>BQKN01064748.1:78703-137732 GCA_022839385.1 Asparagus kiusianus
GACAGCAAATGCTGTCTCGCCGAGCGCGACAGCAAATGCTGTCTCGCGACAGCAAATGCTGTCTCGCGACAGCAAATGCTGTCTCGCCGAGCGAGACGGCAAATACCGTCGAGTTGTGTCGCTTCACGAGACAGCAAACACTTTTTTCCACAGAGATCATAAACACGGTCTCATAGCATGAAACGGCAGATGTTCTCTTGATCAAAAATCAAATGCGATACAGACGGATACTCCAATGGGTACACGAGTCTAAACTGTTTCCCACACCCAATACGAAGTTCCTGGAGAATATTAATCTGAATATTCTTAAGGATAACCTGTTGAATTTTCAATGAATGTGTCAATTCAATGGCAAGAGTTGGACCTACAAGAACAAATACCAGCTTCGATTCAAGATCTCGACAACGGTCAAGCGATAAACGCGACACTGGGAGGACATTAGCTATTCTACAAAGAACTGGATAGACTAAAGTCAGAAGAGGTCAAGAGGTTGAAACCATTTGCAAGTCCTGCTACATGATCTACTCAACCAAACATTGAAGGGATCGTAAGTAAAATCTATCTTATCCAAAGCATCCCAGACTCTTCTATAAAAGAATACGTCTGGAATACTTTGGAGGGGGTATCTGTAGGCGTCAAAAAATGCTAATAGATATCCCAACGCAGAAAACCACTCAAAACTGGGAAAATAACCCAAAACTCACAATTTTTGCTGTCTCGCCAGCGAGACAGTCTTTTACTGTCTCGCCAGCGAGACAGTCTTTTACTGTCGCGCCGGTCGAGACAGCATTTGCTGTCGCGCCGGTCGAGACAGCATTTGCTGTCTCGCTCAGCGAGACAGTATTTACTGTCTCGCCAGCGAGACAGTAAATTTGCTGTCTACAGCATTGAAATGGACAAATAACCATCCCAATAACTGCCCTACACGTGTCCATTAACTGCCAAAGGACGTGGGAAACAACATGGGCGAAAATCAAGCGAATAACTGCCAAAATAACGGAGTTTGAAACGTGGGGAGGCAGTTACAGCAAAACTGCCAAGAATATTCGTTGGGCGCGACAGCTTTTTACTGTCTCGCTGGGCGCGACAGTAAATGTTCTGTCACGCTGGGCGAGACAGCAAATGCTGTCTCGACCAGCGAGACAGTAAAACACTGTCGCGCCGTACTGACTTGTTATCGAGTTGTGTTTTTGCAGTTACAGACCCCTGAGGCTATAAATACCCCCCTAGGGTCACTTCTGACGAGGATCGAGCATTTTGAGAGCATTCCAGAGTAGAGAGAGCAGAGATTTCAGTTCCTGGAGCGATTCCTTGACATTCAGGCTTAGACTTGTTTTCAAGAAGAACGACTATCTTACATCGATAAGATATCGTTTTCAATTCTGACTTCGATAACGAAGAAAGAGTCATACGCCCCCCTCTCACGATCTGAGATTCGGTGGTCCACGAACCAAAGCGTTCCCGGCACAGGCAAAGTCCCACAAAAGCAGTATTCGATAAACGAATTCTGTGTTATTTTCTTTAAAAGTTGTAATTTTCTTATTTTTCATTGTAATTCTCTGTAATCAAAAGAAGGTTAATGGAATCATCAATGAAAGCAACTTTTGACGAAAACACCACCTTTAAGTCTTTAGCTGCACATGCTTTGTCCAACTCCCATCTTCAGAACACAACAAACTCTCACCTTGATCTGTCATGTGCCTATTCCTTGGATACAGTCTCCATCATCAAGGCTATTGCTGCTATCACCCTCATTTTGATCACTTCCATATCTCTTCCCACGTTACATTCTTCGAACATCTTTCGTACTATAATCTACCCTCCTCACATATACCTTCACCACCATCCACACCCACAGATCTTATGTTTTTTGAACTTGACACACCATACTCTCTGGTGACACATACTACTCTAGAGCTAAGTCTAGAAATTTTTCCTCCCACTAAGCAAGTGGCCAATCCTGACCCACCTCCTGCTACACCGGATAAATCAAGCTCTCCACAAATTTTAATCAAACCCGAACCACTCACTACTGATATCCCACATAAGCCAAGATATTCCTCCTAAGATCGCCAACAACTAGCCAAATACGGTGACCCAACTTCACATCCATTGCCTTTCACATAGCAACTATGATGATGTCAGATTATATAGAACCTCATTCTTACCATAATGCAGTTAAACACTCTGAGTGGCAACAAGTAATGCAAGACAAACTTACAGCTCGTCAGAAAACTCATACATGGGATCACACCACCCTTCTTTCGGGAAAGACCCCTATCAGTTGCAAATTGACCTACAAGGTCAAGACTAGAGTAGACGGAACTATCGAGCATCACAAGGCTTGGTTCATTGCTCGAGGTCTTACACAACAATATGTGGTGGACTATGAGAAGACCTTTGCACCGGTTGCAAAAATGACTACTGTTCAACCACTAGTCATTGTTGTCGTTTTCTGAAAATGGCCACTATATCAAATGGATATCAAAAATGTCTTTCTACATAGAAACATCACTGAGGATATCTACATGACTCCATCACCCAGACTCCCTCACTCCAAATGTCTTATCTATCACCTTCACCGAGCTACCTATGGCCCCAAACAAGCACCCCGTGCATGGTTCACTCAATTCACACAGGTTATGCAGCTAGCTGATTTTCTTCCGAGCGATAATGATCCAGCAATATCCATCTCCTCCTCAAACGACCAATGCACCATCCTTCTCATCTATGCTGAGGACATGATCATTACAGGTGGCAATCAATCGACCATCAACCATATCAGATCTCACCTCCTACGAGAGTTTGAAATGAAAGATTTAAGCAATCTACATTACTTCCTCAGACTGGAGATCACTCAATCACCACGTAGCTACCTCTATCTCAATAGAAATTTACCACCAACAATCATCAATCATGCACATCTAAAAGATTCTAAACCAACTTGGACACCCCTCGAACTGAATGTCAAACTCAACGCTACCAGTGATGATCATCTACCTGATGCAACTAAATATCGATATCTTGTAAGAAGATTGGTCTACCTCACTATCACTAGACCCAACATCTCTTATGCGGTTCATGTCCTTGGTCAATTTGTCATTGCGCCTCACTCTTCTTATCAATCAACACTACTTTGTGTTCAACGCTACATTCGTGAGACACCACGTAGAGCATTATTCTTCTCAGTATCATCATCACTCATCCTTTGTTCTTACAGTGATGTTGACTGGGCAGGTAACACTACATATCGCCAATCTATCACTAACTATTGTATCTTCCTAGGGGACTCTCTTATATATTGGAAATCTAAGAAATAGGATGTTGTCTCTCGCTTTAGTGAAATCAAAATATCGGGTCATAGCATCTACCACCACAGAGATCGTCTAGCTACAACCACTCCTTCTTGACATGAGTGTGTCTCCCACAATAGCAACTTCTCTTCATTGTGACAACATGAATGCAATCAAAATAGCCAGCAATCCCATATTTCATGAACGCACAAAACACATACAAATTGATTGTCACTTCAGTTGTTATCATCTCCTAGCTAGCACGATCTCTCCTCCCTATGTGAAAAGTGATCTTCAACTATCAAGTCTATTCACTAAAGCTCATACCATACAATGACAATTATTTCTTCTTGGTAAACTACCATTGGTAAACCCAATTGTAGTTTCAGAGGGGTATTAAATATGACATAGATAGCCCTTGTTTAGTCTCACATCGGGTGGAGTAGAACATTCCTACTTATATTGTATATATAGACTACAATACTAATGAATACTTTTTCTCCCAAAAGCTCTATTCTTAACCGAAACGAACACTTCATCCTTAATATCCTTTACTCAGGGGCAAATACGCCATCATCCATATTCCATACCATGAAAAGTTGATTTTCTTTAACAGTATTATTCTCGCAAGCATTGACGACTGAGCAAAAATGTAATGGGGCATATAGATAGTGCTAATTTTGTCTTGCTATTCAATTGGTTATAATGTAGATAAATAATTCTTAAGAATGGAAAGCTAGAAATTGATTTATGTGCATGCTTTGCCCATGATTAATCTGGTGAAAATATCTCTTTTGATTACTGCCTGTTTGTGTACAAGCTAGGTTTTGATAGTTTTAATGGAAGAAAGAGGTTGAGATCGAAGAGTGTAGAACAAAAATAAAGAAAGGAAGGAGAACGAAAAATCAAAAGTCTCCATTATTAGACACTAGAGGGGGTGATTAGGGTATTATGCTAATCTAATCCGATTTTATGCCAATTAAAACTAATTAATAAATTATTCTTGCAAGATAGATATATAATATGTTACAAGCAAGAATAAGCAGTATGAACAAGGAGATATATCCTAACAATGAGATATACTATGAGATATATGCAAGGATATACAACTTAACACAAGGGTGAATTAAACATAAACAAAAACAAGAGTGATAATGTGCAAATAAACAATGCAAACACACAATATGATCACGGAGTTCGGACCTTCCGTCCTACGTCTTCGCTCCCCACTGCCAGGGAGAAATCCACTATCACAACTGGGTTTTCTACGCTTACCCGAATAACGTTTACACCTCACAATTGTCGGTTTTCAACGCTCACCGATCAACGTTCACAAACACTCATAATGTCGGTTTTCAACGTTCAACGATCAACGTCTACACTCCACACCTCACAATACGGTTTTCTAGCTAACCGAAAACTCTACAACACTCTCAAATAACAACAAATGATTTGTTCTCTAATGTGGATAAGAACACAATGTAAGCTCACTCTCAATGATACAATCTCATAACCCAAATTATACTATGAATGTAAATACAAATAAGCTCAATGTGGGTGTGTGTAACAATGAGAATAAATAAGACTTAACTCAAAAAGTACTAACAATAAAATTGATATAAAATACAATAGTAAAAATGCTAGGAAATAGAGTTAAGGAAACTTCTCTATAAACACAAAGAGAGGATGATGAAATATTAAAGATGAACTCTTCAACAACTGATGTAAGCTCCTCTTTGTAAAACCCCAAACATAAAACAAACTAACCAAGCTTAAACCCTTATTAAACTTTTGTTTTAAAAACTTCTTGGTTATATCTGGTAGAAGGGGTTTGAGGGGTTTATATAGGAAGAGAAAACAATAGCAAAAACCCTAAGGGAAATGACCAAAAAGCCTAAGAATCAGAAATATAATTTTGTACAAAAAATAACCATTGGGCGATCGGCGGTCGACCGTGAAAACTCGCGGTCGACCGCGAGCAGCAAAAAGGCCAGGGTTTGGCTCTGGACAACAGACGGTCGACCGTGACGATCGACCGTGGCGGTCGACCACGAAACTTTCTGGACTGCATCCGGTCGACCGTCACGGTCGACCACAAGCCATCAAGAAACATGCGGAGTCTCTGGACTCAGGGGCGGTCGACCGCAAACAGACAAATGAATTGACAGGTTTGAAAACTATTTTTTGATTTTAAAACCCTGTTTAAAAATATCAAATAAATTCAGAAAAATATAAAACTTTAGAAAATGATTGTAGACATGACAATACACATGCTACAAAAACTAGTTTTTAAAATGAATCTCCCAAATAAAAAATATCATTATTTTACAAAATAGTCCAAAATATGAAAATGTAAACACATGATTTTTAACATTTTAGCTTAACCATGTTTTAAAACATTACAAAATGATTTTATAGACTTAATAAAAGATGTATAAAATTATTGTTAAGTCCAAAACCTGAGAATATAATATTTTCACAAAATTGCATATTTTTGTAAACTTTTCAAAAGCAATAAATATGATTTCATTAAATATAAACTTGATATTGATAAAATCATATATAAGCATGTAAACATGAAACAAAAATGTATTTTCCAATTATATTCAATTGTTTCATATTTAAACTTGAAAACTATCAAACCAAAAAATATATGTATATATATAACTATATATATACAAAACTAAAACGTGTATGTGTGTATATGATTGAGCTTAAAGTATCAACACACATAATATAAATCCTAAACTAATTTACACAAGCTTGATTGGTCTTCAATATGCTTGACTTGGTAAACTCGCAGAAGAAGCTTGAACTTGTATCTTTAAATTGAATGTACATTGCTTCACTCCACTATTCCTCCAACCTCTATTTAATATGATCATTGAGGCTCGATTCCATCCATCCTCCAACATGTTGTTTGTCTATAAAAAAATAGAATTATACAAATTCTAGACAAATAACATTAGAAGTAAAATATTTGTTAAACATCATCAAAACAAGAAGGGCAACAATAGCTCAGGGGTCATTTTTGTCCAACTCCGTCCTTTACAAAAATAATTGCTTTCATCTAACTAATTAATCTCTCGCCTTTCAAACATCTATCCAATCATACTCCCTTTAAAAGTAAGAGTTTGGGAAAATCTTTTTATGACCAATATTACCCTTATATTTTTTGAATATTACATTGTTATCTTAATCTATTCTAATTATCTTATCTTCTTTGAATTGTTAACCAAATGATTTATTCTATTCATAATGAGACTTAATATGTTATTGGATAAAATAGATACATTTCATATAATTCAAATTATTTAATTATTTCAGTTCGTAGAGAACTCTAAAAAACATATACTAGCCAACAGCTAAAAGTTTTTGGACTTTGTAAAAAAATATTCTCTAAGTTTTTTAGATTACAAAAAAGCCCCTACAAATTAAAATTTTTATTAAAGCATATTAAAATTATAAATTTTACTTATCTCAATTCAGTGAGAAATCTAAAAAATATATGCTAAAATTAGAAACTAAAAGTTTTTTGACATTGGAAAAAATATCTTACAAGTTTTATAAATTACAAAAACACCCCTAAAAGTTTAAAATTTATAAAAAAACACCTTGAAAATGTCAAACTTATAAACATACTAAAAACCTACAAATAACACAAACAACCCCCAAAATTTTATAAAATTTACAATACACACTCTAAACTTTTTACAAATTGCAAAATAAAACCCTCAAAATTATAAAATTTATAAAAATCCTGTTAATTTCTGACCTAACAGTACATTAAAAATATAGGAATTATAAATATCCCCTATATTTATAATTTATAAAAAAATACCCTTAAAGTTTTAAAAATTATAAAAACAATTAAAATTTAAAATTTATAAAAACACCCTAAAAATTTCAAATTCATTAGTAAATTAAAAGCATATGAAGTATTAATAGTTTATTAATAATTTAAAATCTATAGAAAAGGCCTATAAGTTTAAAAAATTATAAAAAATCCTAAAATTTTATAATTTATAAAAAAACTTCATAAGAATTTCTAACATATAGACACTAAATGAATATGCAAAATTACTAACAACCTCTAAAAATTAAATTATGTAAAAGATAGCATACACCTTTTAAAAGTATAGGTAGAAAAAAACTTTTCATGATAAATATTACTCATAACTTTTTTAAAAATAACATAACTTATTAAAAATCTATTAAATTTGAAATTTATAAAAAATAACCTTAAAGTTTAGTACATTGCAAATTACCCTTCCAAAGTTTAAAATTTTTTAATAATTTTTTTGTAATTCCTTAATTCAATGTACTGTTTAATAGTTTTGTGTATTTGTAAATTATAAATTTTAGAGTATTTTTTAACACTTTTACAACTTTTGAGGGTGTTTATTTTGTAGTTTTATAAATTTTTATTTTATTTTTAGTGTACTGCCAATTAATGATGACATTGAAGAATAAGTGGTTCTTAAGATTATTAAACCATAGTTAAGTGTGCACATCACTATTCCTATACAGTATAGTTTATATATGTAAAAATTTTCAGACAATCTATATAGTAATTAAAAATATTTTGACTTTAATTTACTATTTTTTATAAATTAATTATATTTAATATGAACCCACCATATAATTTTGATCGTGGTCATTATAATTTTAATACGTTTGATTGATTGACTATATACGTATATAGGCCATAGATTACTTTACTTTCTCACATGAACTAACATTTGGAGCTAAATAAATTAAATTATTACTTTTAAATTCAATATAAAGAGGAGCTGTAATAACATTTATTTATTTACCTATAACATAATACAATCTCAATTCCTATTTTTTTGCTAGAGATTTATTCCATAGTTACGCGTATCAAATTAGTAAGTAAAATAATAAGTATTTATGCTTAAATTAGGATGATTGTAGTTGGTCACTCACTATAAAAATTTTATGAATATATATATACCTTACTTTCTATAGCTATCTGCACTGTCCATGTATATTTTATAAATTAGTTCTTAGTTTGACATATTAAATTATTTTTCTTTGTAGAAATTTTTTCTTTGACTTTTAGACTGTGTAATCACTATATCATTATTCTAGCATAGAAAGGACCTCACTCTAAATGACTTTGAAGCTAATGTTTGAGTTGCACTGAAGTATATACTATTATTACTATGTATATATATTTTTAAGAAAATCATGTTAATACTTTTTAAATAGAAGAGAATTTTCTAACCTCTGATATTATAAAAATTAAATATAACCAATTGAATGATTAGCTAAAGAGAACTTACATCAGAAAAGTGTGACTAATAAGATAAAGAGGAAAGATAATGACATTACCAACAGTACTACAAATAGCAAACTATAATGTAAAGTTAACCTATTTTATAGAGCCCAACTACTAGCTATAAGTATCGAGATTTTCATATATATACTTTATAATTTATTAAAAAGGGTCATATAATCTTATATAATAAACTTGATTTAATATTGAATAGTAATATCATTATTAGAAAAAAAATATTTATGAATCGATATGCTCTTTACGATATATAAGTTATGTACTCTTAATTTTTGTGTCTTTTATAGAGCCAAAAAGTTTGAATACGAGCCTCTAACGTGTTGCTCTCACAACAGTAAAATCCACTTGGGAGATATTAATATTCTAGATGAGTTATGTATCCTATATATAATATAATTATCCTAGACAAGTGTATTGTAATAGCATTTTTTATTTACATCGTTTGGGGTAAGATTTGATAGAGACCTTGCATCAAAGATTTTTTTTTATATTTGTAGCACATGGCAAAATATATCATAATCTTTTTGTTCTATTTTCGTAATAAAATAATTATTTTATACTTTTAGTTTTACTTCTATGATACAAAGAATGAGTTATAAAATTGAATGAGAATATTAGATAATATAAATATGAGCAAAACATCAACTAAAAGTTAACATGAATATGAGTCAACCCACAGCTAAAAGTTTAATTGATATATTGCAAGTAAATTCATATGCAAAATTCTTTTACGAATTGAATGATCACCCATCTTTTAAAGACTTCAATATACTAATAAATAGAGATGTTGTGCTAAATTAATGTGTTTATAACTTACAAATAATAGATCACGTAGCCACAGTCTGGATTGAAGGAAACAATGATAATATTTTATTTGGAAGAGAGATTATTGAGTTGATGATCAACCCCACAAAAAACTTTATTTTTTATTTTTTTCTCTATTTTTATTAATTTAAATAATCATGATATTCAACCACGTACATTGCACGTGCATCTCAACTCATGATATTCAACCACGTGTATTGCACATGCATCTCAACTCATGATATTCAACCACGTGCATTGCACGTGCATCTTAACTCATGATATTCAACCATGTGCATTATACTTTTATCTCAACTAGTGACTATAAATGTGGAAATAAAAGATTACTTCTCTTTGGAGGAAAATAGTCCATACATTTTTTTTGGTCAATGAAAAGATTTTATTCATTTACCAATGAGAGAAATGTATATACATCAAGATCTCAAAGCATTTGAGAGATCAAAACTGAAAACACTGATTACAGAGTCTTCAAGAATTCTTCAAGAACTGACAGGTTTCACAAATTTTGCAACCAGTCCCGATATTCCTCCTGAATTTGTGAATTGAGAACAGCAGATAGCATGTCCATCTTAATTCTCTTAATCAATTGATCAACAGTTCTTTGCTCCTGTTGAAAGATTCTGAGATTTCTCTCAGACCAGATATTGTAGATAGCAGCCGTAAATGCCATTCTTTTGATTCCTCGTTTGAATCCTTTTCCTCTTTACTTTGTACAAAACCACTCCAAGATAAGATCCCATTCACATGATTTCCAAGTAAATTGGAGCCAACACATTATGCCATTCCAGACCTCAGAAGAGTATTTACAGGTAAAGAAAAGATGGTTCCTGTTTTCCAGTTCAGCTCCTGAGCATAAGCGGCATGAACCGACAGTTATTAATCCCCTCTTCATCAATCTGTCTTTAGTAAGTAATTTGTTCAAGACAGCAAGCCAACTTATAAATGAATGTTTAGGATAGCACAATTGATCCCAAACAGTATAATGCCATGGCACTTGCTGAGAAACTGGTAACAAATCATGGTATAAAGCTGAGATATGAAATTTTGTATTCCTGCAGCAAGTATTCAGCAATTGCAACAGATTATTGATCCCACCACAAGAGAGAGCAGCTCTATCTCTTGCTTTGATCATTTGTTTCCACATCCAGGAGTCACTACCTTTAGCAATCACATGCCAAATATCATTACGTCTCAAGTAAGTCCCATGAACCCACTTGATCCAAAGAGACTCCTTATTTGAATAGATTTGCCATAGGATTTTTAAGGTTGCCGCCAAATTCCAGGATGTAGCAGAGTAAACACCTAAACCTCCCCTCTTTCTGCCCATACAAACATTAATCCAAGCAACAAGGGGCATTTTAGAAGACTGATTGGTTTTCCCCCATAAGAAATCCCTACATAACTGATCAATTTTGCGGGTAACTTTGATAGGAAGCGTATAGTTGGATGACCAGTAAACTTGAACACCCATAATAATACTCCTAATGACTTGAAGCCTTCCTGCATAGGTAAGATTATTGTGCTTTAACCAGTTTTGAAGCTGTCCTGAAACTCTGTTAATGAGGGAACTACAATCCTCATAGGAAAGCCTTTTGCACACTAAAGGAACACCAAGATATCTGACTGGAAATACGCCTTCCGTGAAACCCAGGAGGTTTATGATAGAGGCTTTAATATTATCATCAACACCACCAAAAAAGATAGAGCATTTGCTTGCATTTGCCTCTAAACCAGAGACTTTGCTAAAATTTCCAACACATTGGTGCAGTTTTCCCACAGAGTATTGTAGGTGTAAATTTCTGATTTTCTCGAAAATGGGGGATTTTGTTTGTATTTATAAGAAAGCTTATTACAAACTAAATCAATCTGAATTACAACAGAAGCAGAGGGAAGGCCCTCTTTGTTTAATCGTGGGGACTTTAAGGTAGCTACAGGATGCTTCGCTCGGTGCTCGTGCCGAGTTTGCCTCCCTTGGACGATTCGACCGAGGTTGTTGGAGAGCTTCAGTACTCAGTAGAAGCTCGAGGTGAAGGAGTTCGTCTCTTCTGGCTCGCCGGCGATCAGGGCTCGGAGCTAGGAGATGGCGCTGTAATGCAAAGGTATGCAGAAAGCCTCTTCCTCTCTTGATTGATCAATCGATCGATCCCCTTTTTAAGTTGTTGAAAGAAGCCTTTTAATAGGAGAGAGACAGTTTGGCTGTTCCTGAAATTATGGGATGTGACCATACATTGTTCAGAGACGTTCTGCTGTTCCTCTGCGCTGCCAGCGGTCATTTGAGGAGCCGCATGTTGCGTCACGTAGCGTAGGAGTGGGAAAGCCCCTCCTCGTACCCGTGACGGCGGTTGCCAAATGCTTGAGTGGATCTGACCAGCTCATTGAGCGCCGACGGTTCTTGCTCTCGGTTTGGACGAGTGAGGTAAGCAGCATTTATGAGGATGTAGGCTGCTCTGGCAGCTGCCCGCTTACCCGCGCTGCGAGTCACCGAGTGGCCATTTGATGGTCCTGGGGTCCCGTGCCTTCTCTCCTCTCCCTGTGTCTTGGCAGAGGTTGGAGAATGGACGTCGCGTATCTGAGCGAGCTCCAGATAGCTTGCGGTGCGCCGACGGTTTCGGTTTTCCATTCTGATGGGTGAGGTGACCTGCATTTATGAGGGTACAGGCCGGTCCGGCACCTGTCTTGCTTGCTTGAATTACGAGCGGCCGTCTGACGAATCTGGAGCGCTGCGCTCCCTCCCCACGCATCGTGAGAAATAGGGAAGGTTCATCCCTGGAAACCCGGCTTTCAACTTACGTAGGTAGACGTGGCCCTCTGTGGGCGGGTTTGGTATATGGGGGCGGATTTGAGCCCCTGTGAGCGGATGAAGGCGAATCCGCACCCCTGCGAGCGGACTTGGCTCATGAGGGCGGATTTGAACATCTGCGAGCGGATCTGGCTTATGAGGGCGGATCCACCCCCATGTGACTTGGTGTGTGAGGGCCTAGGTGTACCGTCGAACCCATCTCATGGCTACACTCCATCCTTCATCTAAGTGGATGGTCTTGGCTTGCGGGCGAATTTCTCTGATAGTCCGTCGCGGTAATTTTTACCGTCTACAAGACCCCCTTCAAAGTTTTCAGACCAAAGCCGGCTTACGTGTGGTCTGGAATACTTTGAATAAAGAAATTTTGGGTGGATCAAGTGTCTTAGGATTTTTAGCAAATCCTCAGCTATCAACGAATTTGATCTGCCTTTACCGATTACCGTTTGAATCGGGCTAGCCATACTATTCCCCTCAGTATGATGAGTTGTCAAGTGGTTTCTCTTAGGCTTAATGTTAAGATTTCTACTCTGACCCCTAGCCACCTGGGGCACGGGTCTAAACAAAGTTACTTCGTTGATTTCGAAATTTTGGGCAAATCGCCTGTTTCCCAAGGGTGGGCGAGTCACGCAGGCGAAGCTGGGCTTTGATGGCGAAATTTTCGACTGTCTTGCGGATTTCATTCAAGATTTCGCCGTCGAGACTTTTCCCTCAGGCGAAAGTAGGCCTAGTGTGAGCAAATCACGTGTCCACCGGCGATGTTTCGTGCCCTTTCAGCTAAGGCGACGTGGCTTTATCGTGATTTGACAGTTCGACATCCACTCCGTGCGCCTCGTTCTGATCGTGGCCGTGGTTTTCGAATCTAACCGTCGGATGCAACTGTCAATCTCGGTTCATTCGATGTACCGAGGGTGATCTGGACCGTCGATCTCGATCGTGTCCACGTCTCCCGTTCGTGGGGGTTTCGCCTTTCAAGGGTGGTCGTGGCCACGTGGGAAGTTAGGTCTTTTTTAAACGAGCCCTCTTCTCCCCTCGAGAGCTGCCGTGCTCAAAAATCTCAAAAACATTTTTAAGGAGATAGAGTGCTGCTTCGTCCTTCAATGGCGCCACGATCCAAGAAGTGTATTGCAAAGGGAAAAGGGCCCGGATGCTTTTCCGACCATCTCTCCGCCGGTGCGCCCCTCCGCATGCCGGAGCCGCGTTCAGGTAAGTTGCGAGATCCTCCTGGTGTTGGGCCTGGGGGAATGAGTGTCGCTCATCCTTCTGAAATTCCGCCGTCCCTTGATAGCCTCCCCGATTTGGGGTTAAGTTAGCCCTATTTGCCTTCAGAGGGTGATTTCTGTTTCCTCGGGCGAACTCAAACTCTAACGGGAAGAGGGGAGGAGCGAACTTCACTTTTGACAGGCGAGTTCGGCCCTTCTCTGGAAGGGGGGAGTATCGTCTGTGCGGATAGACCTTGTTCGAAGTGGGTTTCCTCTTTCGACAAGCGAATTCGCCCATACTCGCTTGATGGGTGACTTCGCCCATACTCGTTTGATGGGCGATTTTGCCCCTTACAGCGGATTTTGTCTTGACTAACTTTTGCTCCTTCTCGCAGCGACCTTTTCCGATGAGGCTCTTCCAGAGGGTGTGGCTGTTGGCCACGCCGGGGGTACGGGCTATGCGGCGCCTCTTCGATTCCCTTCTTTAGCTCCGGCACCCGTGTTCGCTGTTGATAAGCCACATGGCTTAATAAAGAGGGTCTCGGACGGGCATCATCTGACATTACGTGAATTGACGACCGATGCGGTGTTGACCGATGATGCCAGGGCGGAGCTGCCAAAGCCCCAGTTTTTGTTTGGCGATGCAGTGACTGATCCTTCCGCTCTGCTGCTCAAAGAAAGCAGGTGGTTCCGCACGGTGGAAGGGACTCACTATTACCTCCCCAGCATGCCGAGAGGGTTCTCGATCGTCGAACTGTGATCCCTCGCGGTCCCCCACGTGATGAACTGGGACTTGACTCGGACTCAGGACGGGGTCACTTGCAGTGTTTTTACGGGTTCTTCGGTTGGGTATGGGGTGGAGAGTTCATGTAAGCGTGTGACGGGTCTACGCCCTGGCCTACTATCCAATGAGCTGTCGGTAGGGGAGACGACGGCGGTAGCAGAGACTTTTCGCCACCGCTTCTTTTGCGTTAGTGGGAAATTTCCTCCAAAGGACTTTAGAGCCCCGGGGTGGGTATATTCGGCGCCTGGTAGCGATACTTGGTGGTCCAAGATCACCGATTATGTTTTGGCCGAGAATTCTGACCTTAAGAATTCGGAGCTGTATGTGGCCATTCAAGCCACTCGACATGGTTTGCGGATCAACGCTTTCCAGTTCCACAGCATCCTAGAACTGTACTGTGCGGAAAGCGGCACGTTCTTCACCCCCAACGGGGAGCTTGGTATTACCCCTCACGAGATGTATGACGTGTCAGGGCTGCCTCTGGGAGATTTTCCCTATGAAGAGTACATCCCGGACCAAGACGAGATTGATCAGCTTTCGAACCATTCCCCCTTGGCGATCGAAACTTTTTAGGAGTTACTCTGCCACTACCATATATGCCTCAGTACTTTAGGGGCATCGGATCATAAGGGGAAGAAGAAGAGGACTCCTGGTATCAGTCATAAGAATTGGGCTGATTATCTGTTCCCAGGGAACGATGTCAAGGGGAAGCCAGCTCTCCCGCTAGGCGAGTGTGACCAATCTGAAGTGGAGGCGAGGACCGCTGAAGAGGGAAGCACCCTGACCCTCGAACGTGACGAGGGCAGATTCAAGTCTGGTACGGTCCTTCGCTCGTTCCATCATCAGGCGAAGTCTCCCATATCTGGGAAGGCTCTGCTCGCTGGGTACCTCATGTTATGACTGAAGAGGTGTGTAGTCCCCACTTACTCTTTCAAGGCGCTTCCTGTGGAGGTCGTGTATCCCGCAGTTTGCCTGGCTCACGGTAAGTCCTACGCCTTAGTATCGACGATGATAGCGTACATTCACCGGGGGCTCCGTACTCTGACTACCCAATTCTGCCGTGTATCGACCATCGATGAGGGGGCAGGAGAGATTATCAGGACTCCCAATCCTAGGGTGGGACTGCCGTATACTTATTTGATGGCATGGTTTGTCTGCCATTGCGAATGTTTGATGAGCGCTCCTGCGACTCTTTCAGGAGATAAGTTTGTTCCGTTCGTCGAACGCTTGGAGAGGTGCTCCTGGAAGTGTAAAGACATTCCCGATGTGCGGAAGACGCTTTCGCATTTTGTCCATTATAACTTCCGTCGTTTCTTCCCTTATTTTAGCGGAGGAGGATACGGGGAGTCTTTTAGAGATGCGCCAACGGCGGATCATTATACAGCTCTCTCCCGCAGTGCCTTTCGCTGGCTGGTGAACATTCGGCCAGGGTATCATATCTTACGGACGGGCTCCGTGTGTTATCTCGAGCCGTATATCCCTTGCAGGTTCGCCCGTCAGTTTGGCTACGACCAATTGTACGTAGGCAACGCCAATCCCCATCTGTACTTCGAAGGAGGGTTGGTGGACGGAGCTCGGGGATGGTTTTGGACTTACGCTGGTGGTACCCAGGCCCGCTTTGAACTACCTGCGAAGGATCGCGATTTGCATCACACTCTCCTGTACTGCAGGTGGTATCGGGGTGCCAGTACTAATCCCGAAGGCTTTTGGTTTTGGCGGCTCGTGTTTGGCAGAGCAGGGGGGTCCTCCCAGAAGGCCTCTACGTACTTCGAGACGGAGGGGCCGTCAAACGGTTAAGGAGTGGTTGTCTGAGGACTTGGTTGAAGACACCGAAGGCGGCGACATGGATCCAGACGAATCTGGGGCGCCTGAGGTGCGAGTTCCTTCTCCTAGTCTTCCCTCGGACCCCCAAGACGAGCGTATGGAGCCTGTTGAGTTGACTTGAGCGGGTGAACGTCTGGAGCAAGCCCGGAGCACGATTGCTGGGTGGATGGGGGTGCCTCTGTTATCTCCAAGCAGCTCGTTGCTCTCGAAATGGCAGCGAGAAGCGGCGGAGAGTTCTAGAGCGGAAGCGGCCAAGAGGGCCCGTAGCGAGGAGACTGTGGTGACCACTAGAGCGGCGGCTGGTCGGGATGATACTGTCTCTGGGGCGGGAGCTTCTCAACCTGCCCCTTCTGCCGCACCGCGGGTGGCTCCGGCGATTTCGAAGGACACACTTCCTTCATCCGATGTGGGGTCACAGGCAGGGGTCTCAACGACTCCTGCACCTGTACCAGGAGGTAATCTTTCGGCGCGGTACCCTTGTGTATGAAGTCGGGTTCATATTTTATGACTGTTCATATTGAATCCGTGCAGGTGCAGTCGAGAAAGCGATCCCCATTCCTTCTGATGAAGAGGAGGGGAGTGGAGACAGAAGAAAACTAGGGGGTTTAGGTAAGCATGAGTTTCAGTGCTGTTGATCCTTCTAAGCCAAGGGGGCATTTATTATTATTTTTTTTGTATCCGCAGTTGGCCCCTCTCATGAAGTTACTGGCAAGGAGGATCCTCCCTCTTGGGAGGGTCATTCAGGCGAAACAGAGACGGATGACGACGCCTCAATTCACGAGGCGCTATCGAGCGAAGAGGAAGTATCGGTCTCTGCGGGTCAACAAGAGGGAACTTCCACCTTCGAGGGAGCACCGGTCGGGGGTGAGCGCTCGGTGCGAGAGTCTCCAGCTCAAGGGGGAACCCCCATTGGGCTGATGGCCACTTCCTTGTCGGTGGTGACCTGCGACTCTGCCACTACCACTCTGGTGGCACCAGCGGTTGTTCCGGCTCTGGCGGCGCCAATCGCTGCTTCCGCGATCATGACCACTAGTACCCCGATTGTGACTTCATCCTCTGCCGAAGATGCCGCTCTCTCTCCCTTGGAACGCTGACGAAAGATGCAGGTGGCGCGAGCTCTGGCCAACTTCGAAGATACTTTGGCCCACTGCACCCGGCTGGTCTTGGAGGAGGGTTGCCCCTTCGAGGAATTCAAGGAGGATCTTGAACACGAAGCATCCTTTTTGCGTAAGAGGCTTGGCGCTACCACGGTGAGGCCCTACTTTCGGCGTCTGAACGAAGTGGAGGGGGCTGTTCGGTAGCTACTCGCTCTTCGCGTGGAAAGTTCCACTCTTGTTGATCTCGCCTCCCGCGAAGTTCGAGTAGCTATGGCAGATCGTGATCGCCGCCTGAATGAGAATATGTCGCTGGAGTTAAAGTTGTCAAAAGAGTTGGAGCAGGCCAAGGCCGAGGATGCACGAGTGGTCCGTGAGCAAGAGACGGTCAATAATCAGTTCTCCTGACTCTCCTTCGAAATAGAGAGGCTGAAACAGGTTATAGCTGACGCACAGGCTTCCCTGGCCGTTCAAGAGAAGGCTCGTGATCAGGTGGCAAAGGAGTTGGAGGGTGTTGAGTCTCGCCGGCAATTGGTCATTGACTCTGTTGAGGAGAAGGACCGAGCTCTCAAGGATGTCAAAGAGACCATTCAATACTTAATCTCGCGCACAGAGGAAGATCTTCGTCGAGAGGTCTTAAGGAGGCTTGAGCTTCGCCATGCTGAAGAAATTCATGAGGCAGAGTTGCGATTGAGAGCCTTGTTACTTGCCTTTGATTTCCTGTTTGTAATAGGACTTCCTTCTCATAAATGAAATTATCCTTTTGTTTCTGGTAATTATGGCTTGTGTGCATACTATATATAACATAGATATTTTCGTGCACTAGTCGGCGTTTAGCCGTGGGACACTTTCCTCAACAGACTCGTTTCGCCTGCAGGCGAGTTTTGCCTGAGGGTGAATTCGCAGTTGTCATACTAACAGCGATTTTGGTTATGGGTGGGCTCCGCTTTTAGCGGGTCGTGTGTTCACCCACGTGTACGTCGGTTACGGAGGCGTGGGTGAGCCGCCTCGCATTAATTGTGGCGCGATGGGTCTCCTCGTCCTTCGCGCCCAATTCATGAGGCAGGCTCGCGTCGAGGAGTTTGAGAATGCCATGAGGCAGGTGATTTTCCTTGTCAATCTTAGCATGGGCAGCTTTGACAGCTTCAGGCAATCTCTCTTGGATCGCGTGGTCGACTTTCGACGATCGGACGAAAATCGGCTTGCCACCCGTTGCATGCAAGAGCTGCGTCTTCTGGAGTCGCGCATGATAGGGCTAGAGGCATTGCTGCGGGAAGGCCCAGAAGTTTATATGGAGTCTTGCCTGGCTTTTATCAGGCATCGGGAGGCTCAGGAACAGGAGGTCCGTTCTAAGGAAATTGCTGATTTAGAATCCATTGTCAATTTCTGGGTGGGTCAACAACACTTGTCGGAGGAGGAAATCATCGACCTCAATCGCACGATAGCTCGCCTACGAGCTGAACTGGGACAAGCGGAGGTGGAGTTGGAAGGGATTCAATCTGATGTCGTCAATGTCCGCAAGAAAGCTGAGGCGGAAACTTGGCGCCTCTTGGCCTTGCGGGAAAAAGACGCTGCCGCTAGGTCGAGCTCTGAGGAACGAATCAGGAGAGCGGCTGAGGACAAGGTTCGGGAGGACCACGCGAGACGGGTGGCACTGGCCAAAGAAGAGCTTTCCACTTTTAGTGTTCTTGACTGAGATTTCAAATCTGTACCTGTGTTTAAGACATTTTGCTTGTCTGTCTCTCCTTCTTTTTTTTAGACTATGCCATGACTCGTGAAGTCATTACTTGTTCAAATGTATTGTTTTAACGAACAATTGGTGCATGCCTTGCTTTTCTGAACGTAGCATTATGACTTTCTTAGTTATGAAATCATAACTTTGTTCAAATGTACTGTCTAGAAGCATCTGATGAAGTTCGTGTTTTTCCTTATCACGTTTCTTTTGGATACAACATCCTTCGATGTTTCTTTGGCATGGCCATCAGCGATTTCAGGTGGCACCCCTTGGGCGAAGACTCAACTCGAGTACGGGCCGGTCTAAATGATGGCGAATTCGCTGGGAGAGTCGTATTAAACCGCCAGCGAGTTCACTTGGAGGTTAACTTCGACTGTTGGCGAACTTGAACCGTAGGCGAAACCCCAGTGTTGGCGGATTCGTGTTGAGGATAACCCTGGACGCTGGCGAGTTTAGAATGCAAGCGGAACTTTCGAAAAGGGCGAGTTTGCGTTGTAGACCCAACTCAGCCTCTGGCGAGCTTAGGTTGTGGGCGAAACCTCGTGCCGCGCGTCTCTTAGCAGGTCCAAATGCTTGCCAACTAGGGCTTTAAAGACGTGTCAATGCGCATTAATGGCGAAGTGACAGAACGCCTCGCCTCTTGGGCTTCATCCGATCGGTCGGTTCGGGTCTCGAGAAGCATGGCTTTGAATGGCGTTGAGCTCGAAGCACCGCAGGGCATCTGGGCCGTTCGATTGCTCGAGGGAAGAGATCTCGACCGTTGTATCTTCGGCTATATCTCCTGTACTCGCCATCTTCTCAGTCACGCTCTTTTCTTTTCGAGAAAAATTTGCTAGACGAAAGACCGCTGCCGCTACTTCTGCTCTCATGGCCTCCGACTCTGACCACAGCGCCTCCGAGGAGGTTGGCTCCTCCGCCACCGTCTTCAACGTAGATGCTCCACCGGCTTCTTCGGCGGGCTCAGTCCAGGGGTCCTCCGCTCCGGATCCCGTGGCTCACCCCGCTTTCGTGCCCCTCCACAGGTTGGAGGATTTGGTGTGGGGGATCGCCATATCGATCGGAGTGGGTGACGGGTGGTACTTCGACGTGCTTCCGCTCGTGGAGGTAGGTTTAAGGGAGATCCGACAAGCGGACGGTATCTCGCTCGTACGTTAATGCGAGCAGGAGCTCCAGCGGATCGAGGGGTGGATGTACCGCCTCGAGGAGCTGGCCTACGAGGATCCCTCCGACGTGCCCCCGCCCCTCTCTCTGCGCCTTCTGCTCGAGCGCGAAAAGCGGGCAAAGCAGATCCAGGCGAAAGAGGCCGCGCTCCGACGTCTTCGGAAGCGACACAGGGCGGTTCTGGACCGGATGGACGCTTACCTGGATAGGGCCTTCTTCGAGGACGCTGGTTCTCTTCGTGGCGAGGCGAAGTTGCGGGAGCGTGAGCACGAGGCGAGGAGGCTCGGCGAGGCCGCCATAGCGGTGGAGAGGGCGCTTCAGCTTCTTCACCAGGGGGAAGAGGACAGCAAGGCGGACTTGGTCAGGCGGCAGCAGAAGCAGAAGGAGAAGGCGAGGATCCAACGTGAGGCGGACCGCGCGAAAGCCAAGGCTAAGATTGGCTCCTTCAGCTTGTTGAAGTTTTTGTAATGCCCTGCCTGTTTAAGTCTGTCCATCTGTTTTTCTTTTTTTTTTTGTAATTTGGTTGATGATGGTTGTACCGCAACCTTGAACAATATGTGCGTAACTTTGGCCTGTAATGGCTTTGTGTTTTGGTCATTTTTCGCCTTGCATGCACTATTTCACTCTTTTTTTCTTTGATGTGGATGCTTGGCTTGCTTTATTCGAGCTTTTTTTTCGTGGCGTGAGGTCGGGTCAGACCTGCCCTTCACGTTGCAATTCTGGTAGGACTAAGAGGGCAACACTTAGCCCTAAATCAGGGGTGGTTGCTCGTGCGTGCGACCCTTGACGTCCTCCATACTTAACTTGCTAGTTCGACGGGTTGACGTTCGGAGGCATTGTCGGGTGTGACGCCCATCAAGCCGCCCTTGATAGCTGTCATCGCCTACGAGGGTGATGACGGCGGTGATAATCGAGTCGTTCGGGGATATAGGAATATGACGAACGATCGTTGTAGGAGCCGTCGCGTGGTGGGCTGCTACCCATCAGTTACCCTAAAGGAATATTAGGATAGCTGGAATAGGTCGAATAGTTCAGGGACGTAGGAGTGTGACTATCGACCAAAGCAATAATACATCGCGTGGTAGGTTATCACTTAGGCTATGCGATTCGTAGGAATAGCGGCGCCAGTCATCGGAGGTAATTATTAACCCGATGAAGTTTCGTTGCGATCGGAGCAACTATGGGGTCTTATCACCTCGTTCAGGGAGACTGATAAGTCGGTTCGGTTAGAGGTGACAGTTAACATAACCGAGTTGTTTGCCGCGATATGAGCGACTTTTGTGGATTCGTCGTCCCATTGGGGAGTTGGCGGATTGACTTCTGAGTCTGCCGCGATATGAGCGTCAAGAGTAGATCCGCCATCTTATTGGGGAAGAATAGCGAATTGAATCATGTCCGTCGCGATGGGAGCGACCTTGGTGGATTCGCCGTCTTATTTGAGGAGATCGGCGAACTGAATCGTTTCTGTCGCGATGGGGGCGACTTTGGTGGATCCGCTATTTTATTAGGGAAGAATGGCGAATTGACTTCTGAATGGAGCCTATCGTCAGAGTGGGCAGAGTAGGGATAGTTTAGCCTCGTATACTAGTTGGAGGGCCTGAGGACCAGTTTAGACTCATGCACTCGTGGGAGTTGGCGAAAAAGAACTAACGGTAGTACTTCTTCAAATATTTGTCGTTGATAGGCATCATGATCTTGTCGCCGTTTGGCTTGACAAGGCGGTAAGCTCCATTCGAATAGACTGTTTCTATTACGAATGGCCCTTCCCATTTAGATTGAAATTTGCCTTTCTTCTTAGAGGTGAGGATCATCGGTCTGCGGACGACGAGTACCAGTTCTCCCTCCTTGAAGGCCCTGCGCTTGACTTTTTTGTCGAACGCTTTGGCCATTCGGGCTTGATAGAACTCAATGTGTTATTGAGCCTCTAGCCGTTTGTCGTCCAACGCTTCGAGCTCGGCGAGTCGTTGTTGGTGGTTGTCTTCCACCGTCATTCCCGTTGCCAAGGCGACACGGAGGGACGGGATCTGAATTTCTAGTGGCAATACGGCCTCACAGCCGTATACCAATGAATAGGGCGTGTGGCCAGTCGGTGTGCGAACCGTTGTGCGATACGCCCACAAGCTTTCGCCAAGTTTTTCGTTCCAGTCGCGTTTGCTGGTGGAGGTTAACTTGGTCAAGATTTTGATGATTGTTTTGTTGAAGGCCTCAGCCATGCCATTTGCCGATGGGTTATAGGCCGTGGAGGAGAGGTTCTGTATCCGGAACTTGTCGCAGAACCTGGTGAATGCATGGCTGACAAATTGCGTACTATTGTCATGAATGATACGTCGGGGTACGCCGTATCAGTAGACGACATGGTGTTTGATGAATTTAATTACGTCGTTAGTCTTGACTTCTCTCAAGGGGATGGCCTCTGTCCATTTAGAAAAGTAGTCGGTGATCGCGAGGATGAAGCGATGACCTTTTGCCGACGGTGGGGATATTGGGCCAACTATGTCCATTCCCCATGCTTCGAAAGGCCAGGAAGCTTTTGTCGGGTGTAGGTCCTCTGGCGGCTGATGCATGTAGTTAGCGTGGACTTGGCACTCATGGCAGCGCTTCGCGTAGACGACTGCGTCGTGAACCATCTCAGGCCAGAAATAGCCTATCCTTCGCAGGCGATCCCAAAGTTTGGGTCCGGGCTGATGGACCCCGCAAATGCCATCGTGGGCCTCACGCAGAGCCTCCTGTGCCTCCGCTTTTGAAAGGCATCGGAGCAACAAGCCGTCGTACGACTTTTGATACAACGTCTTGGTGGTTGAATCATAGTAGAATCTCATAGCACGTCTCCGAACAGATTCCCACTCCTTGGCATCTTCAGGCAACACATCGTATAGGACGTAATCGATGATCGGGAGGCGCCAATCCTCAGCGCTAGGCTGATCTGGGGCTTGATGGGTGGCGTTTGCTTCTAGAGCGTCTTTCGATCGAAAGAGCCTCCTGCTCGCCATCGTGACCCATTGGGTTGTCCCTAACGGTTGAGCTAGGTTGGCTGCCAAAGAGGCGAGGGCGTTCGCATGTGTGTTCTTAGATCGCAACACGTGTTTAATGCGGAAACTCTCGAATGATTCCACCAGCTCGATAGATGCTTTGTGGAGGGGGATTAAATCATTGTTCCTCACCTCGTACTCGCTGGTCATCTGTTTGACGATGAGTTGGGAGTCGCCGTAGGCCTCTAGATGCTGTATCCCTAGTTCTTTCGCTAGCTCGAGTCCGATGAGTAACGAATTGTACTCGGCCACGTTGTTGATGCACGGCTCTATCAGAGAGAAGGCTCGGGACAGCACGTGGTTATGCGGAGAAGTGAGGACTACCCCCACTCCTGCAACAATAGAGCCATCCGGGGCTGCGCGAGACGCGTCGTCCAAGAACATCTGCCACGACTCTGGTAACGAAGTTACGTTGGCTTCGGGCGGTTCATCTGGCAAGTCTTCAAATAAATCGGTCTTTGACCCCAGTGGGTGACTAGCCATGAGATCGCAGATGGCCTGTCCCTTGACGGACTTTTGGGGCATGAAGTGGATATCATACTAAGAGAGGAGAAGGGCCCACCTAGCCAGGCGCCAGTTCAATGCGGCGGGTTGTGTCATGAAGATCCGAATAGGGTTTATCCGAGAGATGACATGGATTGTTTGGCTGACCAGGTAATGTCGCATCTTTTGGATGGCTAAAACAAGTGCCAAACATTTTTTTTCGACCATCGGGTACCGTTGTTCAGCCCCTTGTAGGGTCCTACTCAGGTAGTAGATGCATTGCTCGTGGCCCGCATCATATTTTGTGCCAAGAGAGCACCCAGAGAATTCTCCATGGCCCGGATATAGATGAGGAATGGTCTCCCTGAAATTGGCGCAGCGAGGACTAGCGGATTCGAAAGGTAAGCCTTGATGTCCTCAAAGGCCTTTTGGCAAGACTCGTCCCATATGAAGGAAGTGCCTTTCTTCATAAGCTTGGAGAACGGCTGGCACTTGCCCAAAAGGTTTGAGATGAACCTTCGGACGTAAGCCAATCGTCCTTAAAGACCTCTCAATTCTTTAAGATTTCGGGGCGGCTGAAGCTCTTGAATGGCTCGCACCTTGTCTGGATCGATCCGGATCCCTTTCGTCGTGACGACGAAGCCCAGGAATTTACCACTAGACATCCCCAGAAATGACTTCGTGGGGTTCATCTTGAGCTGATGAGTCCTCATGAGTTCGAACATCGTCCTCAAGTCCTGGAGGTGGTCGTCTTTGCGGCGACTCTTTACGACTAGGTCGTCTACGTAGCACTCCACCGTCTTCCGCAGGTGCTCTCGAAAGATCGTGCTCATGGCGCGTTGGTAGGTTGCGCCGGCTTTCTTGAGCCCGAAGGGCATGACCGTGTAGCAGTACACCCCCATGGGAGTGCGGAACGAAGTGTGTTTCTCATCTTCGGGGTGCATTTTGATCTGATTATACCCGGAGAAACCATCCGTGAAGGACATCCTCTCAAATCCGCACGTGTTGTCGATGATGACATCCGTGATGGGCAAAGGAAATTCGTCCTTTGGGCACGCAGAGTTGAGGTCTCTGAAGTCGATGCAGATACAGATTTTACCATTTTTCTTCAGGATCGGAACAATATTGGCCACCCAGTCAGGATTCTTCTCCTCTCTGATGAAGCTGGATTCAATGAGCTTCTTCACTTCAGCCTCAATCGCCTCCATAATCTGAGGGCGAAAGCGCCTCTGCTGTTGTTTGACTGGTTTAGCGTCTGAGCTGATGTTGAGGCGATGCGTGGCGATCCGTGGATCCAAGCCAGGCATGTCCTCGTAATTCCATGTGAAGACGTCGATGTATTCCCGTATGAGGGTGATGAGATCCTCTTTTTCTTGGGGAGGCAGGCTACCGCTGATAAATATGGGTTTGAGATTCACCTCAGTGCCCATGTTCACCTGGAGGACTTCGTCTTTAGTCGGTGGTTCCCGTTGCTCGAAGCGACTACTCCACTGGGCGTTAACATGGCGATCCCATGTCTCGTCATAAAGTGGAAGCTGTCCATCCTCTGCCATCTCGGTGGGATCCATTGTAGCCATGTTGACTGTAAGGCCATCGAACAGATCCCTCACGCTGACATCCGAGTCCCATGCCGAGGTCACCGACGATCGATCTCCTGAGCACGCGTAGTCGGAGTCCTCGTTGACGTAACAGCACAGGTCTGATGAAGAAGAGGAGTAGCCTAAGCCTCTCCGAGTCTTGTTGAAGTAGTTTGAGGGCTTACCCTTGGGCACGTGGGCAGGTCGGATGACCGTTTTGCGTCCTCAGCCGTAATTCAGGCCCTCCAAACACGTGAGATCATACCCCATGTCGCTCATCATGCGTTTGGCAACTTGGCTGTATTGCGAAAATTAAGGCGTTGGGTCCTCGTCTTCCGACTCGTCCCACATGGTGCGTAGGGGACTATCGATTCGGCCGAAAATGATGTCTCTTTGGTATTTATCTCGGGCTGGCACAACAAATACGGCTCGCGACGAGTCAATCGGCTGCCTCCTCGCGACGTACGACGAGCATACCGGCATGTGCAGGGAGGGATCACCGCGGAGTTTTGTCCACGAGTCATTGGGTTCATCGCCCTCAGACGTAGAACAAGACGACACATAAGCAAAGTTGGACTTTCCATTCATGATAATCTTCCCCGCCTGGACGGCGTTGGTTACATGATGACTCTCATAACCGATTATAATTAACTCGAAGTCGTTTAGTATTAGGTTATCGCCGTACTCAGGTTCGCTATCCGCCTCGTTGCTGCTTTTCGGCTCCTCAACTGGCGGCTCGACGGGATCCTAATACAGCAGAGAGTCTGTGAAGTAGTTCTCGACGCCTTTGAAGGGTTGTTTGTCGGCCACTACCATTTTCACACGTTCGTAATCGTCGACGTATTTCAAGCATTGGTGAAGGGTGGATGGGACTATTCGATTGCCATGGATCCATGGGCGCCCTAAGAGCACGTTGTAGGAAGGCTCGGCATCGATGACGTAGCAGGTCACCTCCGTCTTCATGTCGCCTATTCGGCATTTTAAGCGGATTTTACCCAGCGGCCGTGTCCCCGTGGCGTTAAAGCCAAAAATGGTCGTGGTGGTCGAGGACAAACGCTTCGGCGGTATCCCCAAGTGCTTGATCAATTTTAGGGGTACGATGCTCAACGCAGAGCCCGGGTCGACTTGGATCCGGTCCACTTTTGCCGATCCGACATATCCTATGAAGTACAGAGGTCGATCATGAGACGTGCTCTTGATGAGCATGTCTTCAGGGGTGAAAGTGATGCATGGGACTCGTCTCTCGGAGACTTGGCAGCAGGTCGTGCATTCTCGTTCCACTTCTGCCTCTTTCGAGAAATGGCTGACGAATGCCTCTGAGTCAGCCAACGCCTCTTGCAGGGCTTCGCGAGTAGACCTGAACAACCAGAGGAGGTCGTACATGGTGATTCGCGCCGGGATGCTTTTCAGCTGTGCGAGCACGTTGAATCGGAAAGGTTGGCGGCTCGAGCTCGGCCCGTCTGGGTTGGGAGGAGTCATCGCGGCTGGCCTCTTGGGGGGTCCTGCCAGGTTCTCTGCCCTCGTAGGATATTCTTTGGCGAATTCCTTTCCTGCCCTCGTGGCGAAGACATTGATGTTCTCCTCAGAGTCAGTAAGGGCGGCTATCACTTCGCTGTCTCTATCCGGAATGGCAGAGACAACGTTGCAATATTTTCTCTTGGCCTCTTTCGAAGGCTTTGCAGTCCACTGTTCGTCGTTGAGGAGGTCTGGGTGGACCCACATTATCTGTCCCGATGGTAGGGTCTGCGGGACCAAGCCCTTCTCCCGCTGGTTATGAGGATCGTCGTTGGTGATCTTCAAAACCACCTTGGGGATAGGAACTACCCCGGCCGGAGCTCGGACCTCTGGGAGATTTGTCCCAAAGCTCAAGGTGATTATGTTCGTGGTCACCTGCTTTTGGACTTTCTCCTTCTTCAAGACCCCTGTGTCGTAGAGGGCCTGGAGTTTGTCCTTGAGGACGTAGCATTTGGTCGTGTGGTGACCAAGGAACCTGTAATAAGCACAGTAGGTTGGGTCACTGGTTTTGTCCGCCACCTCAGGTTTCGTGGCCTCTAGCAGTTTGATTCGACCACTCTTGAGCAGAGTATCAAACGTCGCTACCACCTGGTCCTCCTTGAAGTCGTATTGCCGCGGGGGGCGTGGCTTGAACTGCCGGGACTTAGGCCTTGGGGTAGATTTTGGCGTTGGGGTGGAATCGATGGCCATGATCTCCTTTCCTCTCGTTCGAGGGGGGTTCTTTGGCGCAGTCGGCTCCGCAGCTCCCTTCTTAGGCTGTGGCTCTTCGGCCTCTAGCCTCTTGATCATGTTCTGTACCTGTTCACCCTGACGCACTAGCTCTTTCTACGTCCGGGTTTCCACCACACCTATTTTGGATAGGATGTGGATTGATAGGTTGTTACGACACATCTCGATCAGTGTCGACTCGGAGACTTGGTCCCGGCAGTGGACTGATCGGTTCCGAAATCTCTTTACGAAATCGTTGACTGATTCCGACTTTCGTTGTTTTTCGGCCAGGAGGGTGGCCATCAATACTTCCGTATCGTCGTCGAAGAAGCGGGCCAAAAAGAGTCTTTCGACGTCGGCCCATGATTTGATAGAGCCGGGCTCCAGCTTGCGGAACCATTCAAAGGCCACCCATTTGAGGGTACCTATAAATAGTCGCGTAAGAATGGCGTCATTCCCCGTAAGGAATCCAGTCTGGGCCATGAAGTAGTAAATGTGCTGGGAAGGTGAGCCCTTGCTGTCGAATTGTACCAAGCTGATCGGCTTGAACTTCGTCGGGTACGGGACTGTATCCCACTCAATGGGGTAGGGACGAACCACCCCCAGCTTGTTCATGTTTTGCTGAAGCTTCAGCGCGTTAAGCTGGTCCTGGAACTCATCGAACCTCTTGTCACGGGTGCCATCCCCGATGTGCGACGTTCCTAGCGACGTCCTGGAAGAGTAATCGGATTGCGGATTACTGTTGTCTTCCGTTTCCATCGCCAGACGGTGGGGAGGTACCCACTCTCTATCCCCAGTTCGCCGGGGTAAGGGGCGTTGGGCTCTTTTCTTCTTCTTCTTCTTATTCAGAAGTTCCTCCATCATCTCTCGTAGAGAGTCGATGGTCGCCTGCTGTTCTTCCAGCTTTTGAGCCATTGTCTGCTCGTGAGTAAGCTCGGTCATGTGTACCCCCGCCGATGCGCTCTGACCCGAGTGTGAGGTTTGGGACGTGGCCGCCGCTGAATGAACTTCGTCCTCACCGTATGAGTGAGGGACTAGGGTAGAGTAGTCAAACCCGATGCTCGCTCCCTTGAGACTACGGGTTCACTGATATATGCCACCTTGGCTGCGTTGGGCGAACCAGGGGTTAGGCCTCGGGACGGAGTCCGAATCCGGAGAGTCAGAGACTACCCCTTTACCCCTGTCCGTCATGTTGACTGTGGCGGATGGGAGTTCTAGGTCGTCGGCAGCGCGTCCTTTTTGGTGACGACGCTTTCGACAGGAGGTCCTCTATCATGAAGTTTGTCGAGAAAGTCTCTCAAACACCAAAGGCTTCACCGTTCCTAAGCATTGACAGTCGGCGAGTACCGTGTGGATGAGCCTTTCGCAATGGCATTGAGGCCTCGCCTCATGCATAGTGCGCTTGCGAGTCAGATATTCTCGGAGATCTCCTGTGGGTGGTTGGTGACAACCCCCAGTATCAGAAGGATCGCTTGAGTGTGTACACGAGGGACCTTTGGACGTATTCCCTGGCGTACGCTGGGTGGAATGCTGTGGTGTTGGAGTTAGGCGATCTCGCCTTGACGGGCGAGTTTTCACGTTTGGGCGAACTCCAACGTGTAAGCGAGTTTCAACCCTTCGTTTGAGCGAGCGAGCTCGCGAAGTGTCGCCTACTTCCTTGTCTTTGAGTTCATCCATCAAAAGATTATGACGTGACTCGCCAACCTTCGAGGATTCACCTATTCTGATAGGCCCACTTGCCTAGGGTGGTTTGTTCGCGTTAGGGATGTGACCTGAAAAGCGAAGCCCACTTGAGCGGGTGGTCCCGCCCTCTTTGGTTGGCGCTCCTGATTTGGAGGGCTTTCCGACATTGGGCGAGTCGTCCTCTCGTCTGGCGCTTTTTGGGCTTGTATGGTAATTCAGGCCGTTGTGTGAAGCGGAGGTGTGGGTTCCTTGTCCGTCAAACGTCTGCCGTCGCTGTTGGCTAGCTCTTCCAGCGGGGAGAGCATCTGTGCGGGCTGTGGCAGTGTGGTTTGTGCCGGAGTGAACCGATGCCTCCTTCGTGACGGGTGTTACCGAGGGTCGTTTGGCGACCCATCTAGTAGACCCTCCCTTCACATTCTCGATCTGAGACTTGGCCTCGAGAGTGTTTGGGGTGGGTTTCCCCGTCGAGACTTGGGTAGAGCCTTCTGGCGCAGGAGCTTTAACCGTCTGAGGTCGGCTCCTTAGCACAACTCTGTGGCGTTTGCGGGATGCTTCGCCACCGAAAGAGGAGGAAGACAAGTACTCTTCGTACTTGGCCTGGTCAAACTCGATCTCTAGGGACTCCACCGTCGTCCCAACAGCAACCTCGTCGAACTGAGCTACCACCATTTCGTTTGAGGAAACAGCTTCTCCCACTGTGGTCGCCATCTTCTGTAGGTGTAAATTTCTGATTTTCCTGAAAATGGGGGATTTTGTTTGTATTTATAAGAAAGCTTATTACAAACTAAATCAATCTGAATTACAACAAAAGCAGAGGGAAGGCCCTCTTTGTTTAATCGTGGGGACTTTAAGATAGCTACAGGATGTTTCGCTCAGTGCTCGTGCCGAGTTTGCCTCCCTTGGACGATTCGACCGAGGTTGTTGGAGAGCTTCAGTACTCAGTAGAAGCTCGAGGTGAAGGAGTTCGTCTCTTCTGGCTCGCCGGCGATCAGGGCTCAGAGCTAGGAGATGGCGCAATAATGCAAAGGTATGCAGAAAGCCTCTTCCTCTCTTGATTGATCAATCGATCGATCCCCTTTTCAAGTTGTTGAAAGAAGCCTTTTAATAGGAGAGAGACAGTTTGGCTGTTCCTGAAATTATGGGATGTGACCATACATTATTCAGAGATGTTCTGCTGTTCCTCTGCGCTGCCAACGGTCATTCGAGGAGCCGCATGTTGTGTCACGTCGCGTAGGAGTGGGAAAGCCCCTCCTCGTACCCGTGACGGCGGTTACCAGATGCTTGAGTGGATCTGACTAGCTCATCGAGTGCCGACGGCTCTTGCTCTCGGTTTGGACGAGTGAGGTAAGCAGCATTTATGAGGATGCAGGCTGCTCTGGCAGCTGTCCGCTTACCCGCGCTGCGAGTCACCGAGTGGCCATTTGACAGTCCTGGGGTCCCGTGCCTTCTCTCCTCTCCCTGTGTCTTGGCAGAGGTTAGAGAATGGACGTCGCGTATCTGAGCGAGCTCCAGATAGCTTGTGGCGCACCGACGGTTTCGGTTTTCCATTCTGATGGGTGAGGTGACCTGCATTTATGAGGGTGCAGGTCGGTCCGGCGCCTGTCTTGCTTGCTTGAATTGCGGGCGGCCGTCTGACGAATCTGGAGCGCTGCGCTCCCTCCCCACGCATCGTGAGAAATGGGGAAGGTTCATCCCTGGAAACTCGGCTTTCAACTTACGTAGGTAGACGTGGCCCTCTGTGGGCGGGTTTGGTATATGGGGGCGGATTTGAGCCCCTGTGAGCGGATGAAGGCGAATTCGCACCCCTGCGAGCGGACTTGGCTCATGAGGGCGGATTTGAACATCTGCGAGCGGATCTGGCTTATGAGGGCGGATCCACCCCCATGTGACTTGGTGTGTGAGGACCTAGGTATACCGTCGAACCCGTCTCATGGCTACACTCCATCCTTCATCTAAGTGGATGGTCTTGGCTTACGGGCGAATTTGTCTGTTAGTCCGTCGCGATAATTTTTACCGTCTACAAGTATATATCACCTCTACTGAAAAGAAGTAAATCATCAGCGAAGATCAGATGGGTAATTTTGAACTTACCACACCTGGGGTGAAAGTTGAAGAGTTTATCATTCTTGAGCATATCTAAATCCCTCGAGAGATATTCCATTCCCAAAATAAAAAGATAGGGAGATAGAGGATCACCCTGTCTAAGACCACGCTCACCCTTGAAATAGCCATGAAGTGAACCATTGATGGAAATAGAAAATTTAGGACTAGATATGCAGGACATGATCCAGTTAATCATCACTGTAGGAAAGCCCAAGCTCTTGAGCATATCATTCAAAAACTTCCAACTTATAGTGTCAAATGCCTTCTTGATATCCACATTTAACATAACTCTAGAGGAAATATGCTTCTTGCTGTAGTCCTTGGCTAACTCATGTGCTAACAAGATATTGCTTGTTATTTGTCTACCTTTGACAAAAGCATTTTGGGCTTCATTTACCAAGAAACCCATAACTAATTTTAACCTGTTTGCTAAGATCTTAGATATAAATTTGTACAGACAGTTACAACAGGAAATAGGTCTGAAATCAGATATGTATGAAATAATGTCTTATATGAGCTACCAAGTTAGCCATGTAGTGATCTTCATATTGCTAGTTATATCAAAAAATATGAACCTCGTCACTTCATTTCTTAGTAACTTATTTAACAAAATAAACTGCCACCTCATACCCCCATCTTTAATAAACATGGCATGATCAATTAACACATTCCACGACAACTAGTAATATATCTGTGCACTTGTGACTTGTGAGTCAGATGTAGCACAGTGATCAAGCTCGTGAATGCTATATTGTACACTCGTGAGTTGTTATTTTACCTTACTAGCAAAAAATCTAAAATCTTCTTCATATGCAATTATGCATGTCTATGTCTTGCTGCCACTTTTTGGCTTATTCTCCTTTTTCTCAATAAATAAATTTATATTCATAACAAAGAATGCATGTGAAAAAACTTGGAATGGACATAAAGTCATTCCTTTATTATATATTATGAAGGTGGCAATCAAACATAAACAACTACAAAGTTAAGTGCTTTATCCCAGCTACACAGAAATCACAAACTAGAAACAAGGTGATCAGAAAAGGTGCAACACACCGTAACAAATCGAACGAACTACAAATGCACGTACACACAAACACACAACAAAACCCTGAAACTTTTTTTCTTCGAGATTGAAGTAACCTAACCTGCAAAAAATAAAATAAACAAATAAATAATAAAAATAAAACCTTAAGAAAGCATCTATATACAAAATCTTATCTAAAAAGGACGGAACTATATGTAAGAATAAATTACGTGAATAACGGATCATCTAATTATCTCGTTTCTCAAAGGTTTAACAAAATTCACTATGTACAGATAAATTAGTGAATATTCATATTCAAGGGTACAAATACAGGTTTGATGTACATAACTCTAGGTAATTCACAGCAGCTAAGAGTTGATCTCTTTTTTTTCTTCTTTTTTTCCCTTCTCCCTATTTATTTACTATTCAACTCCAAAAACATTTTGATTTTATTATTACTCTCCTGATTTTTTTTATTTCTGACGACTATTTGCGGTAATGCACAGACAATTTTTAATTTCGATATCCTAAAGTTTTTTTTCCACAAATACCCCAAAGTTCAAGAAAGTTCAACTTTGATACCCTAAATTGACTTTTTTTTAAAAAATGGTGTAATTTAGGGTAAAAATGAATAATGATCCTTTCTGTAACTTTTTTTAAAATGTTTATGCAATTATAGAAATATTACACGGAAGTTTCAAAGTAAGTGTCATCATTTGTGGATTTTGAAGTGCATGTGTTGTCCATATATACTCATGCACAAACCCAGATAATTTAAAGGAGGTGCATGCCACTCCATCAAAACTGAACTATTTAGAGTGAGAATTGAACTATTTTAGCGTGGGAATTGAGGATTATAGTTTTATATTCTAACACAGATGTGTTCGACGTAAAGAACCAGACTCTAGTAACTTGGTTTACCCTGTAAATAATAATCAAACCCATATATATATATATATATATATATATATATAAATATACCTCTTCATTTGGAGAGAGGAGGGCACTGGAAGCCAGGCGGAGGATTCTTGCCGCAAGTGATCAGCAGCTCCAACGCGATCGGCAAGAAAATATTCAGATTCAAAAGCTTCGCCCTAATAGCCGTGCACAGGCACAGCGCTGCATCGAGATCCGCGATCCCTTGGATCAACGGACAGCATGTGGCCTTGGCCGGCTGCCCTATTCCGATGTGTATCAGACCCCCAAGCAGGTCCACGCACGCGTTCAGCTTCAAGGCGTTTATCGGGCACGTGGCAGGCGCCGGAGGAGACACCGGAGGAGCCGGCGGGGTGACCGGCGGCGCGACGGGTGGTGTCGGAGGGGATGGGGTGACGGGCGGGGTTGGAGGGCACGGGACGCTTGGTGGGCCCACGATCGGTGGGCTTGGTGGTGGGCCCACGACGGGTGGGGGCCGCTTTGGGGGGCCGACTATCGGAGGAAGCGGTGGCCTGACGTAGGGAGGTGGGGCCACGATGGGTGGTGGGAGCGGGGGCTGCACGTGAGGAGGGGGCCTGACGACCGGCGGGCCAACGTGAGGAGGGGGCCTGACGACCGGCGGGCCAACGTGAGGAGGCGGCCTGACGACCGGCGGGCCCACGTGAGGAGGGGGTTTCGGGGGACCCCCCTTGGGAGGGTGAGGGTGAGGGTGAGGGTAGGGGGAGGGGTGGTGTTTTGGTGGGTGCCCGTGCTTGGGGGGCTTGGCGTGAGGGGGGGCTTCGGGAGGGCAGGTGCAGTTGCATTTGCATGCAGAGGTGGAGAGAGGGGTTATGAAGAGGAGGAGGAGGGCGGCCAAGACGAGCTTAGCCATCATCATGGGATGGGATAAGGGAGGGTGTGAGAAGAGTGAGATGGAGATGACTGAGGAAGCCCTAGATGCTCATCTATATATATAGAGAAGAGAATCCTAGCAAGTGGGTTGGTATGTTCTGGATTAATTGGACCGTCCTCTCCTCCTTACCAAAAGGTAGTAGAGAAATATGATTGCCCTTTAATTACATTAACAGCCTATTATGCACTTAATGGTTATGATTCAGTTTAAATTTTACTACTTACTTGATAGAATCTAAGAGGCAAGTTTTGCGGGGTGAGAAGGATTGCCTACCAATTTTTTTTTTTGGTAAATGAAAATTTTTATTCATTTTCCAAATTTTGAAAGTTCAGCGCAGCAAGATGCTCAGTAACTGAGAATACAAGAAAGATTATGTCAAAAACTCACAAAAACTCAAAATTACAGAGAACATAACCATGCTCTGTTAATTTTCGAGAAAGCACCATTGAGAATGCTGGAAAAAATGCTAAACTTTATCTCCTTGAAAACTTGATCAGGGGACTTGTATTTCGACTTGAAAATTCTGGCATTCCTCTCTATCCATATGTTGTAAATTGTAGTGGTGAAAGCCATTCTTTTGATTTTTTTTTGTTTGAACCCCCTTCCCCTCATTCTGAAGCAGTACCAGGCACTTAATTGATCCAAAACACATGACCTCCACTTGAATTGTAACCATTCCATGACCTTGGACCAAACACTCATTGAAAAAGGGCATTCAAAAAAGAGATGATCCCTACTTTCATAACTGGAGTCACAACATAAACAGCAACTATTGTTAGCTACTAAACCCCATTTGCTAAGCCTGTCTTGAGTTAGCAATCGATTTTGAATAGCTAACCAGCTAATGAAAGAATGCATGGGGGTATTGGTGGTCTCCCAAATTGTATTATGCCAAGGTACTAAAGTTGAAGCAGGGGAAAGAGCAGTATAAAGAGCTGATATTCTTACAATTGAATCCCTACAACAGGATTGGATGAGAAGTTTCAAATTTTCAACTCCATTAAATAGCCTCAGAGCTTTGTCTCTAGTCTTCAAAATCTGTTTCCATAACCAAGAGTTCCCATTTTTTGCTTGAACTGACCAGATATCATATTGCTTTAAATATGTACTATGAATCCACTTTATCCATAAGTTTTCCTTATTAATATGATTATGCCAAAGGATTCTCAAAATAGAAGCAAAATTCCAGATTGGAGCTGAAAATATACCCAGTCCACCATTTTTCTTGCTCAAGCAAGCTCTCTCCCAAGATATGAGGGGAAATTTTTGAGCCTGCTCAGAACTACCCCCACAAGAATTTCATGCACACCTCATCAAGCTTCTTAAGTACTCTCACTGGTAAGAGGTAATTAGAAGTCCAGTAGATTTACATACCAAGCATTACACTCTTGATAATTTGTAACCTTCCTGCATAAGACAGCCCCCTATTTTTTATGCAGGCCTAAAATTGTTCAGAAACTTTATTTAGGAGAGGAGAGCAATCCACGAAAGACAATCTCTTACATATCATAGGGACACCAAGATATTTTATAGGCAATGCCCCCTCAGGGAAATTCAAAATGTTTCTGACAGTGTTTTTAAAGTTTTCATCAACTCCTCCATAAAAGATTTTGCATTTCTCTAAATTTGCTTCCAAACCTGAGGCATTACTGAATTCCCTGAAATAATTGAAGAGCTTGCTCACCGAATGAATGTCTCCTTTGGAAAAGAGCAGAAGATCATTAGCAAAGATAAGGTGTGTAATCAAGCTCACCACACCTAGCGTGGAATTTAAAAGATCTGTCATCTTTAAGCTTGGCCAGATTTCTAGATAAGTACTCCATCCCCAAAATGAATAAGTAAGGAGATAAGGGGTCACCTTGTCTTAAACCTCTTTCTCCCTTGAAGTAGCCATAGAGTGAGCCATTAAGTGAAATAGAGTATTTGGGAGAGGATATACAAGCCATGGTCTAGTTTATCATCTTAGCTGGGAACCCGAGGCCTTTTAACATATCCTTTGGAAAACCCCAATTAATAGTATCAAAGGCTTTTTTAATGTCAATGCTTAACATGACCCTGGGAGAGATGTGTTTCTGATTGTAATTCTTCACTAACTCATAAGCAAGAAGTATATTACTTGAGATTTGTCTTCCTTTCACAAAGGCACTTTGTGCCTCATTAACTAGATATCCCATAATAGGCTTGATCCTGTTAGAAAGGATTTTAGAAATAATTTTGTAGATGCAGTTGCAACAAGCAATTGGTCTAAAATCAGATGGAGTCTTTGGACAGGTCACTTTTGGAATCAAAGTGATGGCTGTAGCATTAACTGCACCTAGAAGCTTGCCAATGTTGAAGAATTCTTCAATTGCTAAAGATATATCATCCCCAATCACACTCCATGCAGATTTGTAGAAGGACATGCTATATTCATCAGGACCAGGAGCTTTGTTATCTGACATAGAGTGAACTGCATTCTTGATCTCATCCCTGGAAACTGGAGTAGATAGAGCATCAGCTTGTGCATTATTTAAGCAAGGACCATAGTCAAAAATATTGAGATCTGGTTTTGATGTAAGAGAAGTTGAGCCCAAGAGAGTTTTGTAAAAAGTAACCAACTCATTGATAATATCATTTCCTTCAGTGATTCTATTCCCTGCACTGTTATACAGCACCATTATTCTATTTTGATGTCTTTTTGCTTTGATAGCAAAGTGGAAAAAACTAGTGCATCTATCCCCTTTCACATTCCAGTGAATTCTAGCTTTTTGATGATAGAAAGACATCTCGCATTCCAGTAGCTTGTTAAAATAAGCTATGCAGATTTTTTTCCTGATTAATCAAATCTGAATTTACAGGATCCCTTTGAAGGTTGCTTTGCACAATATCCAAATTCATTCTTGCTCTGATCACTTGTTCACTAATATTGTGAAAGTTCCTCTTGTTAAGATCCTTCAGAGCATTTTTCAGAAGCTTTAGTTTTTTTACTACAGAATACATTATGCATCCTGAAAATGAGCTTTGCCAAATAGAAGAAACAGTGTGCATATAACTCTCATGCTTTGTCCATATTTTAAAAAACTTAAAAGGTTTTTTCCCTTGCTCGCAACTGTCATAAATTAAGACCAAAGCTGGAGAATGATCAGAACAGCTTGGGAGAAGAAATTCAACATGACTTGAATTGTATATATTTATCCAAGATTCAAGGCTCTATCAAGCCTACTCCAGACTCTGGTGAGTCTTGTTTGTTGTTCCATGTGAAAAAACATCCCTCGGTTTTCATATAGGAGAGTTGGCATGTGTCTATAAAATCCTTGAAATCAGTTGTTTCTGCTTCAGAGACCACAACACCTCCTAGTTTCTCTTCACTGTCAATTATGGTGTTAAAGTCACCACAAAGAATCCAAGGCATACTCCCAGCATTTTGGTGAATTTGAATTAGATCTTGCCAGAGATTTTTCCTATCCTCCAGATGATTGTAGCCATATATAGAGGTAATTAGGCAATCCAATCTGTCATCCAAAGATTTTACTTTGCAGGATATATGTTGGGCAGAATAACTATCCACATTAATTTTTAGTATGTTGGGATTCCATAAAATCAAAATCCTAGCTCTTCCTGTGTGACTTGCATTTGAAAAGCATTTCCAGTCAGTGGCAATCTTCTTTGCAGAGACTTCTGACTTCTGACTTCTGACTGTTGCAGGCTAACTCAAAACAGGAATCTGACTTCTGCAGGTTTTGCGGTCGTTCGTGATCCCTACAAAATTGTGAAAATAGATCACTCTTGTACTCACCATCATTATCAGAATGGAGTACTTTTACCTTTCTACCTACCCGCAACTTCACTTTCTTTTTCCATTCCACAAAGTTATCCAGGACCTCATGTTTATGCTTTATGGTATATACTCAATTCCTCCTGGAATAATCATTAATGAAAGTGATAAAGTAATTAGCCCCACCAAGAGATGTGTTCTTGGAGGGACCCTAAACATCTGTGTGAATATAATCTAATATATCTTGGGTGTTATGAATTGTGGTGCTAATTTTTACTTTTGTCTTCTTCCCAAGTATGCAATGTTCACACAATTCCATCTTACAGGTCTTTGCACCCTTCAATAACTCATGCTTTGCCAATGCCTGGAGAGACTTATCACCAGTGTGTCCCAATCTCATGTGCCATAGACGGGTAGTATCCTCCTATGTGGTAATTAAAGTTGCAAGACTCTCTGTTATTGTCTTGCCCTTCTAGCAGTAAAGATTATTTTTCCTGACACATCTCATCACCACCATGGACCCCTTGGTGATCTTCAAAGTTGCATTTTCTATGATCATCCTATAACTTGATGCCTCCAAAGTTCCAAGTGAAATGATATTCTTCGTCAATTAAGGAACGAATCTCACTTCCTTCAACTCCCTAGTCACACCGTCACATATCCTGATTTGAACTGTTCCAATACCATCAATGGGGCATACATGATCATTTCCCATTAACACGACATCCCCCCTCTCCAACTCCTCAAAGCTAGAGAACCAATCCCTTCTAGGGCAAATATGGTATGTAGTACCCGAATCTAACATCCATTCTATAGAGTCTGCATAACAAACTGACGGTAATGCTAGGCATGAGTAGCCTGAAGAATCTAATTCTGAATTATCACCACTAACTTTTGCGACATTCACCTCTGAAGTCTATCCGACTTTTCTCTTTTTCTTCCTGGTTCTATCTCTCAACTTTGGGCATTCATTTTTTTAATGTTCATCCTCTTTGAAAAAAGCACATTGATTCCTACCCATACTTCTATGGCCACCTCTTGGATTTGATTTTGAGCGATTAAATGAATAGGGTTTTGGACTACGGCCACTCACTATCAATGCATCTTTCGGTGCCTTCCCGGAGGGTTCACCATCACTCTTCCTCAACTCATAATTAACCAATGCTGATATCACCTCTTTATAACTGACGGAGGTTCTACCATTGATTATTGTAAGGGCAAAGGTATCATAATCATCCTCTGGCAAAGAACATAATAACAACATCGTCTTATCTTCATCCTCTATCATGATATCCATATTGGTCATATCCGATAGCAATTTTGTGAAATTATTAACATGTTCTCTAATGGAAACTCTCTTCTTCATTTTAAATTGGTAAAACCTCTTCTTTAAATGAAACCTCTTCTTTAAATGCTCTTCGTCAAATACTTATCATTGAGTGTTTCCCTTAACCGTTTTGTCGATGTTTCATTCATTACATCATAAATCAAGTCTCGCATCAAACATAATCTAATAACCCAACATGCTCTACTATTTATTTCCTTCCAAACCTTATCCTCCATATCATTGGGTTTTTTTTTGGTAAATGAAAAAATATTATTCATCACCAATATGGAATTTTGTACACATCAAGAATCTCATGTACATGTATGAGATAACTATATAAACCTGTAACTAAAGCTCACAAAAAGAAACAGATATGCACAGAGCCTAAACAAAATAAAAGCTAAAAACCAACAAACCCCGAAAGACAACAGCTAGCAAATATTCTACCTCAACAGCTAGCAAATATTCTACCCTGCTTCCCTTATATCACTTATCTTTTTGAAGACCTTCATCTCTATCACCAGCAGCAAAAATGGGCATGTACACAACTCATCATCTTCAATTTTCCTCAATGTATACTGGAAAAAACCAGTAGATCAGAGAAAAAACATCCCAACCTTAATTATTTACAAGGATGATATCCATTCCGTGTATTCTTCCTGAAAGGAGCCATTGAGGATAGCAGACAATATGTTAATCTTAATCTCTTTGAAAATCTGTTCAGCAGTCTTAGTCTTTTGATTGAATATTCTAACATTTCTCTCAATCCAAATGTTGTAGATTGTAGAAACAAGAGTCATTCTCTTAATTCTTTGTTTGAATTCCCTTCCTCTCAGTCTGGTACAATACCAGTTTATGATTTACCTCCAATCACAAGATCTCCACCTCAAATGCAACCAGTCCATAACCATAATCCAAATATCTCTCGAGAAAGTACACTCAAAGAAAAGATGATCTCTGGTCTCAGTGCCAGTGCACAAGAAGCAACGGTTATTTGTCACAATCCCCCATTTGATAAGTCTATCTTGAGTGAGCAATCAATTTTAGATAGCTAACCAACAGATAAAAGAATGACTGAGGATGTTTACAGTCTCCCAAATAGTGCTGAACCAAGGCACTGGAAAAGAAACAGGAGAGAGTTTACTATATAAAGCTGATATTTTAACTTTAGAATCTCTCATGCACGACTGGATGAGAATTTTAAGGCAATCAGCTCCACCATATGAAACCAAAGCCTTATCTTTTACTTTCAAAATTTGTTTCCACATCCAAGAATCCTCGTTCTTAGCTTGAATCTGCCATATGTCAATATTATGCTTCAAGTATGTACCATGAATCTATTTTATCCATAAATTTTCCTTTTTTACATGGATGTTCCAAAGGATATTCAGAATAGAAGCCATATTCCAAGTAGCAGGTGAGAAAATGCCTAGACCACCATTTCTTTTATTTAAACAGACCTTGTCCCTTTAAACAAGAGGATTTTTATGAGCCTGTTCAAATTTACCCCATAAGAAGTCCCTGCACATATCATTAATTTTTTGTAGCACTTTCACTGGCAAGAGATAGTTAGATGTCCAATATATTTGAATACCAAGAGTAACACTCTTGATAATCTCCAGCCTACCTTAATATGACGGCCCTCTATTCTTCAAAAAAGACTAAAATTGCCTAGAGATTTTATCAAGAAGGGGAGAACAGTCAATGAAAGAAAGCCTTTTGCAAATCATGGGAACCCCAAGATATTTAATAGGCAAAGTACCCTCAGAAAATCCCAGGCATGTATTAACTGTACTTTTAAAGTCATCATCCACTCCACCATAGAAAATTTTACTCTTTCCATGATTTGCTTCAAGTCCAGAAACATCACTGATGTCTTTAAAACATTTGAATATCTTCCTCATTGAAAGCAAATCCCTCTTTGAAAGAAGAAGAAGGTCACCTGCAAAAATTAAGTAGGTGATCTTCAGCTCACTACACCTTGGATGATATTTAAAAGACCTGTCCTCTTGAAGCATACCCAAACTCCTGGAAAGATACTCCATCCCCAAAATGAATGGGTAAGGTGAGAGAGGATCACCTTGCCTTAAACCTCTTTTCCCTTGAAATAACCATGCAATGAACCATTTAAGGAAATAGAGAACTTTGGAGAAGATATACATACCATAATCCAGTTTATCATCCTTTCAGGAAACCCCAGGCCATTTAACATTTTATTTAGAAAATTCCAATTTATAGTGTCAAAGGATTTTTTTAATGTCTATACTTAGCATAATCCTAGGAGTGCTTTCTGTTATAGTTTTTCACTAACTCATCAAATTTTTGAACATTAATTTTTTGTATTATTAATACTCAATCCTTGTATCACCTTAGTCTGGGATGATCCTGATGTATCAATATCATCGGGTTTCTCTTGTAATTCAAGAGTCTCCCCTAAACTTTGAGCATCTAATACATCCATCACTTGACACCTCCACAAACTAAAATTTATCTTGCTATCAAATTTTTGAACATTAATTTTTGTATTATTAATACTCAATCCTTGTATCACCTTAGTCAGGGATGATCTGATGTATTTGCTTCGGTCATTTTGACAATCCAATCTCTTCAAACGAGAATCTGGACCAAATCCTCCAATTGATTTCTCCACCACTCCTTGAAAGATGAAATCCCTTGTGGAAACCCTAGCTTTCTCCTTCAAATCAAACCCCAAGACAAACCGAAGCTCTGATACCACTTGTTGTGCGCAGCGGAATCGAAATCACAAACAAGATAAGAGAACAAATCAACAACCAAAACAAGCACCACACAAGCAAGACACTAAATTTACGTGGTTCAGCAATGTGCCTACGTCCACGGGCAAGGAGGTGATAGATTTCACTAATAAAGAAAGAGTGCAAATAGAGATTACAATCACTCACTAATCTCACAAATATAACCCTAAACCAACCACTCTCAAGTCCCTCACAAATTCTCCCTCAAAAGTGCTCAAAAGTATCTCAATTATCTTCAAAATCTCCCCCGCTAACCCTAGAAATATCATGTTCCTATTTATATAAACACACAATCCAAATCCGCCCAAGAAAACAAAACGGTTCATTCACCCGATTCCGGTCGACCGGGCATGTTCTCGCGGTCGACCAGCCAGAACAGGGAAAATCAGCCATGTACGTAATCAGCCCTGTATCGGTCGACCGCACAAGTGTGACCGGTCGATCGACCCGAACAAGGTTTTTAGACCCTGTGTTGTGCACGAAATCGGTCGACCAGCCTATATCATTCGGTCGACCGACCCGCAACCAAACTGAAGCTACTTCCTCAATTCAAAATGTGTTGATTTCTGTTGTGGTTTCAACACAAAGATAGGCAAGTATATCATTTGTGAAGAATACCATATATACTAGTTATAGTAGCAACGAATTTCTCCCTTTGATTGGTGAGTGCTACCCTGCCCATACACATACTTGAAGGTTATTTGTAGAAAACCCTAAAAAAAAGTATAAGAAAAGAAAGCTTTAAAAACGCTAAATAATATTAATATAGATAGATCAATATTGTCTAAAGAGTTAACATGAGCATCAAAACTAGAAAATGACAGATCTAGTGGAGATATTTGCTTGACTTGGAATTTGAAGACGCCAAAGATATTTCACAAAAAAACAGTGGAAGGGGTGGGTGATGAACAGAGATCTCAGTGGTCTCCCCCCGGCAGCACTGCTCCCATTTCCACAAGGATTTCATATTATTTTGGGAGAGTTTTAGTTTAGTCCCCCATCATTTGCTTTTGATTTTTGGCTAATTAAGTCTACTTTTAGATGGCCCCCATTCCCACGTGCGCTGTAGAGCTATGATAACCTCACTTTTTTCCAAGTGGGTTTGTACCTTACTTATTAGTGTAAGAAAATGCAAAAGTAGTTTCTTTTGATATATATACAATTAGGTAAGTATGTGTAAAAAGAGAGAAAATATGGTTTTGATATTATAACATAATAGTAGAAATTAGTTATGGATTAATCTCCTTGGACTATAAATTAACAAACGCCAATGATTATAAGATATGTAAGGTTCTAGTAAATATGCACGCATCTTTGTATTTGATGCACACGGAAGAAGAGCAATTGGTCATGCATATTTCTATATATTGCACCAATATACATGTTCTAATTCTTATAAGTTAACTATAACATTTATTATCTAGAGCTGTCAACAGATAGATTGACGATAATTGGCTCCATATCATGCTACTAGTCATATCATAGCTTAATTGTCCTTTTTTCACATTTTGTGAAAGTCTTTTATGTGTTTTGTGTATAACAGGAGAGGGTTCAGCGAGAAAAGCAAGTTTAGATAAGAGGATAAACCAAAGTTTAAGCTGGTATATATATATATTTTCTAGGTCTTAGTGTTTTAGGTATTGGAGGAGGTCATGATTCCGAGGGGAGGCAGCTTGTCCTCTAACTAGAGCAAGTTAGGGTTATGTGCAGCCCGTGAACCCCTTTAGACAAGGTGTACCATCTGGGGACCTTTTTTAGATTTTCTTTTATGGACGTTACGTGCACAGGACAAATTAGACCCTTGATTTGTGAAGACTTCTCATCTCAGTGCTTGCTCTGATCTTGCCTTTCGTCCTCTAATGCTTGTCTTCCTTCTGGACCAGGATCCTCTCCTCATGAGGAGAGTTCCTAATATCTCCTCATGAGAAGAGAGATAGAGATAGAGAGGAGAGAGAGTGATGTTATCCTCTCTCCTCTCAACCTCACTCTCTCTCCCCTCTATCTTTATCTCTCTCCTCACGAGGAGATATTAGGACTCTCCTCATGAGGAGAGGATCCCGATTCCTTCTATAGGCACGTAGGTGCTCTCCTTTGGAAGAAAATACTAGAGGGCCATCTCTAGGAAAGTGTAACTAAACGAATCCCTTGGTCATATTTTAAAACAAGATATACAGTATAAGATATCAATGTAGGGGGTGTATGGTTCAATTTCTATAAAAAAATAAGAAATGAAAAACACCAGGAAAGTAGATTTTCCTATGTTTTTATAAAAAAATTATAGGAAATTTTTTTAGAACTAAAAAAATATTAATTTCTTGTTTCTTTTTTTTTTTTTGGTAAATGAAAAATTTTATTCATCACCAAAATGTAAAATGTATGTACACCACAAATCTCATCTCAAAAAAGTGAGATATACTAGTAACTAGAACTCAAAGAAAGTAGAGCTCAACAACAACTCCTTAAAGAGGGGAAAAAAACCTCTACAATAGCCCAGTAGTTGAGACCAATAGTTGAAACAACCATTGCTTAACATTCTTCTTTTGAAAACTCCTCAATAACAACTCTCCAAGGCAAATCACAATGAAATGAGCCATTCTCTGTCTTCAACTTTAAAAGAGCCATTAAGAACACAAGAAAGTAAGCTGAATTTGATGTCTTTAAACAGTTGGTTTGCAGGTTTAGCCTCTTGCCTGAAAATTCTGAAATTCCTCTCTCTCCAAATACTATATACTGCTATAGTGAGAGCCATCTTTTTTATTCTTTGTTTGAAACCATTTCCCCTCAATCTGTAGCTATACCAATTCACAATCTGATTCTAATCACAAGACTGCCACCTGAATTGAAGCCAATCCATAACCTTTGTCCATACTTCTCTTGAATAACAACATTCAAAGAATAGATGATTCCTGTTTTCAGAGCCAGTACACATACAACAGTTGTTTGAATTCACAATCCCCCTTTTAATTAGTTTGTCAGTTGTGAGCAATCTATCTTGGATCGCTAACCAACAAACAAAAGAGTGACTTGGGATGTTTGTACCCTCCCAAACTGTTTTGTGCCATGGCACAACTGTTTTGTTTGAATTCACAATCCCCCTTTTAAACTGCTGTAGTATTATTTGGTTCAAAACAAGAAAATAGACTCATTACTTTATAGAAATAGATAGTTTCCTTTTTTTTGTCTGGTTGCATACGAAAAATTTATAGAAAAGTTTAATCTTATTTATCACTTTACAACGGCTATTTTAACTAGTTTGCAATCTTATTTAGTTGACCATCATCGTTGCTAATAAGCTCAAAATCAGCCATGAATAAGTACAAACAACACCACTCAACTTTAGCTCAAATCAAAGCTAATTTAGGACAATAGAGAGTTAAACAAGCTCAAAATCAGCATAATAATAACAAAAACGGCACCAACAGCTCAAACTGAGCTTAAATCAGAATAAAAAAGATCACAATATGGAGTTAAATGAGCTCAAAATTAACCATGAATATGTAGAAACAACACCACTCAACCTGAGCTCAAATCAGAGCTAATTTAGCACAATAGAGAGCTAAACAAAAACAGCATAATAATAACAAAAACAGCACCGATAGCTCAAACTGTCATCATCTAAGAAACATCAAAAATTACTCTTTTATATATTCTAGTTAATATAAGAGCAATATTCTGATTCATTTTAGTAATCACTAGTTCACAGTCATCTTCAATCAAGATGACGTGCAAAAATCTATACTTCGATCGCATTTGGTGATAGACTTGATTAGGGCAACAATTTAAATCCTAAATCCTAAATGCTCCTAATCCAAGAAACAACAATTTTATCACTGATCGAACACACGTGCTCAAGAGTGATAGACTCGATTAGGGCAGACTTGATGGAGCTCTTCATAATTGGTGAGAGCTTTGGTTGGTGACTGATGATCTTCTTGCCGAGGAGGATGGCGGCGAGTTGCCGGACGTTGGAGGTCTTCGCCGTTCATTCGCATGTGGTGGACGAGGGTGGGGATCATCTGTGGATCCTTTAGAAGTCGCCGGATCTAGTCCTCTGCCTACCAGCGGGCATCATTGTCGAGTGTTGTGCCAAAAGCTGTGTCGAGGAACCAAACCAAACGCCGATCCAAGAGGGCCAAAACCAGCCAAAATCAATGCACAAACAAAACACTAATTTTAACGTGGTTCGACAAATTGCCTACGTCCACGGGGAAAGAAAGAGGATGGGGTTTTTACTAATAGAGAAAGAGTACAAACTGATATTACAACTCACTCGAAGGAACAAACTAATCTCACCAACAAGCTCTTAATCTCTCCAAATAAAACTCTAAACAAATAGCTCAGAAAATACCTTTTTTCTGTGCTCCAAATATCCCCAATTTGCTTCTCCAAAATTCCCTCTTCCAATTGTTCCATATATATAGAAATCCTAAAATCATAAACATACTAGGAATTCTAAACCAAAAGCCAAATCAAATTAGGAATCCTAATAACCTATTACCAAAATAGATTAGGAATCCTAATAACCTCATGTTTTTTTTTGGTCAATGAAAAATCTTTATTCATTCTCCAAATATGATATGATTGTACATCAAGATACTCATAACATGAGATTACAAACTCATATTCTATCTACTTACAACTATAATGACAGTATCCAATCTCTACCATCAACTAAATTTGGACTGTTAAGAACTATATACAGTCTGTTGATCTTTATTTCCCTAAACAATTGACTGACATTTTTGCACTTGTTCTTGAAGATTCTGTTATTCCTCTCAATCCATATACTATATAGTGTTAAAGAGAGAGCCATCCGTTTGATTTTTTGCCTGCACCCGTTACCTCTCAAATTGTAGCAATACCAATTCATAATGTGATTCCACACACAAGACTTCCATGTAAATTTCAGTCAGTCCATCACAAGCAACCAGACTTCACTTGAGTAATTACAATCAAAAAACAGGTGATCCCTATCTTCCTCAGCTCTTGTACAAAGACAGCAGGTGTTACTGGTTATTATACCCCATCTAAGAAGTCTGTCTTGAGTATGCAATCTGTTTTGCACAGCTAACCAGCACATAAAGGAGTGCTTTGGATGGCAAATCCCCTCCCAGACTGTGCTACACCATAGTACAATGTTTGCTGCAGGGGAGAGATGTCACGCCCCGCTTCCCAAAATACCCGGGAATCGGGACGTGAACAAGCCCGCGACGTATTACACTGAGAAGAAATATACGCTATTATTTTTTTTGTCTTTTCTTCTCAATCCAATACGCTAAGCGTCTGGAAAATACAAACGAAGGTACAGGTCCCCGATCACAGTAATGAGAATATAATAAACAACTCAGAATCAAAAGATACATATCACAACTGAAATGATCATCCAGACATGATATTCGGGCCAAACATGCCCTTATACAAACTATCTGAATGAAATACTGGAGAATATAAATATATACTGAACGAAAGGAAATGAAAGTGCTACAAAACAAACTGAAAAGAATGACTAAACTTTGGCTTCTTCTTCTGCTTCGTCTACAAGACACTCCTGCTGAGAATACTCGGCTCTGGCACATCTCCAAGCTGAACATGTTCTTCTTCTAAGTCTGACGTACACCAGAGAAAACAGGTGTACGTCAGGGTGCATGGCACACGGCAAGATCCCAAAAGGAAGAATAGAACGGTCGTGCGACCAATGCAATAATGGTAATAACAATGGAAACATGCAACTGAAATACTAATAATCTTAATATAATTTACTACTAGAATAGAATATTCATAATAAATCCCAGGAAATCAACCAAGTAATAAATCGATCATGCAGCTAGCGATCAGAATAATCATCCAAGTACAGGGTCATATACTAGCTGGAATTAATACTTAAAGATCTACAACTCGAGACGTAGTACGTCGAGCGAAATAATCCAAACAAGGAAACCCTCATGTATATACCTTATGTCTCAAATTATAGATAATTAAATATTAATCCCGATCTATGTATGAAAAGAAACACAACTGGCCTACATCTCACAAGAAATCATACCTAGTCAAGTAACTAGCCATTCTATAACAGGTCACTGGTCACATCTCACATAGAGCCAACGCTCATATCACCGGATAATTGACTGTTCACAAATCCCCTACGTGCATCCAAACCCGCGAAACGATTCGGTGAGAGGACTACACGCAATCCGATTTCGGCCTGGTTCGAACTCAAGCAAAACTCGGGTGACGAAACGATTTCACTAACCAAGTGCGAAACGGTTCACTTGGCCCAACAAACTAACCCCAGTGCGAAACAGTTCACTGGTTCTAGTCTGGAAGATACATCAACAGTCTTATCCGATCACATGAACATTAACTTCCACATCCCAACTCTCTTGTTTTTTAAGCTAACATATACACAGGTTTCTAAGTCTTTAAACAGGACACCTCAGGCCACACTAGTCATGAATTTCTAACAGTTCTCAAGCATAACACAATTAATCATATACAGCAAGATCATAACATATCACATAATTAAAATTAAGAAACATAAATCATGAAAAATTCATAATAATCCCTTTTCTAAAATAAATCCTTAAAATTATTTATAAATGTTCTAAAATAATTCCTTTTATAAAATAAATCCTTAAAAAATATTTATAAATGTTCTAAATAATTTCTTTTATAAAACTTTCTTAATTTACTGAAATTATTCTAAATTAATACTTATTCTAAAATAAATTCGTTTAAATTATAATTATTCTAAAATAATTCTTTTGTCAAACAAATTCTATTGTTTTATTATAATTACTCTAAAATGATTTTTCACCAAAATAATTTATTATAATTATTTTAAAATGATTATTTTGTCAAATAAATCCTTAAAAAAATCATAAACAAATCTAAAATAATTTTATCTTATTTTATCTTTATAGTATCTATATTCAAAATATTATTTTTAGTATCATTCGTTAAATAAATTCATACATGTCATCACAGTATATGTATTACAATGTGAATGGTCATACGTTATTGTCCACAGTCTGTTTCGTTCACGATAGTTCTATATGTTATAGTTCTCAGTCCAATATGTTCACGACAGTTCCGTATTTGTATCGAATAATTATTCGGGTAACGAGTTCGTATGCATAAATAATTTGTAATCAATCTAAAATTGTGCTGAGCAAGAATATGGATCGTGCGAGCAACTAATTAATTCACAGCGGATTGAATGACAAGTCAAGAGGGTATCGGGATCTTGCCTTGGTTCGTTGAACGTATCGTCGTTGACACGCGAGGCGAGGACAACGACGAGCTCGGTAGCGATCGCGGGGCAGCACGAGCGGGGGCTGAAGGAGTCGGGCAAGCTCAGAGGAGGTCGAGGGGACTGTAGCGGCGACAGGGGCTGAGGGGATGGCGGTGCTGGAGGAGGGGGCCGACGACGGGCGCTGGGGTTCGAGCTCAGGGGAGGACGCTGGAGGTGGTTCAGGGGGCTGAGGCGGAGGGAGTTGGGTTGGCGGCGGCGTCGAGTTCGACGGGGCTTGGTGGCGGTGGTCGAACAGAGCTGGAGCTTGTGGGGAGTTGTGGTGGTCGGTGGAAGAGGGGAAGGGGAGGAGTAAGGGCGGTCAGAGGCTGGGGATGGGGCGGAGTAGGGAGGGGCGGCTGAGGCGGTTGATGGGGTGGTGGATGGAGAGGGAGGCGACGGGAGGAGGGTGGAGAGGCAGCAGGCGAGGAGGAGAAGCTGGAGATGGCGACGAAGGTCGGAGCTCGGGCGGGGCGGTAACTAAGATGGGGAGGCGCTGGTCGACGGCGAATGGGAGGAGTTGATGGCGGAGGAGAGAACGGCAGCGGGCTGAGGGATGGGAGCAGTGGTGATGTTGGTCGGCGTGGAGGGGACGGAGAGCGGCGATGTTGACGAGGCTGGGAGAGGCGGATCTCGGCACTGGTTGGGTTGGACGGTGAAGGAGGTTGAGCGGCGGCAGCGGCGGCGAGCAGGGGAAGGCAGCAGCTGGGCGGCGGGGTTCGGGCTCGTCGGCTTGAGAGAGGGGGAGGTGGTGATGGACGGAGGCGGCGGCTCGCTGGCACGACGAAGGGGGTGGCGGTGGTCGTCGTCGGCTCTGGCGACGCTGGAAGGGGTTCGAACTCGAGCTCGAGAGAGAGAGAGAGAGAGAGAGAGAGAGAGAAAGTCTGAGTACGATCACGAGAAGAGGGCTGGGCTTAAATAGGTAAAAATATAATTAAAAAATTAAAAAATAAAATAAAATATTAAGGGATGATTCGCGTGAAGCCGTTTTTTTGGAAAAGAAGAGGAGGGAGAGAACGGGGTTGTTGGGGTAGCTGATGGGGGTTAGACGCGGGAAGCAAAAGTTGGGGTTATTTTCAAATGGGTTCAGGTATTTAAACAAAAATAATTAAAATAAATAATTTCGGGTACTTAAAAAATTAAACTAATTACATGATAATTATCTACAAATAAAAACGTACATGTTGAGCTAATACAATAATTGATACGAAACTATCGAAATATACCCATATTGTACAATTAAATGAAAATAATTAATAATAAAAATATATTTACTTACATTTAAAATTATATAATTATGGGATAATTATCTACATGATAAAACGTACCAGTTATGCTAATACGATAGCTGATACGTAATAATTAATACAATAATTTGCACAAATAATACGTAATTAATAACTCAACATAATACAAGAATTAATACGTAATAGTAATAATAATACACCGTATTATTTAAAATAATACGTAATAGTATCAGTAACACAACGGATAAATTCTAGAAATTTTTATTGCACTAAATTAATTTATAAATATCAAATCATTTAAATAAATATATAATCATATTTTTAAATCATAGATTTTCTAGAAAATCAAGAAAAATACAGATATTCTTTTAAAAATAATAATTAAATATTTTAAAATACCAAAAAATTATTTTAACTAGTATCAAAATTTTACGGTCATTACAAGAGAGCATAATAGAGAGCTGACATCTGAATTTTTGAGTTCCTAACACAGGAGTTAATCATTTGCATTAGGTTGTCAACTCCTCCATAGGAGTTCAAAGCTTTATCCCTAATTCTTAAGATCAGTTTCCACATCCATGAGTCTCCACTCTTAGCTTGAACAAGCCAGATACCCCTATCTTTAAGGTAGGTGCCATGTATCCATTTCATCCAAAGGCTTTCTTTCCTGACATGAATATTCCATAAAATTTTTTGACTTGGAGCATAATTCCAAATGGAAGCAGAATATATTTCTAGGCCTCCATACTTTTTCTCCAGACACACTTTGTCCCAAGAAACTAGAGAGTTAGCTTTGGTATGGTGATCCTGTTTCCCCCACAGAAAATCTCTACATAAAACATCAATTTTATGAAGAATTCCAGCAGGTAAGATGTAATTTGAAGCCTCCCAACATATTTCAATTCCCAGTATGATGCTTTTAATTAGTTGAAGCCTCCCAGCATAAGATAAGTGTCTGTGATTTGCACAGGACTGAAATTGATATTTGATTTTATTTATCAGAGGTGCACACTCCAAGTGTGATAATCTTTTGCAAATAAGAGGTACACCCAGGTACCTAATAAGCATGACACCTTCTGGATATCCCAAACAGTTAATGATAGATGCCTTGGTTGAATCATCAACTCCTCCAAAAAATATCAAGCATTTACTTGAGTTTGTTTCAAGCCCTGACACTGAGCTGAAATCTTTGAAACATTGCTGAAGCTTACTAACAGAATACTGGTCACCTTTGGCAAATAAGAGGAGATCATCTGCGAAAATCAAGTGAGTGATACTAAATTTTCCACATCTAGGGTGGAATTTGAATTTCTTGTCATCCTTCAACAGATTAAGGCTTCTTGAGAGGTACTACATTCCAAGAATAAAGAGATAAGGTGAAAGTGGGTCTCCCTGCCTCAGTCCTCTCTTACCTTTGAAATAGCCATGTAAAGATCCATTTAATGCAATAGAGTATTTAGGGAAGGTAACGCAGACCATAATCCAGCTTATCATAGTTTCAGGAAATCCCAGTCCAAAAAGCATATCCTTGAGAAAATCCCAGTTGATTGTGTCAAAAGCTTTCTTGATATCAATATTAAGCATAACTCTATGAGAAATATGTTTCATGCTATAATTTTTAACTAGTTCATGTGCAAGGAGAACATTGCTTGTTATTTGCCTCCCCTTAGCAAAAGCACTTTGTGCTTCATTCACTAGTGTCCCCATCACTGATTTGATCCTATTTGTTAGGATTTTTGAAATGAACTTGTATAAACAGTTGCAGCATGCTATAGGCCTAAAATCTGATGGTGTTCTAGGACACTGAATTTTAGGGATTAAAGTGATGGATCGATGTGGAGTTTATCTCACCCAGCAGCTTACCATTTTTGAAAAAAATCCTCAATGGCAACAGAGATTTCATCCCCAACAACTCCCCATGCTGATTTAAAGAAAGACATGCTGAAGCCATCAGGACCTGGGGCTTTGTTATCTGACATTGAGAGCACTACATCTCTTATTTCTTCTCTGCTAATAGGTTTTGAGAGATGTTTAGCTTGGGTTGCATTTAAACAAGGGCCATTACTAATAATTCTCTTGTCTGGCATAGCTGTGACAGTTGCTGAACCCATGAGATTCTTGTAAAAGGAGATAAGCTCAGATATTATTTTCTCTCCATCTGTAAGTTTTTCACCTGCATTATTGTAGAGAACCATGACTCTATTTTGATGCCTCTTTGATTTAATCACAGAGTGAAGCTTGTGCATCTGTCACCTTGAATGCTCCATTGAATTCTGGACTTTTGTTGATAAAAGGAGAGCTCACAATCCAGTAATTTATTGTATGAAACTGTACATTTCCTTTCTTGGTCAATGAGGGACTGATTAAGAGGATCCACCTGTAGGATTTTTTTTGAGCATCTTGAAGGGCTTGTTTTGATTTCACCACTTGCTCACTGATGTTGCTGAAATGCCTTTTGTTCAGATCCTTTAGTGCATTTTTCAAAATCTTGAGTTTTGAATAAACTGAAAACATAGCATATCCTGATATTTTTGTGTTCCAGACTACAGCTACAGTAGGCGAAAAATTTTCATGCTTGGTCCACATTTTGAAGAATTTGAATGGTTTCTTCCCTTGAACCGATCATCATATATGGATACCAAACCTGGGGAGTGATCAGAGAAGCTAGGTAGTAGGAACTCAACATGACTAGAATTGTGCATATTCAACCAGCAATCATTGATTAAGGCCCTGTCCAGCCTACTCCACACTCTTGAGGTAGAGTCTTGTTTATTGTTCCATATAAAATAGCATCCTTCAGTTTTTAGATGTGTTAACTGGCATTGTTCAATAAAATCTCTGAAATCCATTGTGTCTGTCTCAGAAATGGCAGCTCCTCCAAGTTTTTCCACTTCACTTGTGATGGCATTAAAATCCCCACACAATAGTCATGGTTTATTTCCAATATTCAGATAGGTTTGATAGAGACTAGACCATAAGCCTTTCCTGTTTATCAAATTATTTTGTCCATAGATAGATGAGATTTTACAGTCAACTCTTCCATCAATTGATTTAACCTTGCAAGTAACATGTTGATCTGTAAAGCTGTCAATTTGCACATCCAGAATATTTGAATCCTATAATAGAAGAATTCTTGCTTTGGTAGAGTTGTTTGCATTAGAGAACCAATTCCATCCTCCAGCAATTTTTTTACAGCAGCTGGGATCTTATCAGCTTTGAGTTTAGTTTCCAAAAGAGCAATAAAAGTCAAATTATATTGCATAAGATGATGCCTAACCAAATGTTGCTTAGAGGATTTATTTAACCCTCTAACATTCCAAAAGATCCAATTCATAGCTTTATTTTCCCCCTACTTCAGAAGTGGAGGGGTCAGTGTCCAAGCTCTTAAGGTGATCAAATAAGTTTCCTGAAGGAATAACTCTTCTATTACTGCAATGTTGAACTTGTGACCAAGAAATATCACCTAATGAAAGGACTAATAATAATAACCTCATGTTATCAAAATAGATTAGGAATCCTAATAACCTCATGTTACAAAAATAGATTAGGAATCCGCTATCCAACAATTCTCCACCTCGGCGAAGTTTTCCTAAAACTGAGCCGACACCAATACCAACCAAACGTCTCACTTATTGCGTCCAGTACGAAGTGAAACAAATCCACGACAACTGACTCAATGCACAATAAGTCGAGAACCCAAACGAGAATATCAACAAACTCTAAATGTCGGTATCAACTCACCAAACCGGCTGCATCATAAATGACTGCCTACGTATCCTCTTGCCCAAGGAATTAAGCCTTCACGTAGTTCACCCAAACGGCCTCCAAAGGTCCTCAAACAAATAAAAAAGTCTACAACTCTTCCCCAATATCGCCAACGGATCTGTAACTGATAGCGGCCCCAAACTGATACAAATCAAACACCTCCATCTGAGGTGAACCAATGGCCGTATCCAAATCATGTCCACCAGCTTTAACCGAATCCAAAACCAATCAATCATCTGCATCCGAAATCAAATGATCCCCAACCTGTGTCACCTCAGCTGGAATCTCAAATGACACAGTATGATCTGGAGTATGTGGAATAAGTTTCACCCAACGTGAAGTAGCATCACCCTCCACCTATTGTGATATCCAAACAACCTGATCAACACTCTCTACATGCTGAGAGTCAAAAGTGACATTCCTTCTCAAAACAAAATCAAAAGCTCCCAAACGATAATCAAATGAGCCTCCGAATCCCAAACACGCAATCGGATCAAATCTCACATCCTCGATGTGACCAAATGTTGGGTAATCAAATATCCGAAGCCGACCAAAATCTAAGGCAGCTCCACCAGATCCAATAACTCCTAATAACAATAGTCAGCGACCTATGACTAAGATGATCCAAATATGTCGAAGCTCCAGAACCAATGCTCGACAACCAACATCGATCCTCCTCTAGAAAGGAACGACCCATCGAAACGGTCATCTCATCTTGTCGCCCCAAAGTCTCTACACCAATGAAGTGTCTCCTATTGTCGTGAGCTCGACACAAATGCAAGAAAGAACCCCTACCAAAGCTAGAACAACGAGTTCCCTTTCTGCCGATACACTTCTTCCAATTGTTGTTGACTTCTAGGACTTTACACCAACGGAAACTGGTCACGACCCAATAATGTCTAGAATAATCACTAATTACGAAAACTACAAAACGATTACCTCCCAATGATGCCTCCTTGGAAGGCCCCCAAATGCCTAACTGAACACCTCCTAAAAGACTCCTCGCTTGATAGATGGGAGTGCCAAACTCCACCTCGGTCTTGCTCATCCCAATGTGCTCAAAGGACTTCCATCTGTAGGTCAAAGAACTCTTCAACAACCTATGCATGGCATCACCAATCAAATACCCCAGCACCAAACAACACTACAATCTAGTCAAATCCAATGAAGTCGTCAGAGCTCTATCAATCACCATGCTCCTAAGCAAATAGTATAAGTTACTCTTTCTAACGCCCTTCATCACAATCATGGACCCAAATGTAACCTTCAAGCGAGCATCTGCTAAGGTCACCCTATAGCCTGCTGCCTCCAAAGTTCCAAGTAAAATAATGTTCTTCTTCAACTGAGGAACGAACCTCACTCCAACCAACTCCCGAATCACCCTGTTACTCATCCTGATCCGAACGGTACTGATACCACCAATAGAGTATTTGTGATCATTCCCCATGAGCACGAAATCCCCTCTTTCCAACTCCTGAAAGCTGGAGAACCAATCCCTCCTAGGATAAATATGGTATGTAGCGCCCGAATCTAACATCTACTCTATAGAGTAGGCAACACAAACTGATGGTAGTGCAGATAATGAGTAGCCTGAAGAATCCGAATCTGAATTGTTGCCACTAGTCTTGATAATATTCACCTCTGAAACTTGTACAGATTTTCCCTTATTCTTCCCGGCTTAATCATTCAACTTTTGGCATTTAGCTTTCCAATGTCCATCTTCTTTACAAAAAGCATACTGATTTCTACGAATTCCAAGATGTACTCCTCTAGAATGTGACCTTCTACCTCGGTTTGGACCCTTTGCTCTTGCAACCAATGCCCCCACTACCGACTCAATAGAAGTCTCCTTGTCCTTCTTCCTGAGTTGGTAATTCACTAATGCAGCGGTAACCTCACTATATGAAAGAGATTCCTTCCCATTAATAAGAGTAAGGACAAACGTCTTGTAGGCTGTCTAAAAATCACAATAGATAGCTGATTCCCCATCAAACACCGATGATGGAGGTTACAATCTGACGACTTCCAGAAGGCTACAATTTGAAGACTTTTACGTAGATCGCTGAAGGTTACAATCTGACGATCTTCACGACAACTGATGAAAGCTCTAATCAACAGCCTTCACAATCAACATCAGGAGTTACAATTTGACGACTCTCACATATCAAAGAGCTAAAGATTACAAAACGACGATCTTTGCAATGCTCTGACAGAAACAACTACAAATCGACGGTCTCTTCAAACCAAGACGTGGATGTCCTCCCCGCGTATCAGCATCAAGACGCACCGCGTTCATAGCCACGAATGCAGCTCAAATGCAGCCTCTGAAAGCTACAAACGCAGCCTCCATCCGCTGCCAAACGCAGCCTCCATCCGCTGCCAAACGCAGCCTCCAAAAGCTGCAAACGCAGCTCAGGTCCGGCTGCCAACGCAGCTCATTTTTGGCCGCCAACGCAGCTCCAAAAGCTACAAACGCAGCTCAGATCCGGCTGCCAACGCAGTTCATGTTCGATCACAAACGCAGCTCCAAAGTTGCCAATGCAGCTTTCATCCGCTGCCAAACGCAGCTTCCAATAAATTGCCAACGCAGCTTCCAGCCGATGCGTCCGAGTTTTCAGACATTGCGTCCAAATTTCCATATACTGCGTTCGAACGCAGAATTCATGCCAGAATGTGGGTTTTGCGTTTGACTCGTTCAAACACGAGCTGAACGGTTTCAAAACTGTTTCCCACGATATGAGGGGATTATAACTCCACTCAGGAGTGATTTAAGGGGCGGTTACATCCCATTATCCCATTTAGGAGCGAATTAAGTGGACGGTTACACCCCTTAATCCCTTATAAATAACTAAGAAATCAGCTTAGTTCGGATCTGGCTTTTGGAGGTTGGCTTGGGGATCCTTCTCCTTAACAGCAAAGAAGAGATCCTTGGCTTGTCTAACCAATTACGGTTAAGATCAAACAAACTCATTCAGAGTTCTAAAACTTGCCACGCAAGTTCTCCACAATATCAAATCGTGAGGAGGAGGTCACGTTCCAGTGAAACAAGACGTCGGATCGTCAACGAGAAGCAAACTCGATGCGAGCATTCGAGGGAGGCACCTCATCGCCACCGTGAAGAACCCAGATTTAAACAAAGGGGAGAATCCAGATCATTCTCCTCTCTTTTGTAATCGGAATCCAATTGTAATCGATTTTAAGAGAATACAAATTAATTTTTCTTTCACCGTCTTGTTATTACAAATTTTCCACCAAACACGTCTCATATTCCTCATCGTGCAAGGAACTCAACAATAGCAACGCCTTATCCTCATCTTCAACAATGACATCTACATTCGCTAAATATGCAAGAAGCTTCGTGTAGTGGTTCATGTGATCACTAATGGATGTCCTCTTCTTCAATTGGAAGCGATAAAGCCTCCTCTCCAAATGCAATCGGTTTTCAATGCTCTTCGTCAAGTACTTGCTCTCTAGGATCTCCCAAATCTTCTTCACAGAAGTCTCATTCATCACATCATATTTTAGATCTTGAATGAGACGAGACCTAATCACACCACACGCTGTCCGATTCATCTTTTCCAAACCTTTTTATCAATATCGTTCGGTTTCCCGTCCAACTCCAACGTATCTTTCAAATTCTGCGCATTGAGCACATCCAAGACTTCGCATCGCCAAAGTCTAAAATTGTTAGTGCCATTGCACTTCTCCACGTTAATCTTCATCGAGTGGATACTCAAACTTTGGACAGTCTTCACACCTGAAGAACTACCCTCAACTCCCTCTTTCTCGGCCATAATCCTCAACACACCAACAACCAATGCGGAAATAAACGAATAATAGATCCAAAACCGAGAAAAAAAAGAAGCTTTACCGAAAAGATCCCACCTTTCTCACCAATTGAAACCCTAGACGAGCTTCCCAAATCGATCTACTCCTCCAAATAGCCCAAGCGTAGCCCGGGCTCTGATACCAATTATTGTGTCAAAAGCTGTGTCGAGGAACCAAACCAAACGCCGATCCAAGAGGGCCAAAACCAACCAAAATCAATGCACAAACAAAACACCAATTTTAACGTGGTTCGGCATATTACCTACGTCCACGGGGCAAGAAAGGGGATGAGATTTTCACTAATAGAGAAATAGTACAAATTGAGATTACAACTCACTCGAAGGAACAAACTAATCTCACCAACAAGCTCTTAATCTCTCCAAACAAAACCCTATACAAATAGCTCAGAAAATACCTTTTTCTGTGCTCCAAATATCCCCAATTTGCTTCTCCAAAATTCTCTCTTCCAATTGTTCCATATATATAGAAATCCTAAAATCATAAATATACTAGAAATTCTAAACCAAAAGCCAAATCAAATTAGGAATCCTAATAACCTACTAACAAAATAGATTAGGAATCCTAATAACCTCATGTTACCAAAATAGATTAAGAATCCTAATAACCTCATATTACAAAAATAGATTAGGAATCCGCTATCCAACATCGGGAACCTAGAATTGGATCAACAGGAGCTTGAGAGATTGCGCCATGGCGGAGCTTGGGGGCTTGATCAATAATAGGGCACCTGGGTTTTGGGGGCGGGAACAAGAGTAGAATTTTTGAGCTATTGCGGCCATGAGAAAAGTGAAATGGGGCAGAAATTGGGTAAGTGTGTTATTTTATTAGTTTAATAATAGAGTTGTCATATTTCATGGCAATTTTCTCATATTTTGAGTGGAAGTTCATTTCTGTAAATTGTGGTACTTTTTCCTACTTTATAGAAAACTTTTCTATAAATTTTTTTTGAATTAAACATTACTTATAGAAATCTATAAAAAACATTTTATTTATAAAACTGCCACTGTTATTTATAAAAATTTCTATATACATTTATAAAA
>BQKN01064748.1:163444-182971 GCA_022839385.1 Asparagus kiusianus
GGGGGCGCATTTCGAAGTGAATTACAGTGGTATAAAAACGCAAAAACTATGCAGCCTATTCCAGAAGAAAGAAATATTATACTAAGATGTGTTAAAACCCAAGTTGTAAGCCCATGTAAACAACGTTGAAGAGAGGGAGAAGCCTAGTGGGCTCTGATTGGGTCCAATAAATAAAAAAGAAATAAAATCGTGCACTCCATGTCTACAAATAAAACAATATAAATATAAATATCCACTCAATGAAAAAATCAATCAAATTCTCTTTCTTAATGTAAAAATCCTCTCTATATTAGAACACCACCAATAAAAAACCATATATGATATAAAGCTCTTTCTTTACCAGTAAAGTTTTTCTCTACCAAAGGAGATCTAATCAAATGTCTCTCAGATGCAGTTTCTTCAGCTGCAACACTACATCTAGGAGCGTTTGATTGCTTGTAACGATAGTTGCAATACAAGTATAGCTTGCAGGCAACAGAGATATTGCAACTCTTCTTGCATGCAATTACAGTTGTAATTATTTGGTTCAAAACTTAAATTTTACAACTTACAGTTTGCAGTTGTATGATTTTTCTTGTAACTTTTATATGCAATTTTTTTTGCTATTAATAAATTGGTAATGCAATTACAGTTGTAAGTGTTTGGTTTAAAATTTAAAAAATTACAACTTATAGTTGAGTTGTATGATTTTGCTTGTAACTTTTATATGCAATTTGTTTTTTCTTTTTTCTTTTTTGCTATTAACAAATTGTTAAAGTTATTACTTATTTTTACACTTTTAAAATATTCATTTAAAAAATGGTTCTTATTATTAAGGAGTTTGACTTTTAAATTTTGTAAAATCAATTTTTACAATATAATATTTCAATGAAAAAGTTATCTTCATAAAATAAAATATTTTGTAAAATAATATGTTTTTGGTAAAAATATATTTTCATAAATGAATTTCATTGAAATAAATTATATTCATAACTTTTTTGAAATAAAGCATTTTTAGAAAAATATTCTTGAATTATTTTTTGAAAATAATATTTTAATAAAGTAATTTATTAAAAATTGATATGTTGCAACTAAGGATTATTCTTGAATTTTTTTGAAAATAATATTTTAACGAAGTAATTTATTAAACAAGTTCTTCAAGAAATTTTTCCTAAGATTAATATTTCTTCAAAAATATATTTTCAAGAAATATTTTTTTTCAAAACATATTATTTTTATAAAAATAGTATATTTAAATATATATTTTTTAAGAATCAATATTTTCTTAAATAACGTTTTTTGCAAATTATATTTATTAAAAAATTGATATTTTTAAAAGAATAATATTTGTATTTTTTCTAAATAGTTATATTTTTATTTTTCCCAAAATAAATGTTCTTAAAATTGTTTTTTTCAAAATTAATAATATTTGGAAATAATAATATTTGGAAATAATAATACTTTAAAAATGTTACATTAAAAATGATTTTTAGGAAAGTTGTTTTAAAATAAAATTTACTATTTAAAAAACCTTTTCTGAATAAATTGTAATGGTTAGTTTTTAACTAATATTAAATATTTAATCATTTTTTAATTTTTTTCGAAGCAATAAATAATGGTTTTTATTTTTAATAAAACTGGGTTAGTTGTAGCTAAGGTTCAACTATAACTTGCGGTTATTTTGAATGTAAGCTATATGTTGCAACTAAGAATTATTTTATAAATGTGGCCACAAATTGCAATAGTGAGTTGTAATAGAGTAAACACTTGTAATTGGACAAAATTGACCCAGTTGTATGTAGCTAGAGTTGTAACTACTCGAGATGCAAGCTGCCAAACGGTCCAATAGATGTACATGTGTGTACATCAGCTATAATTAAGGAACCTATTATAAGTGCATGTACATGCATGTTCATTAGATAAATCTCATAGTTATGTTGATATTATTGTCATATTTTTATTTTCTAATTCATATCTTGCCTTTGAGGAAAAGAAAAAGTATATTAAAGGATAGTTTGGATGGATGAGAAAACTGAAAAAAAGAAATTAAAACACTTGACACCCTATGTTGGGTGTCATATTTCCCAAAATAACGTCTGATTCTTTAGTTTGATTCAACAACTATTTGAGGGAACCATTTTCATTAATGTTGTTCATATTAGTATAGTTTCTGAAAATCAGTTTCTAAGCTTAAAGCTCAGAAATGACACAGAAATCTGACGATTCAGAGTTAAGAACTAAAATGTTGGTTCTTTTCAAGCATAGTAGATACTTTTGACATTAACAAAATGAAAAAAAAAAGAATTTTCAAGGGTCTACTGGCCTACTTCACTCTTTCACATCAATCTTTTTTCCTTTTCAAGTTTAACCAAACTAAAAAAATTAAAGAAAATTACTTATGATCCATATTTTTTGGCAAAATAAAAGCACGAAATACTTTTTCGTGAAAGTAAAGGAAACATAAAAAAGTGACAGAAACCTATTTCTTGAGAATTATAGATCAACGAAACTTAGCCCTAATGGCCTGTTTGGATGGAGGGTAGAGAAGGGAAAGAGAATGGAAATTTTGGTTTTGTTTGAGAGTTTCATTTAGAAGGATAGAATAGGGAATGAGGGGGAAAACTGAACTAAATTTTTAACCCTCAAATTGGGGGGTAAAGAAGGAGAATGGAAGGAAGTGAAAAAAAAAAATATATCCCTTCTACTCAAACACACTTACTTTCCCTTCTCTTAGTCATCTCTCAAACACACCATAAGTGGAAGAAGAGGAAGATAGTTCTAAAATATAAGTGGATTTATACAGTTTTTGTAACAGCAAATGTTTATAATGGATAATAAACTGTTAAATCTGAAGGAAATTTCATAATAATTTCTCTTCTTCTCTTCCCTTAGCCATCTCTCAAACACACTTACTTTCCTTCTTCCATTCCCTTAGTCATCTGTCAAACACACCATAAGTGGAAGAAGAGGAAGATAGTTTTAAAATATAAGTGGATTTATACAGTTTTTGTAACAGCAAATGTTTTATAATGGAAAATAAACTGTTAAATCTGAAGGAAATTTCATAATAATTTCTCAAAAGGAAAAGGAAAAGGAAAATCGATGAGAGAAATAAGGCGGTTAATCGAGCTCCCCCCATTTCCCTTTTCCTCTCCTATCTCGTTCCCCCATCACCACTTCCACTCAAATTTCATGCGCAAGAATCTTCTCTCTCACAGAACCAAGTGAGCCAAATCCCACCCTTTTCGTTTTTAAAACTTTTAATTTCTTGGTTCTTACGATAACTAGAAATCCCATTTGGGGTTTTGTATGTAGCTTGCTTCGTTTATTCTTGTTGCAAATTTGTTGGAGTTTTCTTGTGATTGCCAATTTGAGTAGTAGGGATGTAAGATTTGGGCAAAACCCAAGTGAGAATAAAATATGATCAGTGGTTGAATGGGTGTAGGTAATAATTTCAATTCTGCTGTTGGACGAATTTTACCTCCATTTTATTTGATGGATGAAAGGGAAAGCATCTGAATGAAGAAGCAATTACTAGATATTGACGTTATTGTGCCGATATAGAATGTTTTTAGTTTTCTGTCATCTTGTTTTTCTTCCCTTCTCCAAAAATAGAGTACTGAGTTTTCCCCCAGAAATTTAGGATTTTATTTCAGTTTGTTGTTAATTTAGTGGCAAACTGTGGCGAAATTATATGGCAAAGTACAGTCTTTCTGTGTTATTGGATCCGCAGCCAGGAACATGACATAGAACTAGGGACTTGTTAGAGGAATTTGCCTGGTCCAGTAGTTGTTGACTAGCAAAAAAAAAAAAGAGGAAGAAGAAAGAAAAGGGATAGCATAAAATTGTCGAAAATTCAGATGCAATTTTAATGTTGTAAAACTACGAGGAGGTGTATTGCTAAGATCGCTTAAGATATGTTTATAGTCAATGAACCAACACCTGTATCTAGACAGCTCCTTAATTGTGGAAAATCTTTGGTTCACTTAGAAGATTTTTATTCACTTAAAATTAGATTGAATATGTAGGATTGAATGATTGTATCTCATAATTACATTCACGTACCATATTTTTGATGTATGCACGCTCATCATCCTGAATGCATTATTGCGTCATGATATCATATATACATGAACTGGATGTACGAAGAAGTGCCAATCTTTTTTGCCTTCACAGTCCAGGGTTGAAAGTCATGGCCAGATCTATGTTGATTGATTTATTTATTTAGCTTGCATCATCTTTTTATTCTTCACCTTTTCAGCTCAGGTCTGTAAATGGAGTTTCGTAGTAGAGCTGAACTAGAAGTGATGGATTATATAGCACTTCTTTGGGAACAATTCTATGTTGCTGAAGCAATGCTCGACTTAGAGAAGAGGATCACGGAGCTTAAAGGGGATATATCCGTTGCCTCTGCTCAATTGCAGGAAGCCAAAAGGAGACGTAATACCATTGTTTTTCCATTCGAGGATGCATCAAGAAGAGAAAACCCTATTCTGAAGGGTCTAAGGCAAAATCTCTTTCAGAAATATGAAGATGTGAAAAAACTTGAAAATGCTTTAGCAGCAATCCAGGAATATTCTGACCTAGTCAACTCCTTTACATGAAAAGGTGAGGACAATTTCTTCTGCTTGATTATAGTTGATTGTTATGTGTATTATATTTGATGAATTTCTTAAAAGATGTTGCTTCATACGAATCAGAGCCATAAGACTAACTGGAAGTCAGTGTTGGTATTTCCTTTCCTCCTGAAAATTGGGTAAACTTCTTGCACGCTGTTCAGGCCTTGGCATTTCTCTTCCTTCTTAAAAAATGAGACCCTTTGGTAAAAATTATTCATTTTTTCTCGAATCAAAATATGCCACACTACTACACTAGCGGGTTTTGTGTCACGCAGTTTTCAATACATAGAACTAGAAACCACTCCCTGAATTCCATTAAGGAAAGGGTTTCATTGAATAGGATCCTATCTAAAACCTCTATGGGGGTAGATGTTGAAGTTCAGAAAAATGGCAGAAAACAGTTTTTCAGGTTGTCCGATCGATCGCGAGTCAGTTGCGGTCGACCGAAAACGTGCACAAGGTCCAGGATGATTTCTGGAGGTGAGGCGGTCGACCGCACGAACCCTATAATCGATTTCTTCTCTGGAGTTGGGTTCGGTCGACCGTGACGATCGACCGGCAATACACTGTAAGAATTTAGTGTTCTGTCGATTGCTGGACGGTCAACCGCGTCAGTTTTAGCGGTCGACCGCCAATCGGGTTTTGAGTTGGGTTTGAATTTCGGACCCGTTTCGTTATGAGCTGATATATAACCCTAAACCTTATTAATTATGGTTAAGTAAGGACGATTTGAGCAGTCTTTGAGAGAGGATTGTTGCATCCTTTGTGGGAGAATTTATGAGAGATCTAAAGAGCTTTGTTTGAGGATTTTTGGTGAGATTTGAAACCCTATTTGTAATTCTCTTTATCTCTAATAGTAAACCCCCCTCCTTGTCCAGTGGACGTAGGCAACTTGTCGAACCACGTAAATTGATTTGTCTTGCTATGATTGTAAATTGTGCTTGTGTTTTGGTTATGATCTTTCTCGTTCTTGTTCGATACTATTTGGCTTTCGAGTTTCGCTGCGCACAACAAGTGGTATCAGAGCTATAAGTTTGGCTTGTGGTTTGTTCGAAGGATTCTCAGTGAAATTCTTATTTGGAGAGTTAGATCTACAACATGGGAGAAGCAAGCACATCGGGGTCGTCTCTTACGAAGGCGATACAGAGTCTGAGCATCAATAACACTAAGATTGATGTTCCGAAGTTTAATAACAAGATTAGTTTCGGTTTGTGGAGGTACTAGGTGATGGAAGCGTTGGATGCACATAATTTAAAGGTGACTCTTGAGTTACAAGAGAAACCTAAAGACATGGAGGACAAGGTTTGGAAGAAGATGAATAATAGGACTTGTGGAGTTATTCGGTCATGTTTGACGTTGGATCTTATTTATGATGTGATGAACGAGACGTCAGCGAAGATATTTTGGGAAACGTTTAATAAAAAGTATCTTACGAAGAGCATTGAGAATCAGCTTCACTTGAAGAAAATATTTTACCAGTTCAAGATGAAGAGAGGAGTTTCCATTAAGGAGCATGTAAATAACTTCACGAAGTTACTTTCAGATATGACCAATGTAGACATCATGGTAGAGGATGAAAACAAGGCGATGCTACTTTTGTATTCGTTGCCAGAGGATGATTATAGTACGTTCGTTCTCACTATGATCAATGAAAGAACTATTGTTAGTTATAAGGAGGTGACCTCAGCGTTGGTGAATTATAAATTAAGGAAGAGTGATGGCGAACCCTCCGAAAAGACATCGGGAGATGCATTAGCAGTTCGAGGCGGTAGTCCAAACCACCGCCTAGTCAACCGCTCAAAATCGAAGAATAGAGGTGGTTATAAGAGTGTTGGTAGAAATCAATGTCGTTTTTATAAAGAAGAGAGACATTAGAAGATCGATTGTCCAAAGTTGAAAGACAAAGCTGAGAAGAACAAGGAAAAAACTGTACAAGCTTCAGAAGTGAATGTTGTAAAAGTTGGCGAACATTCAGATTCAGATTCTTCAGTCAATTTGTTCGCTGCACTACCGTTAGTTTGGTATACCCGACTCTATAGAATGGATGTTGGATTCGGGAGTCACATATCACATTTGTCCTAGGAGAGATTGGTTCTCTAGCTTTGAAGAGCTGAAAAGAGGGGATATCGTGTTTATGAGTAATGATCACGTATGTTCTATTGGTGATATTGGTTCAGTCCGGATCAGGATGCATGACAGAGTGGTTAGGGAGTTGAAAGAAGTGAGGTTTATGTCGCAGTTGACGAAGAACATCATTTCTCTTGGTACTTTGGAGGTAGCAGGTTATCGGGTGATCTTAGAGGATGCTACTGTGAAAGTCACGAAGGGTTTTATGGTGATGATACTAGGCGTTAGGAAAAACAACCTATACTACTTGAAGGGCAAGACAGTTACATGGGGTCTGATAGCTTCTATCACTACAGAGGACACTACCAACTTATGGCACATGTGTTTAGGACACACTGGTGATAAGACCCTGCAGACATTGGCGAAACATGGGCTATTGAAAGGTGCGAAAACCTACAGGATGGAGCTGTGTGAGCATTGTGTACTTGGAAAAAAAAACTAGAGTGAAGTTCGGCACCGCTATTCACAACACTTGATGAGACCATCTATTTTGTCACTTTCATTGATAACTATTCCAGAAAAAATTGAGTATATACAATGAAGCATAAACATGAGGTCCTTAATATTTTTGTGGAGTGGAAGAAGAAAGTAAAGCTGCAGACAGGTAGAAAGGTGAAGACTCTTCGTTCAGATAACGGTGGAGAGTATAAGAGTGATCCATTTTTACAGTTTTATCGGGATCACGACATTAGACGACACTTCACAATACAAGAGACACCGTAACAGAACGGGGTAGGTGAGAGATTGAACCGTATATTATCGGAGAAGGTGCGATGTATGATAACACAGAGTGGATTTTCTAGATCCTTTTGGATCGAGACGTTAGTTTATGCGAGTCATCTCGTCAATAGGTTGTCGTGTACTACGATACATGGGAAGAGAACGATAGTTTGGTTCGGTGGTTAGTAACTATAAGTCGTTTCGGATATTCGGGTGTCCTGCTTATTATCATATTAATGATGGAAAATTAAATCCGAGGGCGAGGAAAGCTTTCTTTGTGGGATTTAAAGGTGTTAAAGGCTTCAAGTTATGGGATTCACAGGATAAGAAGATAGTTATTAGCAGAGATGTCACATTTGATGAGGCGTACATAATGAGGTCTCAAGTTCCTCAGCATGTAGAGGAAGACCAGAGTAGTGAGATATCGTAACAGGTGAAGGATAATGTGACTCCACCCACTCCAGATAGCATTGTATCTATTAAGGTTCCTACATATGTGACCCTGGGAGGAGATCGGATGACAGCTGGGCATATAGAGGATACAATGATTGGTGAGACTTAGGAGCATGGTCATGTTCAGGAGTCTATTGCACCAAATAGACCTAGAAGGATGATTCGTCGATCAGCTAGATACAATGATGTCATGATTGCATATGGTTTATCAGTGGAGGTTGATGATATGGTTCCTTCTACATTCAGGGAGGCAGAGTCTAGCTCTGATTCGATCAGGTGGAGGGAAGTTATGGAGGAGGAGATGTGATCTCTTCAGAAGAATGACATTTGCGAACTTGCAAAGCTACCTAAGGAAAAAAAACTATTGGTTACAAGTGGGCATATGCAAAGAAAGATGGATCTTCTATTGGGGGCATTAGGTACAAAGCCAAATTGATTGTCAAGGGATATGCACAGATTGAGGACGTTGATTACAACGAGGTATTTTCACCCATTGTAAAATATTCGTCGATTCAGATTTTATTGGCATTGGTGGCACAACTGGATTTATATTTGGTCCATATGGATGTTAAGATAATCTTTTTACACGGAGATTTAGATGAGGAGATCTACATGACACAACCCTTGAGATTCAAAGCTGCAGGAAAAGAGGATTTGATGTGCAAACTAAAGAAGTCTCTTTACGGATTGAAGCAATCATCGTAACAATGGTACAAGAGATTCGGCAGTTTTATGATTGGTTAAGGATACACGAGGAGCTCATATGATCCATGTGTTTACATGCACAAGCTACAAGATGGTGAGTACATTTATTTATTGTTATATGTTAATGATATGCTTATTGCTTCCAGGAATTCTTCGGCTATTCGAAAGTTGAAAAAAAAACTGTCATCCGAGTTTAAGATGAAGAATTTTGGAGAAACTAAGAAAGTATTGGGTATGAAGATCGAGAGAGACATGGTGAAGGGGAGATTGAAGCATACACAGAGGAGTTACTTGCAGAAGATGTTAAAGAAATTTAGTTTTGATGGCAATTCAAAGGCTGTGAGTACTCTATTGGCTCCCCACTTCAAGCTTTCAGTTTTGATTTCACCTGTTTCGGTTGAGGACAAAGATTATATGTCAAAGGTTCCATATGTTAGTGCGGTGGGTAGCTTGATGTATGCGATGGTGTGTACGAGGCCAGATTTATCACAGGCCGTGAGCATGATATCGAGGTACACGCACGATCTCATGAAGGATCATTGGGAGGCCGTGAAGTGGATTCTACGGTATATTAAAGACACCATGGATGTTGGTTTGATTTTTCAGAAGAATGAGAAAACAGGGTATGGTTGTATTGGCTACGTGGATTCAGATTATGTGGGGGATCTTGACAAACGCCGGTCTACTTTAGAATATGTGTTTACATTGGTAGGAGCACCGGTATGTTGGAGATGTACATTTCAGTTTATAGTGACTCTCTACTACAGAGGCAGAGTATATGGCGATGATTGAAGTTGTTAATGAGGCTTTGTGGTTGCATGGATTGTTGGAGGATGGGGATTGCACAGGAGACCATTCGGTTGTATTATGATAGCATGTCGGTTATCTACAAAGAATCAGGTTTATCATGCACGCACGAAACATATTGATGTCAGATTTCACTTTGTTCGTGATGTTTTGGATGATAAAGACGTCATATTAGAGAAGATCCACACGAATGATAACCTTGCGAATATGTTGACCAAAGTTATTTCGGGTGTGAAATTTGATCATTGTTTGAAACTATTGAACATTCTTCAATGTTGAGGGCCTTTGGATGCTATTTGGGTGAACTACGTTCGACTTGATTCCTTAGGCAAGTGGATACGTAGGCAGTCTTTTCAATACAACCGGTTGGATTTGTTGATTTCGACCGGGGGGGGGGAGATTGTTTGAGCTCTCGTTCGGGTTCCCGACTTGTTGTGGATTGAGTCCGTTGTCGTGGATTTATTCTACTTCATACTGGACGCAACAAGTGAGATATTTGGATGTTTTGTATCGGCTTAGTTTTGGGAGAAATTTCACCGAGGTGGAGATTTGTTGAAGCTCAGAAAAATGGTAAAAAATAGTTTTTCAGGTCGTCCTGTCGACCGCGAGTCAGCTGCGGTCGACCGGAAACGTGCATGAGGTCCAGAATGATTTCTGGAGGTGAGGGGGTCGACTGTCACGGTCGACCGCACGATCCTGTAATTGATTTCTTCTCTGGAGTTGGGTTCGATCGACTGTGGCGGTCGACCGACAATACCCTGTAGGAATTTAGTGTCCTGTCGATTGCTGGGCGGTCGACCACGTCGGTTTTGACGGTCGACCGCCAATCGGGTTTTGAGTTGAGTTTGGATTTCGGACCCGTTTCGTTATGAGCTGATATATAACTCTAAACCTGATTAATTAGGGTTAAGAAAGGATAATTTGAGCCGTCTTTGAGAGAGGATTGTTGCATCCTTTTTGGGAGGATTTGTGAGAGATCTAGACAGCTTTGTTTGAGGGTTTTTGGTGAGATTTGAAACCCTATTTGTAATTCTCTTTATTTTTAATAGTAAAAACTCCACCATCCTTGCCCCGTGGACGTAGGCAACTTGTCGAACCACGTAATTGATTTGTCTTACTGTGATTGTGATTTGTGCTTGTGTTTTGGTTGTGATTTTTCTCGTTCTTGTTCGTGCACTATTTGGCTTTTGAGTTCACTATTTGGCTTTCGAGTTCCGTTGTGCACAACTAGATAGAGGTCAGTCAGTTTATATGAAGGTCAAGTCCATTAAATTTGTTGGTCCACAGGAGATATTGTTTTTATCCATTTCCACTTTTATATCATTTTGTTGGACTTTCTGGCTTGTGAATTTTTGTAAATTTGCTTGCTGATTCGACTGCAACCTGGTTCAGAAAAGGAGGAGGAAAAAAAACCCCATGAAATGTGGAAGATGGTGCTTGTATGATAATTTGATCTCTTATTTTCTTAGGAGGATATGATTCAAGTGTTTGCCATTGTTCACTTTATTGACATTGTTACATAGTCCTTACATAGACCTTTTATCATAATGTCATTTCTTCCTGTGTTACTGTACATGACCATCTTTCTTTTTCTTTTTCTTTTTCTTTTCCTGTTGAGAAACGTCACCAGACTTGCTCGTATTGCTGCCCAGTAATTGAAGGGTCACGGCCAGAGAACTTCCTTCAATCAGCATCAACTTTGCTATCTTCATCTATTAAAGGTTGCAGCTCCATACAAGACAACAGTTTCCTAGAAGAGCTGAGCTAGAGATGATGGAACCTTTTACACTTCTTTGGGAAAAGATGCTGTCAAATTGGATGAAGGATTCTGGATTTTAAAGGAGACGATTCTCCTTATTCTACTCAATGACAATACCCCAGAGGTACTTTGTTCGTTGTTTCCGCTTTCAAGGATATGCCAAAGGGTTATTGCAGATACACCTTCTATGATGGTGTAGACAACTTATATAACTTATACCTCATAAGCTATTCATAACATTCACACCCATGAATCTCAAATGGTATTACTTTCGACCCTTTGTTTGGAAGATAATTTATTCGATTTTATTAGTCAAACTGAGTGCAAAGGGTTATTTATTGTCACATGACTCCCATGCGACATCTCAACCAAACAGGGAGAAATACCCATCATCTGAAGATGTAAGTGCTAATATGATATTCGTAGAGTATCTGTGGTTATACCCACATAGTGCAAGGGCGCATCCGCAATTAATCATGAACAAAAAAGAGAGGACTTGGACAAAGTCTTGCTGAGAATTACGAAAGATGTGAGAAATGCTGAAAGTACTTCGATTGCAATTTACGAATGCCTTTCACGAGGATAAAAGCAATGTTTTCTGCTTGATTTGTTCAAGTTGTTATGTATATATTGTCGACAGCTTTGCATCCTGGTTTTGCATCATATGGATAAACTGTCATCAAAATGTTACTCCCTGAGGTCTCTCCTTTTATCTTGAAAGACTACTTGATGTTTCTGAACATTTGTTCATACTTTTGCTTGTATCAGAATGCACTGTACTAATGATGAACGAATGGTTTAATGTTGTCACTGAAGGATGCAGCATCCTGTAAATTCTTTGATCATGTTCTTCTATCGGTTTGTTGGTTCGAAGCCCAGCCATAGCCTGTCGTGCTCTTACGTTCGTAGCTTTGTATCATGCCCTCATCCATGAGATTTATCTGCAGATTACAGGTGAAATAGCGACGTGAGCCATGGGTTTTTTTAAGTAGATAAGATTGCAAAAGATCCATATATATAACAAGTCTTATGAGCTGCAAATTAATTGGACGCTTAGTCCTTGTGAGAGATGTTGTAGAAATTACGTAGTCAAACATTTTAGGATGGGAAATTGTGTACCTCCAACCAAATAATTTAGAAATAGACTTTTAATACTTTTGAAGGAAATATTGCGAAAAAAGGTCAGGTGATCTTACAGACATGAGCAATTTTAAGAGGCTATCGACTTCTCTTTTCTCATTCATTGATTATGACAACATGGTGACATCATTTCTCTCGTGTCATCGCCAACCGAAAGAAGGCAGAATTCAAGTTGTACTAGTTGTCTATTGTGCTGCTGCCACGCAAAATGTTTGCTTATCCTCGACGAAAGTTTTATCATGCCTACGGGTCATCCACCCCTCGTGCTTACAGTTTCAGTGCTGGACATAATATACCAGCATAAAGAGGAAAGAGGATAAGAGGGCAGAGCCTAAAAAACTCTACTTACATCAAGTGAACTCCACATAGACAAGCAACAAAGCAGAAGATAGCAAGCAAATATTCTGACTGAAATCTAAATTTTGATTCCACGTAGTTCTGTGAGAATGGCAAGATATATTTAGAAACCGTCAACATCGTCTTTCTTATAATTAATAATCTAGTGCTGTGAAAAAGAAAGGTCTTAATCTCAATTAAAAGAAGACTCAAAAGAGTTGGGAAGACAAAATATTAGCATGTTTTCTTGATTATACCTGAACATGGTTGAAGATAAAGTGATCTTCATTCATGAAAATGGAACCCCGTTCAATTAAAAGCCTAAGGCACTCTACAATCTAAATTGATAGGGAATCGAACCCAAGACCGTGAGACATATTGAAACCAACCGTCTGGATAACCCGCGGTTGGTGCTATATTATGTAAAGTTAGGAATGCATAACCCACAGTGGAAACAGAAACTAATGTGCTGCAATATTAATTGTCCTCCGCCAATGCAAAGAACCGATAATTATCGATAACTACTAATTAACTATTTAACTGTAGTTTGTTACTGAAGAATTACAGGAAAACAGCAAAGAAGTCTGCCAGGCAGACTGGCGGTCGACCGCTGCGGTCGGCCGCGAACGTGCACAAAGCCTACTGGGAATCGGAGCTGGTGGCGGTCGACCGCCGCGGTTGACCGCGGATGACTATAAAGGATTTAACTCTCGGGACTGAGATTCGGTCGACCGCCGCGGTCGACCGCGAGACCTGCGCGGTCGACCGCCGCGGTCGACCGTCGAAGAAATCTGGGCTGGGCTTCAGTTTTTGACCCGATTCGTTTTCTAAGTTATAAATATCCCTAAACCTGATTTGTTAGGGTTAAGCAAGGACGAATTTGAGCAGTCTTTGAGAGAGGATTGTTGCATCCAATTGTGGGAGAGTTGAGAGAGATCAAGAGCTTTGTTTTAGGGTTTGGTCTGAGAGATTTGTAACTCTACTTGTATTCTCTGATTTCTAATAGTAAGAACTCCCTCCCCCTTGCCCCGTGGACGTAGGCAACTTGCCGAACCACGTAAAATTATTTGTTCTTGCTGTGGTTGTGTTTGCATATTAGTTATGATTAGTTCGAGTTATTGTTCGTGTTGCTCAAGAAAAGCTTCCGTTGCACACAACAATTAGTATCAGAGCTAGATCGACAACATGAGAGATGCAAGCACGTCGGGTTCGTCTCTTACAAAGGCGATACAGAGTCTGAGCATCAATAACACAAAGATTGATTTGCCGAAGTTCGACGGCAAAATCAATTTTAGATTGTGAAGGTGTCAGGTGATGGATACCTTGGATGCACAGAATCTGAAGGAGACTCTTGAGTTAAAAGAGAAACCCGCTGAGTTGGAGGATAAGGTTTGGAGAAAGATGAACAGTAGAGCTTGTGGTGTTATTAGGTTATGCTTGACGCCGGATCTTATTTATAATGTTATGAACGAGACGTCGGCGAAGAAGATGTGGGAAACACTCAATGAGAAATATCTTACGAAGAGCATTGAGAATCGGCTTCACTTGAAGAAGAGATTTTACCAGTTCAAGATGAAGAGAGGGGTTTCCATCAGGGAGCATGTCAACAACTTCACTAAGCTACTTTCAGATATGGACAATGTGGACATTATAGTTGAGGATGAAGACAAGGCGATGCTACTTCTGTGTTCGTTGCCCGAAGATGATTATGGTACGTTCGTTCTCACTATGATCAATGGAAGAACTACAGTCAGCTACAAGGAGGTGACCTCAGCTTTGGTGAACTATGAGTTGAGGAAGAGTGATGGTGAACCCTCCGAGAAGGCATCGGGAGATGCACTAGCAGTTCGAGGTCGAGATCCAAACCGTCGCCAGTTCAACCGCTCAAAGTCAAAGAATAGGAGTGCCTATAAGAGTGTTGGTAGAAATCAATGTCGGTATTGTAAAGATGAAAGACATTGAAAGATTGACTGCCCAAAATGGAAAGAAAAAACCAGGAAGAATAAGGGGAAAGCTGCACAAGCTTCAGAAGTGAATGTTGCAAAAGCTATTGGTGAGCATTCAGATTCAGATTCTTCAGGCTATTCATGCTATGCGTTACCGTCGGTTTGCTATGCGGATTCCACGGAGTGGATGATGAATTCGGGAGCTACATATCACATCTTCCCTAATAGGGAGTGGTTCTCTAGCTTTGAGGAGATGGAAAGAGGGGATGTCGTGCTTATGGGTAATGACCACGTATGTCCTATTGGTTGTATTGGTTCAGTCCGGATTAGGATGCATGATGGTGTAGTGAGGGAATTGAAGGAAGTGAGGTTCGTGCCGTAGTTGACGAAGAACATCATTTCTCTTGGGACTTTGGAGGCAGCAGGATATCGAGTGATCTTAGAGGATGCTACAGTGAACGTCACGAATGGTTCTATGGTGGTGATGCGAGGTGTTAGGAAAAATAACCTATACTACTTGAAGGGCAAGACAGTTACAGGGGGTCTAGCAGCTTCTATTACTACAGAGGAGGACACTACCACCTTATGACACATGAGACTTGGACACACATGTGATAAGTCCCTAAGTCATTGGCAAAACAGGGGCTAATGAAAGGTGCTAAGACCTACAAGATGGAGCTGTGTGAGCATTGTGTACTTGGGAAAAAGACTAGAGTAAAGTTTGGCACCGCTGTTCACAACACCCGAGGTACATTGGATTATATTCACACAGATGTTTGGGGTCCTTCCAAGAACACATCTCTTGGGGGGGCTAACTATTTTGTCACTTTCATTGATGACTATTCCAGGAGGAATTGGGTATACCCGATGAAGCATAAACATTAGGTCCTGGATATTTTTGTGGAGTGGAAGAAGAAAGTGGAGCTGCAGACAGGTAGAAAGGTGAAGACTCTACGTTTAGATAACGGTGGAGAGTACAAGAGTGATCTGTTTCTACAGTTTTGTCAGGATCACGGCATTAGAAGATACTTCACAGTTCGAGAGACACCGCAACAGAACGGGGTGGCTGAGAGATTGAACTGTACCTTGCTGGAGAAGGTGCGGTGTATGATAACACAGAGTGGATTGCCTAGATCCTTTTGGGTCGAGGCGGTAGTTTATGCGAGCCATCTCGTGAACAGGTTGCCGTGCACTGCGATAGACGGGAAGACTCATTTGGAGCGTTGGTTTGGTTTGGTGGCTAGTGACTATGAGTCGCTTCGGATATTCGGGTGTCCAGCTTATTATCATGTCAGTGATGGTAAATTAAATCCGAGAGCGAGGAAAGCAGTCTTTGTGGGATTTAGAGATGGAGTCAAAGGCTTCAAGTTATGGGATCCACAGGACAAGAAGATAGTTATTAGCAGAGATGTCACATTTGACGAGGCGTACATGATAAGGCCTCGAGCCCCTCAGCAGGTGGAGGGAGACCAGACAGGAGAGATATCACAGCAGGTGGAGGATGATGTGACTCTACTCACTTCAGAGAGCACTGTATCCATCGAGGCTCCTACAGAGGTGACACTGGGAGGAGATGAGATGACAGCCGGGCAGATACAGGATACAGTGGATCATGGGACTCATGAACAGGGTCATGTTCAGAGGTCAATTGCAGCAAATAGACCGAGGAGAGAGATTCATCGGCCAGCTAGGTATAATGATGTCATGGTCGCATATGCATTATCAGTGAAGGTCGTTAATGATATGGTTCCAGCCACATTCAGGGAGGCAGAGTCTAGCCCCGATTCGATCAGGTGGAGGAAAGCTATGGAGGAGGAGATGCGGTCTCTTCAGAAGAACGATACTTGGACACTTGCACATCTACCTAAGGGTAAGAAAGCTATAGGTTGCAAGTGGGTATATGCGAAGAAGGAGGGATCTTCTATTGGGGACATAAGGTTCAAAGCCAGATTGGTTGCCAAGGGATATGCACAGCTTGAGGGCATTAATTACAACGAGATATTTTCACCCGTTGTGAAGCATTCGTCTATACGGATTTTATTGGCGTTGGTGGCACAGTTGGATTTGGATTTGGTCCAGATAGATATGAAGATAGCCTTTCTACACGGTGATTTAGATGAGGAGATCTACATGACACAACCCCAGCGTTTCAAAGCTGCAGGAAAGGAAGATTTGGTTTGTAAGCTGGAGAAGTCTCTTTATGGTTTGAAGCAGTCACCAAGATAGTGGTATAAGAGATTCGACGGCTTTATGATTGGCCGAGGGTACACGAGGAGCCCATATGACCCATGTGTTTATATGCACAAGCTACATGATGGTGAGCACATATATTTGCTTTTATATGTTGACGATATGCTTATTGCTTCCAGGAATTCTTCGGCTATCCGAAAGTTGAAGGATGAGCTGTCATCCGAGTTTGAGATGAAGGATCTTGGAGAGGCAAAGAAGATATTAGGTATGGAGATCAAGAGAGACAGGGTGAAAGGGAGTTTGAAACTTACACAGAAGAGCTACTTGCCGAAGATGTTGAAGAAATTCAGCTTTGATGGTAATGCAAAAGCAGTTAGCACACCATTGGCTTCCCACTTCAAGCTTTCAGCGTTGATGTCACTTGTTTCAGTTGAGAACAGAGATTATATGTCAAAGGTCCCATATGCCAGTGCAGTAGGTAGCTTGATGTATGCGATGGTGTGTACGAAGCCAGATATGTCACAGGCCGTGAGCATGGTATCGAGATACATGCATGACCACGGGAAGGGTCATTGGGAGGCCGTGAAGTGGATTCTACGGTATGTTCGTGGCACTGTGGATGTTAGTTTAGTATTTCAGAAGGATGAGAATGATGGACATGATTGTATTGGATATGTGGATTCAGACTATGCTGGAGATCTTGACAAACGCCGGTCTACTTCAGGTTATGCTTTTACATTGGCAGGTGCACCTGTATATTGGCGATGCACGCTTCAGTCCACAGTGGCTCTCTCTACTACAGAGGCAGAGTATATGACAGTTACCGAAGCTATTAAGGAGGCTTTATGGTTGCGTGGATTATTGGAGGACTTGGGAATCGCTCAGGAGACTATTCGGGTATATTGTGATAGCATGTTGGCGATCTATTTGGCGAAGAACCAGTTTTATCATGCGCGCACGAAGCACATAGACGTCAGATTCCACTTTGTACGTGACGTGTTGGATGATGGAGACGTCATATTAGAGAAGGTCCACACAAATGACAACCCTGTAGATATGTTGACCAAAGTTATTTCAGGAGTAAAATTTGGTCATTGTTTGAAGCTTTTGAACATCCTTCAGTGCTGAGGCCTTCGGAGGCTATTTGGGTGAACTACGTTCGGCTTGATTCCTTGGGCAAGAGGATACGCAGACAGTCTTTCAGATGCAGCTGGTTTGATCAGTTGATTCATATGGGGGGAGATCACGTTTCAGCTCTAGATTGGTTCCCTGACTTGTTGAGCGACTATTGGATGATTTGGTGTCGGCTCAGTTTTGGTGGAAACATTCGTCGAGGTGGAGAATTGAAGAATTATAGGAAAACAGCAAAGAAGTCTGCCAGGCAGACTGGCGGTCGACCGCGAACGTGCACAAAGCCTACTGGGAATCGGAGCTGGTGGCGGTCGACCGCGGATGACTGTAAAGGATTTAACTCTCGGGACTGAGATTCGGTCGACCGCCGCGGTCGACCGCGAGACCTGCGCGGTCGACCACCGCGGTCGACCGTCGAAGAAATCTGGGCTGGGCTTCAGTTTTTGACCTGATTCGTTTTCTAAGTTATAAATATCCTTAAACCTGATTTGTTAGGGTTAAAGCAAGGACGAATTTGAGCAGTCTTTGAGAGATGATTGTTGCATCCAATTGTGGGAGAGTTGAGAGAGATCAAGAGCTTTGTTTTAGGGTTTGGTCTGAGAGATTTGTAACTCTACTTGTATTCTCTGATTTCTAATAGTAAGAGCTCCCTCCCCCTTATCCCGTGGACGTAGGCAACTTACCGAACCACGTAAAATTGTTTGTTCTTGCTGTGGTTGTGTTTGCATATTAGTTGTGGTTAGTTCGAGTTATTGTTCGTGTTGCTCAAGAAAAGCTTTCGCCGCGCACAACAGTTACCAGGCAAAACTCCATTATAAACAACATCAGTCGTGTCCCGTGAAAACTCCATTATAACTACTAATTGTCCTCCGCAATGCAAAGAACGGATAATTATCGATAACTACTAATTAACAATTTAAGTGTAGTTTGTTACCAGGCAAAACTCCATTATAAACAACATCAGTCGTGTCCCGTGAAAGCGATAGAAGGTGAATTCGCAAATAATAGATTAAAAAAGAATCATCGTCATGGAGAAATTCATCAAATTGGCCGGCTGCATTTTGCAGGGAAGTTCCTATATTATTATTATTTTTAAGCAAATAATTATTACAGTGATCCTCAACGTCTGGATGCCCCCAGGAGCTAGCAATTCTCTCTCTTCTCTCCGTAACAACAAGTCTACAGTATCTAGTTAAGATGTGTGACAAACTCAATTAATGACTCGTCTTAAATTTTTGGGCAAGTAATAAGGACATCAAATTTACATTCTTTTTCTTGTTAGTAAAACCCAGAAATGTTTATAATTAACCATGGAAAAATCATATATAAATGGTTAATTTGAAAATTACTAAATATATAAGCTTAAATAAGTTAGCATATAATCTACAGATGTAAATACACCCTAATACCACCATCAGCTCACAGTGCACCAAGCGTAAGGAATTTGGAGGATGAGCAAAAGAATAAGAGTGAGACATATGGAAGTTGCGATGGAGCATCAAAATCTATTATGTTACAAGACTCTGAATAGAGCATATATATGTTGGAGAAGGTATATCCATGATCAAATATATGTTGGATTTAATCTAATAAATCTAATTGTGGACACATATGA
>BQKN01064748.1:202971-213267 GCA_022839385.1 Asparagus kiusianus
GGGGGGGGCAGCAGAGCAAGCGGGTCCACAAGTGAGTCCGGTTTATGCTATTCCCCCTCGCCCGTACCACATGTGACGCCCCTGGGTTCACACAAAACTGTAGTCCGAGGTGAAATCAGGAATGTCAAACCTGTCATGCACCACACCGTGTAATAACATGTTTCACCATCACAATTACTATCTCTCTAGTAGAGTCAACAACAGGTGTAAGTACTAAAGCAAGTAAAAGACAATACAAGAGATATATGATGAAATAATAGAGATAAAAATGATATTTCATCATCCAACATACAAAAATATAAAGCGAATCTCTGAAATAACTAGTCTGGAGATCTCAACAAGTCTCAAATATAGAATATCTGATAAAAATAAATAAGACACACAGCCTTTACAACTTCTAGAACATAACTCTCAAATGTCTAAACAAAATGTCTACAGTGGAGCTCCATAAATAAAATAAAACTACAAATAAAAGATGGACGCTAATAAATATCGCCATCAACCTGCGACTCTCCATGCAACTAGCTTGTTACCTGAAATGGGAGGGGACAACGAACGTCAAAGCGCTAGCGAGCAACATCACAACCAACCTCAAGGGAGATGGCTCATTGCATATAGAAAATACAGTTAATACATATATACATGAAATCATTGATCCTAACAATAAGAGGATTTTAGTATTTAGGAAATTACAACACGAGCATAGGTACGTCGAGCGAAATAATCCAAACAAGAAAACCCTCATGTATATACCTTGAATCTCAAATTGTAAATCCCTAAATATCAAACCCAAGATCTAATACATGAACAATAATATAAAGAAGACTAATCCATCTCAGAACTCAAATACCATGTCATGTCAAAACCCACATAAGTGTTATGTCCAGCCTATGTAAGTGTAAGTGTCATACTCAAGGTTTAAACAGGTGTCCAACACATGGACTAAGACTAGGTGTAGTGGATACCCAACATATGAACTGCATATATAAATTGTCCAACACATGGACTGAATGATGAATGTCCAACACATGGACTGAATATAATGAATGTCCAACACATAGACTGAATATGATGAATGTCCAACACATGGACTACACATAATAATTGCCCAACACTTGGACTGAATGAAATGTGTAGAATATCGATGAGATATATGAAAATGATGTATATACACTAATTTCACATGTGTCTCGGTGTCCAAATCTAAACTCATGTCCGCAAGCCATCTCACATATGAAGATACATAATAAACAATAATTTCTAACGCTAAATATTCGAGGTGACTTCTCGTTCACATTAAAGCACATAACAAAAGTAAACATGCACAAACTGTGCCGGCGATCAACCGAAACAGGCAGAAATCCTTCACAGGTTTCTGTCTGCTTCAAAACAAATCTAGAAGTGACATCATTATTTTCCAAGCATAATATTACTGATATCAACATATATGAAACAATATGAAACGAAATATTAGCATGTAAATATATCGTCGAAACCCTAAACATTTATATACACATGTTTAAACGTTTTAAAAGTAAAAAACTTATGATTTAATTCATGATTAATAAATTTCAGATCTGAAATTTGTCAATGTTACTATTGTAATCAATTAGAAAATTATGATAATGTATTCTTACTTCATAAGTTATAAAGATCTATCTTTTGTACACTAAAAATACGTTTTAGGCTCAAAAAATCCGAATAAAACTTAATAAAACGTGCAAAATAAAAGAGTGTAGAGTTGAGAGAGATGTTACTCACTCCTACCATATGAAAGAGAAGCAATCCCCTTCGCTGCATTGCACAAAACCCACTGAAAAATCCTCCAAAATCCCTCAAAATCGCCAAAGAAAAGAACTAGGGTTTGAGAGAGGGGAAAAGGGGCTGTTAGGGTTTGGAACACAGGAGAAAAGAGGTATTTTTCATGTTTAAATATGTGTATATATGACAACAAACCCAAAAAACTACAGCCCAAAACCCGAAACCCGAAACTGGAAAACCCAGTCTGACTAGAAACATACTCTTTGGTATTTTGGCTGTAACTTTCGCATCCGACCTCAGAATAAGGTGATTAAAGATTGGAAAGATGCTGAAGATATATACAACTTTGGTCTTTTAAGTTTTTTTATATTGATAAAGTATCAGTATGTAAAATATAAAATCTCTCCACTGGTCATAAATTTCCAGATTTATATATCGACCATGATTTGTGCATTTGCTCTTATATATATACATATATACATTGAATTGATCTCAAATCAATTCCTAGCATATTCAAACATCATAATATGTTATTTATAAATATATAACATATTTATTATTATTTATCATAAAATATTTAAATTTTTGGGGTTTTACAAACAGTTATCTAGCGAGCTTCATGGGCTTGGTGAAGTTCGTTGCACACGTGGGCGGATGTCATTGAAGTCGTGAGCAAGGGTCCCTATGGATGTGGGCAAGTCTTCTTCAAAAGTGGATGACTTGGTCCTTTTGAGTTGACGTTGGTAGAGTTTATTAGTTGGCAAACTTCACCCATGAGTTCGAATTTAATATAGAACCCAACTCTAGTTTGGCCTACTAATGATGCATCTCAAATTGGTCTGGCGAGAAGGGATGACTCGACCTGGCGAGAAGGGATGACTCGGTCTAGTGAGAAGGGATGACTCCTTGTGAGAAGGGGGAGACACCACCTTTTTGGTCGTCCTTGAAAGTTCTCGACCCGGACCGGAAAGAATGGACATTGCCTAGCGAGAAGGGGTGACTCGGTGACTCGGCCTTGCGAGAAGTGTTTTGGGAGTCAATTCGCTTTTGATTTGGTCAAGACGAGTCGATATAGGCTGTTTGGTGAGGTTCGTTTCAATCATCATGTGTCCTTCATTGTAGCTTGCTGTGGGCTTAACTTTAAGCACATTTGAAGTGTTTAGCCTATGAGCGTTCACTTCTTGGATCTAAACTGATCACTGGCCTAAGTAAAAATACATTTTTACTATCTACAGTGTCAAAACGACTAAAATTGGCTAAAAATCATGGTTTATAGTTCATGAAATTGTGAAATTTTGGCTAAAAATCATGGTTTATAGTTCATGAAATTGTGAAATTTTTTCTTCTTTATTTGTAATGGAATGGAAGGAAAAAAAAGTCTAAAAATCATAGCTTACAGCTCACAAAGTCATGAATTTTGGCCTCCATAAAATTATTTATCAAATGGCCGAAATGAACATAAATGGCCAAAATCACAGCTTATAAGTCATGAAATAGTAAATTTTAGTCTTGGCAAAAATATTTGCAAATGAATTGAAACAACTAAATGTAGAAAAAAAATCAAGGGTTATAGCTCACGAAATTGAGAATTTGAACTTCATGAAATTATTTGCTAATGGATTTATAGCCCTCGAAATCATGAAATTTGGCCACCATGGAATTATTTTCTAAAGGGTTGAGATGAATGAAAATGGCCAAAAATCATGACTTATAGCTCACGAAATCATGAATTTTAGCCTCTGTAAAATAATTTGCCAACGAGTCAAAACGACTAAAAGTGGCCAAAAATCTTAGGTTATAGGCCATGAAACAGTGAATTTTATCATCTGCAAATTTATTAGCTAATTAATTGAAATGACTAAAAATGAAAAACAAAATCATGGATTATAGCTCATAGAATGGAGATTTCGGACCCTGTGAAATTATTTGCTAATATGTTAAAACATTAAAGGAATGTCAAAGTCATGGATTATAGCTCATGAAATCATGATTTTTGACCACCATAGAATTTTTGCTATTGGATTAAAATGACTAAAAATAGCCAAAAATCATGTGTAATAGCTTACAAAATAGTGAATTTTGGTGACCACAAAATAATTTAACAATGGGTCTAATGACTAAAAATCGCCAAAATTTTAGGACAATAGCTCATGAAATCATGAATTTTGTCCTCCACAAATTATTTTCTCATGAAATTATAAATTTTGACCTCTGAAAATCATTTACTAATAGGTTAAAAAGAGTAAAAATGGATAAAATTGCTAGTTATAGCACATAAACTGATGAATTTTAGCCTACACTTATTTGCCAATCGGTCAAAATGACTAAAAATGATCAAAAATCATGGGTTATAGCTCACAATTTTATGAATTTTGACCTCAGTGAAATTAATTGTCAATGGGTCGAATGAACAAAAATGGTTAAAAATCAAGGGTTGTAGCTCAAGAAGTTGTGAATTTTGGCCTCCGTGGAATTATTTTCTAGTGGGTCGAAATGAACAAAAGATTGTGAAAAATCACGTACTATAGCTCACAAACCCGTGAATTTTAGCTTCTGGCAAATTATTTACCTACGACTCGGAACGACTAAAATGGTGAAAATCATGGGTTATAGCTCTCGAAATTATAAAATTTGACCTCTACAAAATAATTTTTTATGGGTTGAAATGACTAAAAATATCCAAGGTCGTGGGTTATAAGTCATGAAATAGTGTATTTTGGCCTTTGCGATGTTATTTGACAATGGATTGAAATAATTAAAAATAGTCAAAAAATGATGGGTTAGAGCTCACAAAATAGTGGAGTTTGGACCATAAAATAATTTAACGACATGTCCAAATGACTAAAAATCACAGAATGTAAGGGAGAATAGATCATAAAATCATGAATTTTGGTCTGAACAAATTATTTGCTCATGAAATTATAAATTTTGATCCCTACAATTATTTACCAATAGGTTGAAATGAGTAAACATGGTTGAAAACTTTGGTTATAGTGCACATAGTAATGAATTTTAGCATATGCTTATTTGCTAATCGCTCAAAATTACTATAAATGACCAAAAAAAACGTGGGCTATAGCTCACTGAGTTGTGAATTTCAACCTTCATTAAATTATTTGTCAATGGGTTGAAATAAACAAAAATGGTCAAAAATCTTGGGTCACAGCTTAAGAAATCGTGAGTTTTGGCCTCCATGGAATTATTTGCTAGTGGGTTGAAATTAACAAAAATTATGAAAAATCATGGGTTATAGCTCGCAAAATTTTAGCTTCTGTCAAATTATTTGCCAACGACTTAAAACAACTAAAAATGGTGAAAATCATGGGTTATAGCTCTCAAAATAGTGAAATATGGCATCCGCAAAATAATTAGTCAACGGCTTGAAATGACTAAAAATAGCCAAAGGTCGTGGGTTATAGGTCATGAAATAGTGAATTTTGGCCTCTACGAAGTCATTAGCCAATGGGTTGAATGGCTTAAAATGGTCAAAGATCATACGTTATATCTCACAAAACCAAAAACTAAAACTCCACAAAATTATCCGCCAATGGGTTAAAATGAACAAAAATGTCAAACAAATTGTGGGGTTATAGCTCACGAAATTGTGAATTTTTGCTACCGCAGAATTATTTGCCAATGGATGGAAATAACTAAAAAATTGCCAAAAGACGTAGGTTATAACTCACGAAATCGTGAATTTCAGCCACCATAAAATTATTTGCTAATGGGGCGAAATGACTAAAAATGTTTAAAAATCATGGTTATAGTTTATAAAATCTTGAATTTTGCCCTCAACAAAATTATTTGTCAATGTGTCAAAATGACTAAATGGCTAAAAATTATCATTTGTTGCTCACAAAATGGTGAATCTTTCCCACTGTAAAATTATTTGCCAATGAGTCGAAGTGAACAAAAAAGGCCAAAAACCATGCGTTATAGCTCATAAAATCTTGAGTTTTGGCCTCCAAAAAATTATTTACCAATGGGTCAAAATGAACAAAAATTGTAAAAATTATGGGTTATAAGTCATGAAATAGTGAATTTTTGCTTCCGTGAAATCATTTGCAAAAGGATTGAAATGACTAAATGTGGACAAAAAACAAGGGTTAGCTCCCAGAATTGAGAATTTTAGCTTCACAAAACTATTTGCCAATGGGTCTAAATGAACAAAAATCTCCGAAAAGCATGGATTTATAGCTCTCAAAATTGTGAATTTTGGCCACTGTGGAATTATTTTTCAAAGGGTTGAGATGAACGAAAATGGCCAAAAATCATGGCTTGCATCTCATGAAATCAAGAATTTTGACCTCCGCAAAACAATTTGCAAACCGGTCAAATTGACTAAAAATGGCCAAAATTCTTAGGTTATAGGTCATGAAACAGTGAACTTTAGAATCCGCAAAATTATTGGCCAGTTGGTTGAAATGACTAAAAATGGATGACAATCATGAACTATAGCTCACAAAATGGAGAATTTGGATCCTACGAAATTATTTGTTAGTGTTCAAATTATTAAAAAATGGTCAAAATTATTGGTTATAGCTAACGAAATCATGATTTTTACCTAGCTTGGAAGTTTTTGCCCATGAATCAAAATGACTAAAAATAGCTTAAAAATCATGGGACAAAGTTCACAAAATAGTTTAACAAATTATTTGCTCATGAAATTATAAATTTTGACCTCCGTAAATTTTTGACCATTAGGTTGAAACAAGTAAACATGGCCAAACTTGTCGGGTATAGCACACAGACTCATGAATTCTAGCCTATGCTTATTTTCCAATCAGTCAAAATGACTAAACATGACCAAAAATCATGCGTTATAGCTCAAAGAATCGTGAATTTTGGACTCCATGAAATTATGTCAATGGGTCAAAATGAACAAAAATTATTTAAGATCTTCAGAAGTTGTGAATTTTAGCCTCTGTGAAATTATTTGCTAGTGGGTTGAAATGAATAAAAATTATGAAGAATCATGGGTTATAGCTCACAAAACCGTAGGCTTCTGCTAAATTATTTGTTGAGGGCTCAAAATGACTAAAAATGGTGAAAAATTATAGGTTATGGCTCTCGAAATTGTGAAATTATGCTTCTGCAAAATAATTTGTCAACAGGTGGAAATGACTTAAACTAGCCAAAGGTCATGAGTTATCGGCCATGAAATAGTAAAGTTTGGCCTCCACGAAGTTATTTGCCAATGGGTTGAATGACTTAAAATAGCCAAAAATCATAGGTTATATCTCACATAAACGAGAACTTGACCTCTGCAAAATTATTATTCAATGGGTCAAAATGAACAAAAATGGCAAACAAATTGTGGGGTTATAGCTCACCAAATTGTGAATTTTGGCTTTCACGTAATTATTTCCTAGTTGATGAAAATGAATAAAAATAGCTAAAATTTGTGGATTATAGCTCATAAAATTGTGAATTTTAGCCTCCACAAAATTATTTACCAATGTGTCCAAATGGCTAAAAATGGCCAAAAATCATAGGCTATAAACCACATACTCATGAAGTTTGCCTTACGCAATATTATTTTCCAATCGGTTGAAATCACTAAAAATGACTAAAAATCATTGGTTGTATAGCTCATCAAATTATGAATTCAAGCCTTCATGAAATTATTTGCTGATGGGTTAAAATGAATAAAACAGACCAAAAATCATGGGTTAAAGCTCATGAAATAGTAAATTTTGGCTTCAGCAAAATTAGTTGGAAGTGGGTCTGAATGACTAAAAAAGGCCAAAACTCATGGGTGATAGCTCATGAAATCTGGAACTTTAGCTACCATGAAATTATTTATAAAAAGGATCAAAATAACAAAAAATAGCCAAAAATCATGGCTTATAGCTCATAAAATAGTGAATTTTACTATTCATGAATTTATTTCCCAACAGGTTGAAATAATTAGAAATGATCAAAAATCTCGGGTTATAGCTCACAAAATTGTGAATTTTAGCCTCCACGTAACTACGTGCCAACGACTAGAAATGACTATAAATGATAAAAAAATATGGGTTATATCTCACAAAATTGTGAATTTTTGCCACCGCAGAACAATTTGCCAACAGGTGGAAATGACTAAAAATTGCCAAAAGTCATAAGTTATAGCTCACGAATTCGTAAATTTCGACCACCACGAAATTATTTGGTAACAGGTTAAAATGACTAAAAATATTTAAAATCATAGGTTATAGTTTATGAAATCTTGAATTTTCCCCTCTACAAAATTATTTGTTGATGTGTCGAAACGACTAAAAATGGCACAAAATCATCGTTTATAGCTCATAGAATAGCGAATTTTTCCCTTCGTGAAATTATTTGCTAATGGGTGAAAACGAACTAAAAAGGCCAAAAATCTGGGTTATAAATCATAAAATCAAGAATTTTGGCCTACCAAAAATTATTTACCAATTAGTCAAAATGAACAAAAATGGCCAAAATCGTGGGTTATAAGTCATGAAATAGTGAATTCTAGCCTCCGCAAAATAATTAATGAATGAGTTGAAATGACAAAATATGACCAGAAATCAATGGTTATAGCTCACAAAATTGAGAATTGAACTCCGTGAAATTATTTATCAAAAGATCGAAATGAACAAAAATATCTGAAAATCATGGATTTATAGCCCTCAAAATCACGAATTTTGGTCACCATGGAATTATTTTTCAAAGGGTTGAAATGAACAAAAATGGTGAAAAATCATAGCTTATATCTCATGAAATCAAGAATTTGACCCCCGCAAAATAATTTCCTAACCAATCAAAATGACTAAAAATGACCAAAAAGCTTAGGTTATAGGTCATGAAACAATGAATTTTGGCATCCTCAAAATTATTGCCCAATGGATTGAAATAACTAATAATGGCCATGAAATATAATTAGGAATGGCCCTTGTTTGAGTGAAACACAAGCTAGAATCCTATCAAATCCAGTAACCAGAGAGGAGATCAAAGAAGTTGTTTTTTCTATGTCTGAAAATAAAGCCCCAGGGCCAGATGGCTATAGTATATCCTTTTACAAATCAGCTTGGGGGGTTGTTGGAGATGAAAGCACACTGGCAATAGAGGACTTCTTCAAAACTGGAAAACTTTTGGGGGAGATCAATTCCACAGCTATCACTTTGATACCAAAACTAGAGAATCAAAGTCGACATCCTAACTATATGCCTAAACTCTCCAAACATTGCTGGAAATATGGCTGATTGGATCAGTTCTTTGTAAGTTTGTATAGGCATTGGAGTCTGTTTTATAGTATAGCAGTTTCAAGTTGTTGTTTTCTATTTTGAATTCTCAAAATCTAAGAATCTAGAGGCATGTAAATGTTCACATTTGGGAAATGAATAGAAGATTTTCATTGACCAAAAAAAAAGTTGTCGATGGATTATACAAACTAATAATGGCCAAAAATCATGGATTATAGCTCATAAAATAGAGAATTCGGACTTCGTGAAATTATTTGTCGATGGATCAAAATATTTTAAAATGGTCAAAATCATGGGTTATACAGCTCATGAAATCATGATTTTCGGCCACCATGGAATTTTTTAACAATGGATTGATATGAGTAAAATAGCTAAAAATCGTGGGTTACAACTCACAAAATAGTTAATTTTGGTGATTGCAAGATAATTTAACAATGAATCTAAATGACTAAAAATCACCAAAATTTTAGGATAATAGAACCACAAATTATGTGCTCATGAAATTGTAAATTTTGACCTGCGCAAATTATTTACCATTAGCTTGAAACGAGTAAACATGGCCAAATTGGATATAGTGCACAGACTCATGAATTCTAGCCTATGCTTATTCGCCAATTGGTCAAAATGACTAAACATGACCAAAAATCGTGAATTATAGCTCATAGAATCGTGAATTTTGGACTCCATGAAATTATGTCAATGGGTCAAAATGAACAAAAATTATTTATGGTCATGGGTTACATCTTAAGAAGTTGTGAATTTTAACCTCCATGGAATTATTTGATAGTGGGTCGAAATGAACAAAAATTATGAAGAATCATGGGTTATAGCTCACAAAAGCGTAAATTTCCAAATTATTTGCCGAGAGCTCAAAACGACTAAAAATGGCAAAAAATCATGGGTTATGCCTCTAGAAATTGTGAAATTGCGCTTCTGAAAAATAATTTGTCAACAGGTGAAAATGACTTAAACTAGCCAAAGGTCATAGGTTATTGGTCATGAAATTTTGGCCTCCATGAAATTATTTGCTAGTGGGTTGAATGACTTAAAATGACCAAAAATCATAGGTTATATCTCACAAAATCGAGAACTTGACCTCTACAAAATTATTTGTTAATGGGTCAAAATAAAAAATGGTAAATAAATTGTGGGGTTATAGCTCACCAAATCGTTAATTTTGGCCTCCGCGTAATTATTTACGAGTGGATGGAAACGACTAAAAATGGTGAAATTCGTGGTATATAGCTCATGAAATTATGAATTTTATCCTCCACAAAATTATTGTGACGCCCCTGGGTTCACACAAGGCTGCAGTCCTAGGTGAAAC
>BQKN01064748.1:223267-244308 GCA_022839385.1 Asparagus kiusianus
GTTTGACATTCTTGGTTTCACCTCGGACTGCAGCCTTGTGTGAACCCCAGGGGCGTCACATTGTAACTCATGAAAATTTGAATTTTGGCATCTACAAAAAATTATTTTATTAATGAGTCAAAATGGCCAAAAATCGTAGGCTATAAACTACAAACTTATGAAGTTTTCCTTACACAAAATTATTTGGCAATCAGATAGCTCATGAAATTATGAATTTAAGCCTTCGTGGAATTATTTGCCGATGGTCGAAACGAACAAAACTAGCCAAAAATCATGTGTTATATAGCTCATGAAATAGTGAATTTTGGCTTCGGCAAAATTATTCGATAGTGGGTTTGAAAGACTAAAAAAGGCCAAAAATCTGGGTTATAGCTCATAAAATCTTGAACTTTGGCAAATAAAAAATTATTTACAAAAAGGATCAAAGCAATAAAAAATAGGCAAAAAGTGTGGGTTATAGCTCATGAAATAATGAATTTTGACATCCATGAGTTTATTTGTCAATAGGTTGAAACGACTAGAAATGGCCAAAAATCTTGGTTATAGCTCGTGAAATTGTGAATTTTAGCCTCCACATAATTATATGCCAACAGCTAGAAACAACTATAAAAGACCAAAATTGCGGGTTACATCCCACAAAATCAGGAAGATTTGCCACCATAGAATTATTTATCAACGGGTGGAAATGACTAAAAATTGTCAAAAGTCGTAGGTTACAGCTCACGAATTTGAGAATTTCAGCCACCATGAAATTATTTACCAAGATGTCGAAATAACTAAAAATGTTTAAAAATCTTAGGTTATAGTTTATGAAATCTTGAATTTTTCCCTCTACAAAATTATTGTTGATGTGTCCAAATGATAAAAACATGCTTTATAGCTCACAAAATTGTAAATTTTTCTCTCTGTGAAATTATTTGCTAATAGGTCAAAACGAACACAAAGGGATAAAAATCATGGGTTATAGCTCACAAAATTATGAATTTTAGCATCCATAAAATTATTTAGCAATGGGTCAAAACGAACAAAATGGTCAAAATCTTGGATTATAAGTCATGAAATAGTGGTTTTAGCCTCCACAAAATTATTTACAAATGTGTTGACTAAATGTGGCAAAAATAAAGGGTTATAGCTCATAGGATTGATAATTTGAACTCTGCAAAATTATTTGCCAATTGGTCAAAATGAGCAAAAATGTTCGAAAATCTTGGGTCTATAGCTTGCAAAATCATGAACTTTGAGCACTGCGGAATTATTTCCCAAAGAGTTGAAATGGACAATGTTCAAAATTATGGTTATATCTCACGAAATCATGAATTTTGATCTCCTTGTAGTAATTTCCTAACAGATCAAAACGACTAAAATTGGCCAAAAATCTTAGGTTATAGGTCATGAAACTGTGAATTTTGGTATCCACGAATGGATTGAAATGACTAAAAACGGCTAAAAATCACAGGGTCACAAAATAGAAAATTCGAACTCCACAAAATTATTTGCCAATGGGTCAAAACATTAAAAAACAACCAAAATTATGGGGAGCTCACAAAACATGATTTTCGGCAACCATGGATTTTTTTTCCAATGGATCGAAACAACAAAAATAGCAAAAAATCATGGGTTATAGTTCACAAAATTATTAATTTTGATGATCGTAAAATAATTTAGCAACAAGTATAACTGACTAAAAATCACCAAATTTTAGGGATAAGAGCTCACGAAATCATGAATTTTGGCCTCCACAAATTATTCGCTCATGAAATTATAAATTTTGATATCCACAAATTGTTTGCCAATAGGTTGAATGGAGTAAACATTGCCAAAGACGTTGCTTTTAGTGCGCAAACTCATGAATTTTAGCCTATGCTTATTTGCCAATTGGTCAAAATGACTAAAAATGACCAAAAGTTTGCTCAAACTGAGTCGTGAATTTTGGGCAACATGATATTATTTGTCAATGAGTCAAAATGAACGAAAATACTTAAAACTCTTGGGTTATTGATTAGGAAGTCATGAATTTTGGCCAGCGTGTAATTATTTGCTAGTGGATTGAAATGAATAAACATTGTAAAAATCATGAGTTATAGCTCACAAAACCATGAATTTTGGCTTGTTCCAAATTATTTGCCGACGGCTCAAAATAACTAAAAAATAGAAAAAAATCATGGGTTATAACCCTTGAAATCATGAACTTTGATATCCGCAAAATAATTTGCCAACAGGTCAAAATGTCTAAAAATAGCTAAAGGTCGTGGGTTATAGCTCATGAAATAGTGAATTTTAGCCTCTGTAAAGTTATTTGCCAATAGATAACTTGGATCTTTAACTCAAGGTGATTAGACCTTAAATCAAAGAGCACCAAGCTCTTATACCAATTGTTGGACCCTAGAGGTGGGTGATTAGGGTCTTATGCTAATCTAATTTGATTTAAATACTAATTAAAATTAATTAACAAGTTATCCTAGCAAGTATGAAATACAACAAAAAATATAAGATAGGATAAGCAATATGAACAATGAGATATATCCTATATGATGAAATATATATGCAAGGATATGTAAACTAACACAAGATGCTATATCCTACCAAAGAGATATACTGTGACGCCCCTGGGTTCATACAAGGCTACAGTCCAAGGTGAAACCAAGAATATCAAACCTGCCATGCACCACACCGTGCAATAACATGTTTTACCATCACAATTAACATCTCTCTAGTAGAGTCAACAACATGTGTAGGTACAAAAGCAAGTAAAAGATAATACAAGTGATAACTGATGAAATGATAACAACCATATAGATATCTCATCATCCAACATACAGAAATACATAGTCAATGGCTGAAGTAGATAAACTAGAGTTCTCAACAAGCCTCAAATACAAAATGTCTGAGTAAAGGAAATAAGGCATACAACCTTTACAACATCTAGAAAGTAGTCCTCAAATGTCAAACAAAACTACAGTAGAGCTCCAAAATAAAACATGGCTAAAATAGACAGCTGAACACTAAAGTGTGTCGCCATCAGCCTGCGACTCTCCGGGCTGCTGGCTCGTTACCTGAAAGGGGGAGGGACAACGAGCGTCAAAGCGCTAGCGAGCAACATCACAACCAACCCTAAGGGAACAGGGCTCGTTGTATAAGAAAATACAGATAATACATAATAGATCTAAAATCACTGATCTTACTAAAGAGGATTTTAGTATTTAGAAATTTACAACACGAGCATAGGTACATCGAGCGAAATAATCCACACAAGGAAACCCTCATGTATATACCTTGTATCTCAAATTGTAAATCCCTAAACACCAAACCCGAGGTTCTAGTACAGGAACAATAATAAAAGAAATACAACTAATCTCAGAGCATATATACGGTGCTATGTCATAGCCTACATGAGTATCATGTTATCACGTCAAAATCTACGTAAGTGTCATGTCATAAACTCCTGTGAGAAAGTCATATACAGGGTTAATAAATATGTCCGATACAGGAACTAGATACCGTGGTTTCCAAACACATGAAATAAGTGGCAAATGTCCAACACGAGGACTGAAATGGATTATAGTCCAACACGAGGACTAAAATGGATTATAGTCCAACACGAGGACTGAAATGGATTATAGTCTAACACAAGGACTGTGCAACAGTGAAAAGTATATGCGGAAAGATATACATAATCTAAACTCACACGCATCTCGGTGTACATATCTAAACTTGTGTCAAAAGTCAACCCACATATACAGATAAATCATTAACATGGTGAACTAGTGTCAGGTCATCGAGGCGACCCTAAAAAAACAACTCAAACAGATCAAGAATCTGTAAAACATGTCGTCAGTCGACTGATGTGTCGACTGATGACGTCAGTCGACTCATATGTCGACCGATAAGCTCAGGCAGCACAGCCTCAGCTCATCAGTCGACTGATCTGTCGGCTGAGGAACTGAGAAAAACACAATCAACCTGTCAGTCGATTGATCAGTCGACTGATGCTGAAAAATTTTGCCCGTCGGTCGACTGATCAGTCGACCGATTGACTGCAAAAACTCTGCACAGGTTGTTTTCTACCAAAAATTTCTCTAAACTCATCCCCATCAATCCCAAGCATGAAAAATACTGATGTTAACATGTATGAACTAAACTGAAACAAATATCTACATGTAAACATTTATCAAAAACCTTAAACACATAAAAACATGTTTGATACGTTTTGAAATCAATAAATCATGAATTAACTCTTGTCAAACGTTTTCAGATCTAGATCTCTTTAATAAAACATTGATGATCTTTTTATAAATTGAGAAGCTCAATACTTCACATCATATACCATAAAGATTTATTCTTTGTACTAAAAATACGTTTTTGGCTCAATAAAAACTCATTAAACTCAATAAATTCATGTAAAACAAAAGGGACAGAGTTGGACGAGATGTTACTCGCCTCTAGGGTGATGAACAACTCCTGGATCTGAGAGAGAGAGGTTCCCCTTCGCTGTAATGTGAAGATTTTGACGAAAATCCTCCAAGTTTTCCCCTAAATCACCAAGAACAAAACTAGGGTTTGAGATAGGGGAGAAGGGGCTAGGGTTTTCTCTGATTTGAAGATGAGAGGGGATGATTTCGGGTGAAGGGGAATATATACGAACAGTTAAACCCGACCCAAACCCGAACCAAATCAAAACAGACTCGAAACCTGAAAAACTAGAAATCACCGTATCAGTCGACTGATGTGTCGACCGATACAGTTAGTCGACTGATGTGTCGACTTATCTGGAAAATTTTAGTTTTGTGTATGTTATGCTAATTTGCAAAAACCAACGCACAAAACTCTACACCCATACTCTCATATCATCTCAAATAACTTGTTATCATGTACACCAATGACCTCAAGCTATTTATCATAAAAAAATATTTATTTACTAATAATTCACATATATTCATATAAAAATTACGGGGTTCTACATATACAATATGATATATGCAAGGATATGTAAACTAACACAAAGTTAAATGTTTTCAGCGAAAGTCGTTTCCATTGTAGATTCCATTAAACTTCGATCGTTTACAGAATGTTACAATGAAAAATAAATAAAAATTACAATTTTTGAGAAAATAACACAGAAATCGTTTATCGAGTTCTGTTTTGTGGGACTTTGCCTCTGCCGGGAGTGCTTTGGCTCGTGGACCACCGATTCGCAGATCGTAAGGTTGTTTAGAGATCATTCCTTCATTTATCGAAGTAGGGATTTGAAGCGAATATCTTATCGATGTAAGATATCCACTCTTCCAAAGATCAAGTATAAGCTTAGATCTCTAGGAATCACCAAACACTGTTTATGAAGGATGAAAATTCTCTCTCTTCTTCCTCAAAATCACCAAAAGCTCAAGCCTTTTTTGCTCCAATCTGCTCTATGTCCTTTATTTTATACCTAGGGAGGTATTTATAGGGGTAAGAGTGCACAACAGTAGAAATAGGGGCGGAACAATTGACCAAGTAACTGCTCTTTGGCCGCGACAGCCAACACTGTCGCGGCTATTGGCGTGGCAGCGTGGACTGCCGTGGCCAAAGAGGCAGTTATAACCACGTTCCTTCGTGTTTGAAACTGTTCCCCCACGACCTTTAACCATCTTTTTTTCGTGGTTTAACTGCTTGTCCACGTCAGCACACGTTTTATTTCTGATATGTTGCCACGTGGACTTCCAAAAATCATCGTATAACTGCTTGGTAACTGCTGTGACACTCCTGTAACTTGCGCGCCACCATAGACTACAGCGCCTAAGGCGCGCCACCTTGGGCTGCTGCGCCTAAGGCGCGCCACCTTGGGCTGCCGCGCCTAAGGTGTATCACCCTGGTTTGCTTGTTGGTGTATTTATCATTATATACACACTCTTCTTTTCTCATCCCTGAGTTGTATTTGGAAATCTATGAGCATTTTTTGACGTCTACAGTAAACAATATGAGCTAGATAGTGGATGATAAAAATAATGAGCTATGAACAATGGCGATAAGAAATATAAACATAAGATTAAGTGCGCCAAAGCAAACTCAAACACACGATATGATCACGGAGTTCGGACCTTCCGTCCTACGTCTCCGCTCCCCACTCCCGGGGAGAAATCCACTATTACAATCCAGTTTGGAAGCCAGAACTTCAACACACTCGGTTTTCTAGCTAACCGAAAACTCTACAACTCACACTCTTACAAACCTACTCTACACCCTCACAAGTATTGGACCTAGCCGTGTCTCCCTTAAGTGCTCGGTTATAACCCCTCCCTAGGTTCGTCAACCGACGCCACTCCTCTTGGGACGATCCCCGACTCTCACCACACACTCCTCTTGGTGTACAAGTGTATTACAAAGTGATCTCACGATTAAGCACAATACAAAGAATGATTGTTCTCTAATATGAATGAGAACACAATAAAAGCTCACACTTAATGTTACAACTCTCACCAACTCAAATATATTATGTATGAAAATACAATAACCTCATGTGGGTGTGTGTAAACAATGAGTGAAATAAAATCTAACTCAATAGCAAACTAGCAATAATAATAATATGAAAATCAATAATAAAATTGCTAGAGAAAAGAGTTAGAAAACTTCTCTATGAACACAAAAGAGAGGATGAATAAGATTAAGAATAGATCCCTCAATTTGCAATGAAAGCTTCCTCCTTTGTAAACAAAAAACAAACTTAAACCAAATACAAAACAAGCTTAAACCCTTGTTTAAAAACTTCTTTTCTTAGCTATGAGAACTGAGGTATAAGGGGGTATTTATAGAAACCCCAAAGCCAAGAGAAAACCAAGAAAAGACCAAGAAAACCAACTCAGCAACGGCTCTGGAAACTAGCCGTTAGAAAGCAATCATTAGTTCGGCGGTCGACTGCGAGCAACAAAAAGCAGTACTATGGCTCTGGACAAGCGACGATCGACCGTGGCGGTCGACCGTGAAAGTCTCTGGACTCGCTACGGTCGACCGCCACGGTCGACCATGAGCCAAAAAAACTAAAACTGAGTCTTGAACTCATGGCGGTCGACCGTGGCGGTCGACCGCAAACTGACACAGACTAAAAAACAGGTTTTGAAAGTTGTTTTCTGATCTTAAAACACTGTTTAAAAATATCAAATAAATTCTAAAAAATATAAAACTTTGGGGAATGATTGTAGACATGATAATAAACATGCTACAATGACTGGTTTACAAAAAGGACTTCCCAAATAAAAAATATCATCATTTTACAAAATAGGCCAAAACATGAAAATGTAAACATGTGAATTTTAACATTTTGGCTAAACCATGTTTTGAAACTTTGCACAATGATTATGTAGACTTAATAAAATATGTATATGATTATTGTTAAGTCCAAAAGCTAAGAATATAATATTTTCACAAATATGTATATTCTATGTAATGTTTTCTAAAATCAGTATGAAATATGTAATCTCATATTTATAGACATGGAAACCAAAACACATGTATGTATATATATAACTATATATATGCATAGAAACCAAAACTTATATATATATATATATATATATATATATATATATATATACGAAGAAACCAATAAAATGTGTGTGTGTATGATATTGAGCTTAGAGTATCTAACACACATAATATAAAACCTAAACTAGATTACCCAAGCTATGACCTTGATCTTCAATAAGATCAACTTGGTAAACTTGGATGAAGCTTGAAATTGGATCTTTAACTTGAATTGTATAGACTTTAACCACTATTCCACCAACCTTCATTGGATATGTTCGTTGAAGCGCAATTCCATCCATCCTCCAACACGTTGTTTGCCTAGAATAAATACGAAAACACAAACACTAGACAAACAACATTAGATGTAAATTATTTGCTAAATCACCATCAAAATAAGAAGGCTAACACTTAGCTCTCACAATTCTAGTTGGTTTTACTCTGATACCATCCGTGAAGTGCATGGGAGGACTTTGTTTATTTCTTCGATGGACAATATATTTCTTCTGTAACACGGATTGGGAAGGAGCTTGAGTTGTCCCGGTTGACTCAGGGGGACATGTCGGTGGCAGATTTTGAGAGAAGATTTATAGAGTTGCTGCACTTCACGGGCATGTGGCAGACAGGAGAGCACCAGGCTCAGATATTTTTAGCAGGGCTTCGCCCTAATCTTCGTCTATACCTCGTCTCAAGGAAGTTCTATTCAGTTCGAGAGGTAGCAGAAGCCGCCACCTCACAGGAGATTGAGACTGCCATGTTTCAGAAAGATAAGGAAGGGAAGACCAAGATAGGGCAGACAGGGGATAAGGGCAAGAACAAGAGACCCTTGTTAGGACATCAGCAGCAACAGTAGGGCCCTCATAAGAGGGGACCCCAGCAGGATCAGAGAGCGCATCAGCAGTGTAAGTTTTAGGGGGTTTGCTATAACTGTCGTAAGGTGGGACACAAAGCATTAGAGTGTCGTAGTGCACCAGCAGGAGCCTAACAGGGCAGGGGTCTGAACCAGTAGTAGCAGCGATAGCAGGGCAGAGGTCAGGGCCAGCAGAACAGGCTTGAGGCATCGCTAGCAGCACAGAGGACAGAGGGGCAGGTTCGAGCAGTCCAGGAGGCTCCCCAAGGACAGATTGTCCCATATTCTCTAGCACCAACAGTAGAGAGTCTTCAGCCACAGGCAGAGTATATGCAGTGGTTCTCCGTGATCATGGTGCCAGCAGAGCAGTTGTGGAGGGTACGTTCCTCGTGAATTCCTTTCCCGCCCGTATTCTTTTCGATTTGGGAGATTTACATTCTTTTATTTTGTATGATTTTATGACTAGACTCCAGCTCATAGCTCAACCATTAGACACCTCTTTATCAGTTTCCACCCATTTAGGTGAGATATCGCTTTTGGAGAGCGTTTGTAGGAGGTGTACTATCAGTCTACATAAGTCGGAGTTCGTCATTGATTTGATAGTATTGCATATGTCCGAGTTTGATGTCATCCTTGGTATGGATTGGTTGTCGTCCTACCATATTAGTATTGACTGTTTTACGAAGATAGTCAGATTACAAGCGTCCGATGGGTCCGAGATGATTGTGGCCACTTCTCAGGGTAACCGTTTTGCGGAGTTATTTCTGACGTACATCGATGAGGTGATGCAATGGGATCAGGGTGCTGATTTGTTGGAGACTAGAGTTGTCTCAGAGTATCCGGATGTCTTTCAGGATATACATGGGTTACCTCCTGTGAGAGAGGTCAAGTTTTGTATTGAGTTACAGCCGGGCACAACCCCGATATCCCTCGCACCCTATCTTATGGCACCAGCTGAGATGAGGGAGCTTCAGACATAGTTGGATGAGTTGTTAGCTCAGAGATTTATTTGTCGGAGTCATTCTCTATGGGGCACGCCAGTTCTCTTTGTGAAGAAGAAGGACTGTAGTATGAGATTGTGCATTGATTATAGAGAGTTGAACAAGGTCACTATCCGGAATAGATACTTATTACCTAGGATTGATGACTTGTTCGACCAGTTGTAGGGAGTGCAGTTCTTCTGGAAGATTGATCTTTGTTCTGGTTATCATCAGTTGTGGGTTCGGGAGATGGATATCCCTAAGATCGCTTTTCTTACTCGATATGGATCTTTCGAGTTCATGGTCATGCCATTTGGGTTGACCAATGCACCCGCGGTATTTATGGATTTGATGAACCGGGTTTTCCATCCTTTCTTGGACCAGTTCGTGATTGTTTTCATCTGCGACATCCTCATTTATTCGAGATCGGAGGCAGATCATGAGCAGCATCTCCGATTAGCTTTGCAGACCCTACGGGAGCACCAGTTATATGCCAAGTTCAGCAAGTGCTTAGCTTTCAGAGGTCAGATATATCGGCCACGTCATCAGCAGAGAGGGCATATCAGTAGACCCAGCTAAGGTTACAGTAGTGCTTGATTGGGAACCACCAAAGATGATGATAGAGATTCATAGCTTCTTAGGATTAGCAGGTTATTACAGGAAGTTCATCTAGGACTTCTCGAAGATTTTAACATTACTTACACGCCTTACGAAGAAGGGTGCACAGTTTATTTAGAGCACAGAGTGCCAGAAGGCCTTTGATACATTGAAGGCTAAGTTGACTTCAGCACCAGTTTTGACTATTCCGAGCAGCGACAGGGTGTTCGTCGTCTACACAGATGCATCATTGGCAGGATTAGGAGGCGTCTTGATGTAGACTCAGATGGTAGTAGCATATATCTCACGGTCGTTGAGGGTGCATGAGCAGAACTACCCTACTCATGATTTGGAGTTAGCAGCAATAGTATTTGTATTGAAGTCATGGAGACACTACTTGTATGAAGTGTAGTTTGAGATGTTTACAGACCACCAGAGTCTGAAGTATCTTTTCTCTCAGAAGGAACTTAACCAGGGACAGAGGAGATGGATTGAGTTTATCAAGGACTACGAGTTCGCGATTCAGTATCATCCAGGGAAGGCGAATGTCGTAGCAGATGTTTGAGTAAGAAGCATCGACATCGGGTTTCGGCTTTGAAGTGTTCATTATATAGAGATCTTCTTACTCTTAGTCAGTTTGATTTTAAACACGAGATAGGTGGAACCAGTGCGTTTTTTGAAGCTGTGTCAATTCAGCCATCTTAGAGTACCAGAGTAGTCAGAGCTCAGCTGGAAGACTCTTGGATTCAAATCCGAAAGGAGAAGATTTCTAAAGAGCCTAAGGTTGATTGGACCATTAGAGCAATTGGAGGTCTACGTATGAAGGGTAGGTTGGTTATGCCATCCAGTGCCGAGCTGAAGAGAGAGTTATTTAATGAGGCACATCGTACTAGGTACACAGTACATCCAGAGATCACTAAGATGTACAAGGACTTGAAGAGACACTTCTGATAGAGTGGTATGCATAGAGAGATTGCAGAGTATGTGGCTAAGTGTTTTACCTGTCAGCAGGTGAAGGCAGAACATCAGAGACCAGCAGGAACACTTCAGCCTTTATCCATCCCAGAATGGAAATGGGCGGATATTTCTATGAACTTCATTATAGGGTTACCGAAGTCGCAGAAGGGGAATGATTCTATTTGGGTGATAGTGGACCAGTTGACGAAGTCAGCACATTTTATTCCAGTGAGGACTACATATACAGCTGAGGCGTATGCGATGATATTTATTCGAGAGATAGTCCGACTTCATGGAGTTCCTGATACGATTGTGTCGAATCGAGGTTCAGTGTTCACTTCACATTTTTGGAGGAGTTTTCAGGATTCGTTCGGCAGCAGGTTATCTTACAGCAGTGTATTCCACCCATAGACAGATGGTCAGACGGAGAGGGTGAATCAGGTGTTGGAACATATATTGCGGGCTTGTGTCATAGACTTTCAAGGTAGCTGGGAGGAGCATATTCCACTGATAGAGTTCGCTTATAACAATAGTTATCAAGCGACGATCAGTATGGCCCCATATGAGGCATTGTACGGGAGACCTTGTAGATCACCGATATGTTGGGTAGAGCCAGAGGACAGCTTAATACTTGGACCAGAACTTGTGAGGCAGACTACTAAGAAGGTAGCATTGATCAGAGATAGGATTTTAGCCGCTCAGAGTCGGTAAAAGAGCTATGCAGATAAGAGACGAAGACCCTTGGAGTTTCAGGTTGGAGATTCAGTTATGCTGAAGGTATCGCCTATGAAAGGCGTTCAGCGATTCGGGAGATGAGGAAAGCTTGCACCGAGGTATATTAGACCCTTCCGGATTTTGGAGCGCGTTGGAGCTATGTCATACAGACTAGATCTTCCAGCATCGATGTCTAGTATCCATAATGTATTCCATGTTTCTATGCTCAAGAAACACTTGCATGATACGGAGTAACTACAAGTATTAGATGCACCAGAGATTGAACTTCAGGAGGATTTGACTACTATTGAGATTCTAGTTTGTATACTTGCCAGGGAGGACAAGAGGCTTAGAAACAAGGTGATTCCTTTGGTGAAAGTTCAGTGGAACCGAAGAGGCGTTGAGGAGATTTCTTAGGAACGCAAAGAGGACATGCATCGCGACTATCCACACATGTTTGAGCAGGTAAATTAAAGCTTTTTGTATGGCGTATATATGGCTTATAGATTCAATTATGGCGACGTTTACACTTATACTAAAATAAGGGTATTACCACTTATCTCCTAAGTACTCGGAACATATGATATATATATGAGGGGTTCATTGTTTAGATTTTTTGCTCGATGTACTTGTTCCATTTAGTTAGGGGTTAAGTGGGGGTATTTACATTTTAGATGGTTAAGTATAGACATCGAAAATGATTCTCGAGAGCGCGAAGATGATAAATAGCGCTACTTCCTGCATTTATTGAGGAAGTGAATTGATTTATATGCATGAGTATTTGTATGATTATATTTAGATTTAACGCTAGAATGAGGATATTTTCCACTCAATTCTTAACCTTTTGGAACATATGGTATATATATGGGGGTTCCTTGTTTGGATTTTTCGCCCGATGTACTAGTTCCATTTGATTAAGGGTTGAGTGGGAATATAGTCATCCTGGATTGTTAAATATAAATATTGTTATATGCTTGTCTAGAGTATTATTATTTGTTTAGATATAATTTCCGAATTTCAAAGACGAAATTCTTTTAAGGGGGGAGAATGTAAAACCCTGTATTTTTTTTGTTATGTATATATGTGAATTATTGTGATAAATAGCTTGAGGTCATAGATGTACATGATAACAAGTTATTTGAGATTATATGAGTGTATGTATATAGAGTTTTGTGTGTTGGTTTGGCAAATAAGCAAAACATACGTGAAACAGGAATCTACCAGATCAGTTGACCGATCAGTCGACTGACGAGATCAGTCGACCGATCAGTCGACTGACTACCGGTTTTCTAGTTTTTTAGGTTTCGGGTATGTTTTGATTGGTTCGGGTTTTGGGTCGGGTCTGGCTGTTCATGTATGATCTCCCCTACCCAAAAACACCCCCTCTCATCATCAGATCTGAGAAACCCTAGCCCCCCCTCGTCAGTCTTATCCATAGAGGTGGAAAAAAAGGTGAATCTTCTTCGAAGAAAATTGTTGAGTCCGATGTGGAGAGAGTAGATTCAGATTACGACGAGGAGGAGCGGACCGTTAAGGCTGCATTGCATCAAGGGGGTAAGAATTCTTATCAGAACCTGAAGATTGACTTCAAGGTGGAGATTCATGTTTATGATGGGAGTGTTGACGTCGAGAGGCTTAATGACTGGATCAAGCGGATGTAGATGTATTTTACTCTTTATGGCTATTCGTCAAAAGAAAAGATTGTGTTTGCCACTTTGAAGCTTTTAGGGCACGCGTTGATGTGGTGGAAATCCTATTGCAAGCAGGAGAAGAAGACGGTATCATGGAACAAGTTCAAAGAGTTACTGAGAAAGCAGTTCTACCCGGTGTGATTCCTTGAAGAGCGTTGGTACAAGTGATACGGCTTACGCCAAAGGGTCAATCAATCCGTTCAAGAATACATCACAGAGTTCCAACAGGAGGCAATGGTCCTCAACATTGCGACAAAGGAATATTTCGTGTTTATGAAGTATATGGTAGGATTGAGCGATTACATCCAAAAGGAGATGAAGCTATTCACGGTGGAATCAATTGTAGAGGCGAGCATGAAGCTATTGCCCTCGAGGGCAAGCAAAAGAAGGGCAACGAGGCTAAGGGAGACTCCAAACAGATGAGAAGCAAGTCTAGTGGTTCTCAATCTAAGGAGGAGAAGAAGAAAGGTGATCCAGGGAAGGTAGGGATGATTTGTAATCACTATAAGAAGACAGGGCACACAGCTGATCGGTACTGGGAGAAGTATCCTCATCTCAAGCCAAGAGGGTTGAAGAAGAAGGAGGAGAAAAAGGCATACATGATAGCTCAATGTCCGAAAAAAGTCCCAAGGATGACAGAGCCCAACAGCAGTCTCAACCTTATGTCGGGGAAGCAGACCACGAAAGAGGACGACGACCTGAGAGAGCAACTCTTTGTTCTTAAGTTGCAAGTAAAGACCAGTTTGGTTGATACCATTGTTGATTCGGGCAATGATAAGAATTTGATATCCAAGGCATTAGTTTAGAAGCTGGGTCTGAAGACGGTCAAGCATCTGAAGCCCTATCCATTAGGGTGGATTCAGAAGGAGGAGAAACTGAGTATAGTTGATCAATGCACTGCCAGATTTGCGCTCCACGAGTCGTATATTGACGAGGTCATGTGCGACGTCGTTCTATTGGATGTTTGTCAGATTATACTGGGTAATCCGTACTTATGGGATAGGTATGCGATCTACGAGAGGCGGGCTCAGAAGTACACCTTCACTAAGGATGGTGAAAAGTTCATATTTCGTTCGGCATCTCTTCCGAGGGAGACAAGTTTGGGGACGATGACGCGAGTGAAAAGACTAGTGAATGCAAGCAAGAAGTTTGTCTCGCTGTGTATTAGACTTTCAGAAAAGCCATTGATAAAGGATTGCAACTTGGGGCGAAAGGTGATTACGACGAGACGCGGGATGGATGAGATGTTTCCGATCGGACGTCGAGGCTAGGTTCCTAGTAGGGCCAGATGGTGCAGAAAAGATGGAGGAGCTCGAGAGTTTCCTCAGTAAAAGTTCTAACTTGAACGGGACTCTAAGTTCCTAAAGAGGGGACCCATGATACAGGTGTATCTTCTCTTCGGGAGTTTAGCGATCCTCATGGGAGCTTGAGGATAGATGATTCTCATAATAGCATGAGAATAGGGGTGTAAAACAGTACAGTGGAATGTAGGTGGAAGCGTGGAATGAGACGACGAGTAGCAAATTCGAAGAATCCAGTTTTCATCTCGTGAGTTGACTCATACATGAACATGAGTCGACTCATCAAGTTGAGTCGACTCATGCCTGTCATGAGTCGACTCACGAAATCAAGCCCTGTTAGCAAAAGTCTCTGACCAGTCGACTCATCAGTTATGAGTCGACTCATATGAGGTCATGAGTCGACTCATAACTGATCATAAGTCGACTCATCGATAATTTCCTGATTCGTTTGGGTTTCTGTTTGCACGAATTCCTGTTGGTTTTGGGCTTGGTTATTTACCAGATTGCCATCCACGTTTGTACACATATATAAAGGGTTGTTTAGGGTTTCTAAACATAATCATAGAGATCTTAGATCAGAGAAAGATTCTAATCATTGTATTAGGGTTTAGAGAGGATTGAGAGGTTGTTCTCGTTTCTAGTGAGATTGTGAGAGAGAGATTTGTAATAATTGATTTCTCATAATCTAGAGAAGGTATTTTTCTTCACCATACTGAATTGTTCTTGTGTTTTGGTTATCTTTTTCTCAACCCACCTTTTGGTAATTCCACGACCAAAGGGTGCTCGCACGGCGACTCGTATCAAGTTGGTATCAGAACGATCAGATCCGGTGAAGGGGCATCATGTGTATGGTCCTGACTCGATCGCAATACAAGAAGCTTGGTGAGATTCTTATTTCATTGGAAGGAGTCAAGGTTTTAAGGAGGAAGAAGATGGCTGAACGAGACAATTCCATGAGGATTGATGCATTGGAGAAGCAAATCGAGACGATAGATTCGACTCTCACACAACTCGTCAGTCTTATCCATGGATGTGGCAAACAAGGTGAATCTTCTTCGAAGAAAATTGTTGAGTCCGATGTGGAGAGAGTAGATTCAGATTCTGATGTGGAGGAAGAGACCGTTAAGGCTGCATTGCATCAAGGGGGTAAGAATTCTTATCAGAACCTGAAGATTGACTTCAAGGTGGAGATTCCTATTTATGATGGGAGTGTTGACGTCGAGAGGCTTGATGACTGGATCGAGCGGATGGAGACGTATTTTACTCTTTATGGATATTCGTCAAAAGAAAAGATTGTGTTCGTGACTTTGAAGCTTTCAGGGCACACGTTGACGTGGTGAAAATCCTACTGTAAGCAGGAGAAGAATGCGGTGTCATAGAACAAGTTCAAGGAGTTACTGAGGAAGGAGTTCTACCCGGTGGGATTTCTTGAAGAGCGTTGGTACAAGTGGTACGGCTTGCGCCAAAGGGTCAATCAAACCGTTCAAGAATACACTACAGAGTTCCAACAACAGGCGATGGTCCTCAATATTGCGACAGAGGAATATTCCATGTTTATGAAGTATATGGTGGGATTGAGCGATTATATCCGAAAGAAGATGAAGGTATTCACGGTGGCATCAATTGTAGAGGCGAGCGTGAAGGCTATTGCCCTCGAGGGCAAGCAAAAGAAGGCCAACGAGGCTAAGGGAGACTCCAAACAGATGGGAGGCGAGTCTAGTGGTTCTCAATCTAAGGAGGAGAAGAAGAAAGGTGATCCAGGGAAGGCAGGACTGATTTGTAATCACTATGAGAAGACAGGGCACACAGCTGATCGGTACTGGGAGAAGTATCCTCATCTCAAGCTAAGAGGGTTGAAGAAGAAGGAGGAGAAAAAGGCATACATGATAGCTCAAGGTCCGAAAGAAGTCCTGGGGATGACAGAGCCCAACAGCAGTCTTAACCTTATGTCGAGGAAGCAAACCACGAAAGAGGACGACGAACCGAGAGAGAAACTCTTTGTTCTTAAGTTGCAAGTGAAGACCAGTTTGGTTGATGCTATTCTTGATTCGGGCAGCGAAAAGAATTTGATATCTGATGTGTTGGTTTAGAAGTTGGGTCTGAAGACGGTCAAGCATCTGAAGCCCTATCCATTAGGGTGGATTCAGAAGGAGGAGAAACTTAGTGTAGTTGATCAATGCACTGTCAGATTTACGCTCCACGAGTAGTATATTGACGAGGTCACATGCGACGTTATTCCATTGAATGTTTGTCAGATTATACTATGTAATTCGTACTTATGGGATAAGTATGCGATCTACGAGAGGCGGGCTCAGAAGTACACCTTCACTAAGGATGGTGAAAAGTTCATATTTCGTTCGACATCTCTTCCGAGGGAGACAAGCTTGGGGACGGTGACGCGAGCGAAGAGACTAATGAATGCAAGAAAGAAGTTTGTCTCGCTGTGTATTAGACTTCCAGAAAAGCCATCAATAAAGGATTGTAGCTTGGGGCGAAAGGTGATTACGACGAGACGCGAGATGGATGAGATGTTTCCGATCGGACGGTGAGACCAGGTTCCTAGCAGGGCCAGATGGTGCAGAAAATATGGAGGAGCTCGAGAGTTTCCTCAGTAAAAGTTCTAACTTGACCGAGACTTCAAGTTCCTAAAGAGTGGACCTATGATACGGATGTATCTTCTCTTTGGGAGCTTAGCGATCCTCATGGGTGCTTGAGGATAGATGATTCTCATAATAGCATGAGAATAGGGGTGTTAAACAGTACAGTGGAACGTAGGTGGAAGCGTGGAACGAGACGACTAGCAGCAGATTTGAAGAATCCAGTTTTTAGCTCGTGAGTCGACTCATACATGAACATGAGTCGACTCATCAGGTTGAGTCGACTCATGCCTGTCATGAGTCGACTCACGAAATCAAGCCATGTTAGCAAAAGTCTTTGACCAATCGACTCATCAGTTATGAGTCGACTCATATGAGGTCATGAGTCGACTCATAACTGATCATGAGTCGACTCATCGACAGTTTCCTGATTCGTTTGGGTTTCTGTTTGCACAAATTCCTATTGGTTTTAGGCTTGGTTATTTACCAGATTGTCATCCACGTTTGTACACTTATATAAAGGGTTGTTTAGGGTTTCTAAACATCATCTTAGAGATCTTAGATCAGAGAGAGATTCTAATCATTGTATTAGGGTTTAGAGAGAATTGAGAGGTTGTTCTCGTTTCTAGTGAGATTGTGAGGGAGAGATTTGTAATAATTGATTCATAATCTAGAGAAGGTATTTTCCTTCGTCATACTGAATTGTTCTTGTGTTTTGGTTGTCTTCTTCTCAACCCACCTTTTGGTAATTCCGTGACCAAAGGGTGCTCGCACGACGACTCATATCATAAATAACTAAAAATGATCAAAAATTAGTGACAATAACACATGAAATCATGAATTTTGGCTCCAACAAATTATTTGCTCGTGAAATTATAAATTTTGACCTCCGCAAATTATTTACCAATAGGTTGAAAGGAGTAAACATGGCCAAAAATGTTGGTTATGGTGCATAAACTCATGAATTTTAGCCTAACCTTATTTATCAATCAGTCAAAATGACTAAAAATGACAAAAATTGGAGTCTTTGAATTTTGAGCTCACTGAAACTATTTGTCAATGGGTTTGAAATGAACAAAAATGGTTAAAATTATTGGTTACAGCTTAGGAAGCCATGAACCTTAGCCTCCGTGGAATTATTTTCTAGTGGGTTGAAATGAGCAAAAATAGTAAAAATTCATGGATTACAACTCACAAAACTGTAAATTTTGGCATCTGCCAAATTATTTGCCACCGGCTTGAGACGACTAAGAATGACAAAAAATCATGGGTTGTAGCTCTCAAAATCATAAAATTTGGCTTCCGCAAAATAATTTATCAACGGGTCGAAATGTCTAAAAATAGCCAAAGGTCATGGATTATAGGTCATGAAATAGTGAATTTTGGCCTCCGTTAAGTTATTTACCAATGGATTAAATGACTTACAATGGCAAAAAAATAGGTTATATCTCAAAAATCGATAAAGTCCTTGAAATTATTTATCAATGGGTCGAAATGAACAAAAATGGCAAATAATTGTGGGGTTATAGCTCACGAAATTATAAATTTTGGCCTCCACATAATTATTTGCTAGTGGATGGAAACGACTAAAAATAACCAAAATTCATGGGTTATAGCTCATAAAATTATGAATTTTAACATCCGCAAAATTATTTACCAAAGTGTCAAAATGACTGAAATAACCAAAAATTATAGGCTATAGACCCAAATTCATGAAGTTTAGCAAATGTAAAATTATTTGTCAATCGGTTGAAACAACTAAAAATGATAAAAAGTCAAGAGTTATAGCTCACGAATTTATGAATCTTAGTTTCTGTGAAATTATTTGCTAATGGATCAAAACAAACAAAACTGACTAAAAATCGTGGTTACAGCTCATGAAATCATAAATTTCGGCCAGCAAAATTATTTGCTAATGAGTCTGAATGACTAAAAAAGGCCAAAACTCATGGATTATACCTCATGAAATCAGGAACTTTGGCCGCCGTGAAATTATTTACAAAAGGGTCAAAATAAGAAAAAAAAAAGCAAAAAAAACGTGGGTTATAACTCATGAAATAGTAAATTTTGCCATTCATGAATTTATTTATCAACGGGTAGAAATGACTACATATGGCCAAATATCTTGAGTTATAGCTCGCGAAATTGTGAATTTTAAACTCCATGAAATTATGTGCTAGCAACTGAAAATGACTAAAAATGACCAATAATTATGGGTTATATCTCATAAAATTGTGAATTTTTACCACTGTGGAATTATTTGCCAATGGATGGTAATGACTAAAAATTGCCAAAAGTGATAGGTTATCTTCTATCATGTCGAAATGACTAAAAGCGTTCAAAAATCATAGGTTATTGCTTATGAAATCTTAAATTATGGCCTCTACAAAATTATTTACTGATGTGTCGAAACGACTAAAAATTATAGTTTATAGCTCAAGAAATCGTGAATTTTTCTCTCCATTAAATTTATTTGCCAATGGGTTGAAACAAGTAAAAAAATGCCAAAAAATTATGGGTTATAGCTCACAAAATCATGAATTTTGGCCTCCAAAAAATTATTTATTAACGGGTAAAAACGAACAAAACTTGCAAAAATCATGGGTTATCAGTCATGAAATAGTGAATTTTGGCCTCTGCACAATTATTTGTAAATGGGTTAACATGACTAATTGTGGCTAAAAATAAAGGGTTATAGCTCAAAGAATTGAGAATTTGAACTCCGTGAAATTATTTGCCAATTGGTCAAAATAAACAAAAATACCTAAAAATCATGGGTTTATAGCTCACAAAATCATAAATTTTAGCTTCCACGAAGCAAACAAAAATGACCAAAAATCATGGCTTATGGCTCACGAAATCATAAATTTTGAAATCCACAAACTAATTTGCCAACGGGTCAAAATGACTAAAAATAGCCAAAAATATTAGGTTATATAGCTCATGAAATCACTAATTTCAGCCTCTGCACAAATATTTGCCAATGTGTCACAACATTTAAAAATGGCCAAAATTTAGAGCTGAAGTTCACGAACTCATGAATTTGAGCCTCCGAGATATTATTTGCCAATGGGTCGAAGCAATTAAAATGGCCAAAAATCATGGGTTGTAACTCACAAAATCATGAATATTGGCCAAAATACAGCTCATGAAATCAGGAGCTTTGGCTTCAACAATATTATTTACCAATGGGTCTAAACAACTAGAAACGGACAAAAGTCATAGGTTATACATGAAATAGAGAATTTTGGCCTTCGCAAACTCATTTGTTAATGGATTGAAACAACTAAAAGTGGAAAAATAATAATAGGTTATAGTTCACAAAATCAAGAATTTAGTCGCCACAAAATTATTTACCAATTGGTCGAAATGATTTTAAAAAAGGACTAAAGTCGTGGATTATAGCTTATGAAAATGTAATTTACAGCTGTGGAATTATTTGTTAACGAGTTCAAATGACTTAAAATGACCAAAATATAGGTTATGGCTCACAATATAGTGAATTTTTGCTACCGTAAAATTATTTGACAACGGTTGAAATGACTAAAAATGACCAAAAATCAAGGACTATATGTAACGCCCCGCCCCGGAATCCCGGAGTCGGTACGCTATTAGATCTGATGGAATGGCCTCACAAAGCACCACATGTCTTTTCAGCATGTTTTGTCCTCACTCACGCGCTCCCTAGAAAACTTCCCAGGGGGTCACCCATCCTAGAATTTCTTTAGGCCAAGCACGCTTAACTTTAGAGTTTCTAAGAGTTGGGCTCCTGAAAAGAAGATGCATCTTGGTGGTATGAGTATTCCAATCAAATCTATCAATACTAATCACATCACCCTCTCAAGGGTTGGGGTATTACA
>BQKN01064748.1:258303-275233 GCA_022839385.1 Asparagus kiusianus
ATATATAATCTATGTCAACAACCATTTTGTCCATAGATAAAACTAACTATAGACCTTTTTTTAGGAGCAAAAATTGTCCTTCCTGACCATTTCATGAAATTCAAGTCGTGCACATCAAAGCTTATATAATGAGATCGAAAATATGGGTATAGCAAGAATGAGGTAAAAACAAAAGAATTGTTTGCATGAAAGGGAACGTCTTTAACCCTAGACAGGATGAGCTAGCATTCAAATTATTCAAAACGGGTAATATACTTATAGAAGCACAATTGTCATGATTATCGTAGCTTTTTAAAAGACAAAAGAAGAGAAAGAAAGCAGGGGGGGACATTACACCTGAGAGCAAGCATCACTTAGTGGACCATTTTAACTTTTATTATATAATAAATTAAAGACAAAACAATTAGAGAGATGGCAACCCTTTGTATGTGTTTTCAAAAGGGAAACTATAAGGTACCAGATGATCTCACCTATATGTGTGGAAGCTTTTGCTTTTTTTCATAGAAGAAGCTATCAAATTCATCCTCTTCATTTATTGGTTACCTAGTGGATTGAGACAGGAGTCACCTATATGCTTGTTTGGCAACATTTAAGCTAGGATAGGGTTACTCATGAACACATCTTTGGTAGTGACATTATCTTGTTCATTTCATTGACGCGTTCTAACACTTACTTTTATTATTTACTTACTATTATTATTATTTTCATAATGTTACATATACTAACCATAAAAAATGTTAAGAGTCAGATTAACAATTTGATACTTATTGAAAATATTATACAATCATTAAATGTAGTGAATAGCTCACCAACGACGTCAGTGGAAAAGGTTAAATTGGGTCATCTTCCACAAGCTAATTAAGATTATCATTATGTAAAATGCATTATTAATGAAAAATAATTAGGTGTGGTGTCACACTCTACCTCCCTCATAAAAATTTCGTCCTCGAGATTTACCTGAAGCATGAAATAGAAATGCGTACTTTTATTGCATTTCCTCTTCTACCCCAAGTTGATTCTTCTATGCCGTTCGACTCAACAAAACTTTAACAAGTATAATTCTTCTATTTCTCAATTCCTATACCTAATAGTCTAAGATTTGTATCGGTTTTTCTCAAAGGCTTGTCGTTGAGCACATGAGATGGATCGGAATGGTATTTCTTAATAAGTCAAACATGAAATACATCATGTATCCCACTTAATTAGGTGGTATAGCAAGTTGATAGGCTACCTTTCCTATTCTTTCTAAAATCTCAAAGCGTCCAACGTACCTTGGGTTAAGCTTGCCACCTTTTCCATAATTAACCATCCCCTTACATGGTGATTTTTTCAAGAATATGTTATCCCCTGCATGAAATTCCAAATTCCTTCTTCGCTTATCTGCATAACCTTTTTGTTGGCTTTGAGCTGTCAATATCCTTTGGCTAATTTTACAAACCTTTTCAATTGCTTGTTCTAGCATATGGATAAGATGTGCTTTTAAAACTTTTCTTCCACCTACTTCCTCCCAGTGAACAGGCGACCTGCACCTCCGGCTGTACAATGCCTCAAAGGAGCCATCCCGATAGTGGCTTGATAGCTATTAACATAAGCAAATTCTGCCAATGTGAGGTTTTTCCCAATTTCCACCAAAATCAAGTACACAAGACCTTAGCATGTCTTCTAATATTAGTATTGTTCGTTCTGATTGTCCATCTGTTTAGGGATGTCGAGCAGTACTGAAATTGAGTCAGTACCTATAGTTATCTGTAACTGTTATCAAAATCGAGATACAAATCTAGGACCTAGATCAAATAGTATACGTATAGGTGTCCTGTGGAGCCTTACTAAGCGTTGTTAAATTTTGATTTAATACATGAAGATTTTGTCCAGGCTGGTTACTTGGATTGTTTTCTTGGTTGTCGGGGGATCTTCCTCGTCCAAGCATCTAAAATAATATAACTTTGTAAGATAAATCACATAATTAGAGTATACTATTATTGATGCAAATATAACTATTAGTTTGAAATTTTTTTATATATAACTATATCATGGAACGTTTACAAAAGTAGTCGCATTTTAACCCAAAATTATGTGCCTTCAAGAACATATGCATATAGGACAAAATTATGCACCTCATAAAAGTAGGAAAAACCATTACTAGTAGACCTGTATTCATATATTTTACATAAGTTAATTATTGTCTCCACTATTAGAAGCTTCTCTCTTCCTCTGAACTCGATGGTATCACTATAACCTCCAGATTGTTGTTCCTCACCGCAGGTTCATTAAGTGCATATAACCTTTCAATCTCTAATTCTGCTGTATAGTGCCTAAGGTGTGGTCTTCTCTCTTCCTTTTTGTTTTTTTATCCAATCTCAATTAGGTATGTATACTTTAAAATTTGCGATTTCTATGGGCTACCTATGATTTTTGTCCATTTCCATTAGTCGTAACCCATGGCAATTTAGTACACATACACCAAAATTCATGTTTTTTAACTTTTTATTTATTTATTTTTGTTCTCTTTGACCATGTCAATTAAGTATGCATACTTCAAATTTGTGATTTGCAGGGGATAAAACCCATGATTTATTTTCAGTTCGTTCACTTCGATCAATTGTCAATTAAGTATGTCTACTAAAAGTTCACTATTTTCATGGCTTATAACCCAAGTTTTTTCTATTTTTGTGCATTTCGCCACAATAGCAATTAAGTTGGCATATTTCTAAATTTTACAATTTTCATGAGCTACAAACCACAATTTTTATCACTTTTTATTTGTTTTAACCTAATGACAATTAAGCATGCGTGTTTGAAAATAATTATTTGTCCATTTTCATTCATTTCAACTAAATGGCAATAAAGTAAGAGTACTTTAAAGTTCACAATTTCCATGATACTAGCCCATGACTTTTCCCCCTTTTCTTCTTATTATCTGATGGCAATTAAGTATGCGTATTTCAAAATTCTCGACTTCATGGGCTATAATCCACAATTTTTTTTTACCTAATGGGAATTAAGCTCGCGTACTTATCTAAAATTTTGAATTACATAACCTACAATGTTTGTCAATTTTCACTTGTTTTGGCCCACAATTTTTCTGCTTTTTTCATTTCAACCCAATGACAATTAGGTACGTGCATTTCAAAATTCAAGACAATTACCCACGATTTTTGTTCGTTTTCGTTGTTTTCAACCTAATGAAAATTATGGATAACTCAAAATCCAATATTATTTTCATTTTTTTCGTTTTAACCAACCGACAATTAAGTATGCTTGCTTCAAAATTCTTAATTTTCGTGGGCTATAATTGACGATTTTTGTCAGATTTTGTTCATGTCAAAACAATAACAAATAAATATTTCCACTACAAAATTCACGGTTTTCATAGACTCTAACTCACAATTTTGTTCATTTTTTGTTTCAGCCCAATGATAATTAAGTATGCACATCTCAAAATTCAACATTTAAAGAGCTATTACCCATGATATTTGTTCATTTTCATTCTATCACCCAATGGCAATTAAGTACGTGTATTTCAAAATTCGTGATATCATGGGCTACAAACCATGATTTTTGTTCATTTGTATTTGTTTCAACACAATGTTAGTTTGATATGCATATTCAAATTCGTGATTTTCATAGGATATAACCCATAATTTTTTTCATATCTTTCATTTCGACTAAATGGTAATTATTTATACTTCAAAATTCACGATTTCATAGGCTATTTCTCATAATTTTCATTCATTTTCTTTAGCTTTGACGCAATTAATTATGCATATTTCAAAATTCACGATTTTCATGAACCATAATCCATGATTTTTGTTAATTTCATTTGTTTTGAGCCAATGTCAAATTAAGTATGTGTATTTTAAAAATGGCAATATTCAAGGGCTCTAACCCATACTTTTCATCTATTTTCATTTCTTTTGACCCAATGGCTATTATGTATGCATTTTTGGAAATTAGTGATTTCATGAGCTACATGTATTACATATGGACTCTAACCCACTATGTTTTTTCATTTTTGTTTGTTTTAATCTAATGGCAATTGAGTATTCATATTACAAAATCTGTGAGTTCATGGGCATTAAGTAGTATTTCGAAATTCACGAGTTCATGACCCACGATTGTTGTCTATTTTTATTAGTTTCAACCCAATGGTAACTAAGCATCGGTATATATCAAAATTCGTGATTTTCGCGAGCTTTGTATTATGATTTGTGTTCATTTTGTTCATTTCGACCCAAGGGCAATAAAGTATGCATATTTCAAAATTCATCATATATGGGCCCTTAAAAGATAATGAAGAAAAATTAAACTACTATAGTATTTGCATGAAGAAAAATAGCACACTTCACCCTAAGTATGCTACATATCATAGTTTGAAACCAGGAGTGAAATAACTCTGGAATCAATTAATGAGATACCCAATATACTGCTTCATCAGCATGGATCCGGATCCTCTCCTAATGAAAAGCTCCTAATATTTCCTAATAAGGAGATCCAACCCTTTCATTTTCATCATAGTCTTTCATTTTCCCACCCATCCTTGTGGGCCCCCCTCCCAACTCTTCACAATTCTTCATTAGGAAATATTAGGATGAGGAGAGGATCCCAATTCCATCAGCATACCTATAACTTTAAGTGAACAAAATCCTTTGTTCAGTCAAATAAGTGAAGAACTCACTCTGAGCTCTGCAAAATGTAACTTTAATCGACATACAAAGCACAAAGTTCAGAACCTATAAAGTATAAATGGTCTTTTTTTGGCTCTTTCAGCTAAATAATACATATCAGTATGCGAGAACAATAATGTTAAAAGTCATCGATTGATATTGAAAAAAGCAAATGCAAGTAGTGATAGAAATAGGTTCTAAACCAATAACAGCACAATACATAATCGTGCAAAACAAGACAACATGAACTCAATTTTAGATATGCAGAAGGTTGTGAATATAACCTCCAAAGCCTTAAGCACGTGCTCAGGGGCAATTGTTCTTTTATCTTCTCGACTACATACTTCATTCGACTCTGACGAAATTAAGTTGATGAATTCTACCACGGAAGAAAACATTAATGTAATTGTTAATGGCTAATACAAGACAGATAAAGGGGTAACAGATAAACAGCGATCTATAAAGAATGAAGTTTATGAAGCACTATTATCTTCAAAGTAAATAAGACAAGTTGCAAAACAAGATGGGAATTGCAATAAAATTTATGATAGAGAAATAAGAAATGTCAGGTCACAACTGAAGAATGATATTTGCATTAAGGACATAATCATGAGAACTTAACAAAGCAATATTTTAGTTCAGAAAAAAAAACAATGGTCCTTAGAACTTTGCGAGAAAAATCAAATGGTTTGTGCCAAGCAGTCTCCAACTTTTCACCACATAATTTTTTCTGAAATTTATCTCTTGTATCTGACATTTTCAGTGAAAAGATTACAAACAAAAAGAATACGAAGTTAAACAAACCCTCCACAACTGACCTGAAGTCTGCCTCTAGGAACCAATTTGAACTAGAAAACACACGTTTGCATCCAATGACCATATTTGAAGTTCAACACCAGGCCCCGAAAACATGGTGTGCTCTGGTTGTGTAAGAACATAACGGCATTCTAGAAGCATTTTCCATTCTTACCATTAATAGTTGGTCAGCATTTGCCTTAGTTATCTAATGTGAGTTAACTAATCCTCATTTTGGTGCTCTGAAACTTGTACGATACATGTGGTGCCGTCACATAAATTTATTCAATATAAAGACATGAGCTTTGTATTACTTAGATACGTTGTGCAGATATGTTGTACAGTAAAACCAATTAATATGTTAATTTAGCAGATACTCAATAGTAGTCAAATAATAGAACCTTTTTGGTCTGCAAAGACAAAATGAACAATAATTCTTCTCTCAAGCATTACAGTAGCATCTTCGAGGTGGTAATATACAACAGAATATATGCTGGGGGAAGAATTTACTTCTTGTAAATAAAGCATAACAATTGCCACTATGTGAATCTCCCCTACCATCAGTGAAACAGGAGTAACATTATAAATTAAACACCCAAGAAAAATGAAATTTAATCTAGCTTAATAATCTCATTTATGACTAATTCATGCTTGTGTTTATCTGTGCATATGGATACATAGAGTTGGATGATATTGCTGCATTCTTACCTACACAACACTCGACAAGAAGATCCTGAGCATCTCTAGCAACACGGACATCTGGCGGCAACATTTCCTTTATAATCTTAAACATAGTTGCTGAAAAACAAGAACTTTGCATCAATACAGCAGAAAAATTTGACTTATGGTATAACAGTGGAGCATTCACTTAATGGAAAGCACCTATAAGCAGAACCTATTTGGTATTTGCCATGAGTACATAAAAGAATATATTTAGTTCGTCCAAATTAACATCTATATAATCATTGTATAAATTGTATGAATAATATAAAAACCGCACAATTATGACGTAAATTCAAATAATATATAGCGGAAATTCACGCCACCACTACACCAGGGAGCAAACATGAGTTTAGGATCCAAAGGGTGTTTGGGAGGGCTTATTTTTTGAAGCTTACACACCATGCTACATCTTAGTTGCTTTTGGCTTTTATGGTAAAATTTTGTAAAACTTTATGCATATAGAAGTCATTGATTGGCCAAACCTAGCTTTTCTAAATGAGTTTATAAGGTAGTTTTCAAATTTTGGGGAACACTGACTTTTTGAAAGACTTAAACGCTAGCGTATTTGAGATGTTACCAAAAATGTAGATGCAAAAAAAAAAGCTTAAAAGCTACTTTGACCAAACAATGAGCTCCCACAAACACCCTCTCAGCTAAAAAGATGACATATAGGGCCCGTGTTACCCGGGTACTTCTATAATGAAGTCATACCCGTACCGGACACATATCCGACACTTTCTCATACCCAAACTTCATGGACACTTTTTGAATATATGCAAGCAATTATTACAACATGTACTCAATTATACGATATATGCGTTAATTTAAAACACTTGTCATATATTTCTTGGACGTATAGCTGACACTCCACACCCGTTTCTTGAAACTAGTTACATATGGATCAGGTTCGTTTCAATCCGTACCCAAGTTCAAAACTATATAGTTAAAAGATCGTTTGGTTGTCTCGTAAAAAGAATGAGTAGTTTCCAATTTATGATAATCAATATGATAAAAGAAACTCAAAAATGAGATAGGAATTTTAATTCTAATGACACATGAAGCAGAAAAAAATGATCTCATATACATTATTAATTCTATATATATATATATATATATATATATATATATATATATATATATATACATACATACATACATAGTCGTGTCCCTGTACCCTACATTTTATAGTTTTAACGTGTCCTATACCGTACCCACACCCGTACCAATACCTGCACACATTTCCATGCAACTTAGTATATAGTTAAATATAATACACTATGCTGCTAATATAAAATGCATTAGCGTATACCTTACGCTCATGGATTCATTGTTTTCACCCTTGAAAGGATCTCACTTTCGTTTTTTATCACCATACATTTAATTTTCTGATTGCAACACTATAACTTTCCAGGAGGTACCCCATCATGGCACTACCCTCGCATAAACAAGCTGCACTAAGAAGTTTTTTAGCAAACCAACTGCCAAAATGGTTAATCATTGTTGCAATTGGTTCCTTATGCTTACTACTTCAACCCATTAATATGTCCTCACACAATCGATGTGGGACTATTAGGGGTGTCACACTCACCCCACCCCCCTTTAAATATGCAATGTCAATATCACCGCTGATAAGTCATCTATCCTAGATCACCGTCAAGCAATGTAGAATCTAGAGGTGACTCCTACGGGTTCCAAAGGTAACTCCCATTGCTCTCACATAGTGTAGTGCTTAGTCCTACATAGCACTGTACTTTATGCTGACTAACTACTCTGATGCCACCTTGTCACGCCCCAGGCATAGGAAATAAAGTACTAAATCCGTCTATATGTACCAAGGAATTAACTTTAAACTAAGAAGGGACTAATAGCTCTAGAGAATACCCGATGACATCGTAGCTCAATATAGCCAACCATGGTCTTGGCTAAATAGCTCCGTATTAAATCACAACAAACATCCCAAATCCTAGGTCTCACGGGTAGTTCAATGAGTTCAATGCGCTTCAAATTGTGGCAGGGATACCATATAGGTTTTACACTCTAAGCACAAGAACTAAATAAAAATAGTGCATAATTGTAATTTGTAAATAAACTTTCACACATGAGTGTCGCGTCTGAATGGACATAAACAACACTTATGATAATAATAAAATCAAATAACCAAGGTTGTAAAAAACACAAACAATTAAGCGAACAAGGTGTGTGTGTGTGTGTATATATATATGAGAAAAATGAGTATGTTTGGTACCAAGCATAAAAAATTATGTTTGGTAGTGAGTTGGCATAATCCCCTCCACTCATTCAAATGATTACATATCTTATGCACTCCTCAACCCATGTGAATGTGATCCCCTATTTGAATAAGTAGAGGGGATTGTGCCAACTCACTACCAAGCACAAAATTTGTGCTTGGTAATTGGTAACAAGCATACTCATATTTCTCTCTCTCTCTCTCTCTCTCTCTCTCTCTCTCTCTCTCTCTCTCTCTCTCTCTATATATATATATATATATATATATATATATATATATATATATATATGATAATAATAAAGTCAAATAACCAAGGTTGTTAAAAACACAAACAATTGAGCGAACAGGGTGTGTGTGTGTGTGTATGTATAATCACATAACATACCACATAATGGTGATAGTGAACAATGGACTCTAAAAAAGTCTAAATTAAGAATTTATCCTCGCAGCGACAAAATATAGCTCAACAGGTGAGAAATAGGTTGTGATGATGTGTGAATGTCCAAAATGGTTCATCACATTAGTTTATCATTTATAAGCATTAATAAAGCTTTGTAAGTCAACTCATATATGAGAATTTAATAACTATACAACTCAAAGAGTTCAATAATACATGTAGTACTCAAAGGTAGATAAACACCTAAAAGAATAGTGTAAAGGTCATAGAAGAAAACTAAGTAAACTAATAGATCACGTGGTAAAAGTCTCCCGAAACAATGAGACGGCTAGAAATAAAGTTTAGTAGGCTGAAAATAAGGTTTTAGCAGGCTCATGTTTGAGCTTAGTCGGCCCTCAACTAGTAACAGAGAGTAATTCTATTATAGGGCCAATTGAGTAGGTTGAAAAATAGTTCAGTAGTGAGAATACATTATCAGCCAGCTTAGAAAAGAGCCCCGCCAGCTCTGAACCAAAACACAAAATCCAACATTCTGTCAGCTCATCAGTTGGCTAATCAAGATCTCAACCGGCTACCACTGCACCAGTCGGCTAATCGCCGCCGATTTCTACTGCTTGGCTAATTGAAACGCTGTTTCTCGTTGTTCTTTCCTCCAATTCTTAATTTAGACTCTTTTTAGAGTCCATTCTTCCTCATCACCCTTATGTGGTATGTTTGGTGATTATATATATAAATCCTCTTCATCACTCAACTATCTATTTTACAACCTTGGTTTTACGATTTTATTATTTACCACAAGTGTTTATTTATATCCATCGAGACACGACACTTATATTGAAGAGTTCAGTTATTATTAGGCTAAATTGCACTTAAATGCCCTATATTTTCACCAACTCTATACCTAAGCGACCCTTATTTCAAAATCAAGTAAATAAATGTCTCATAGTATTTAAATATTGTAGATAAATGCCCCCAAGTTTCATAATGTTATACTTTGGTGCCATCTTGTTTACTTAATGTTACATGTTGGTACCCTCTTGTTTACCTAATATTGCATATAAACTCCCTCAATTTGTAGATAACCTCACCTTAATAACCGAAAGTCTATAAAAGTTACACTTTAGTGTTATACGATATTCTTAGATACATGGAGAAACGATAACACTATCGAGGTTTTTTTAATTTGGGGTATTGATCTGCAATATTTAAATACTTTGGGTATTTATTTGCTCGGTTTCAAAGTAGGGGTCACTTAAGTGCAATATTGGTGAAACTATAGGGCATTTAAGTGCAATTTAGCCTTATTATTATATACTATTTTTATTTAGTCCTTGTGTTTAGAATGTATCACATATATAGGATTCATACCACAAGCTGAAGTGCATTCAACTCTCATTGAACTAGTGGTGACACCTAGAATGCCGGATGTTGGTAATGATTCAATACGGAGCTATTTCGCCAAGACTGGTTCATTATATTGAGGTAAGACATTATCGGGTATTCCTTAGTGCTATTTGTCCGTTTCTAAGATTTTAATGTGAATTCCTTTACACGTATAGATGGATTTAGCAATCTGCTTCCTGGGCCTGGGGTGTGACACCTAGTGATAGTAACCTATCATTTTTACCATTTTTCTTGTTACTCTGAAAATAATAATCATATTCCTCACAGATTTCCTCCATTTTCTATAAAAGAATTTAGGGTTAATTGCACTAAAATACCATAAAGCTAGTTTATAACTTTGATACCCCGAAGTTTAAATGTGCCCAAAAATCCCCAAGTATTTAACATGTATTTATCATGTTACATACTGAGAGAGGGTAAAATGGCATTAATACACATCAAGTTTCCATTTTTATCACTGAAAATTGTTACACATGGTTTTTTGTTACAGTTCAATGCCAAATTCAATCATTTGTGTTACGCAAGGTTTTAAATATCGGATGTCAGGTTCATGTCGGATAGCGAAAATTTGGGGATATGTCGGGGGACATATACTAAATATCGGATTGCCATATCGGATAGATTTCTACTCAATTTTGGTCACCAAGATGGAACGCACTTGTTTTGTTATAACTTATCCTACTCGAGTTGAATATTCATCATCAAGACACGAGTTGTTTTCCTTCTCTTGAAGGGAAACATTAGAATATTATGCCAACAAATAAATAAAATACACATTGTCAAACTAGAACTTTCGAAGTGCCTTGCATAAAATTAACATGAAGTAAAGTGCCTTGCATAAAGTTACATAAAGTGTTAGACTTTGAATTGATTTCAAGCTATTGTTCAAACTTATTGTTTACATCACGCTTTTATGAATTCTCAATTTTAATTTGTAGAAACGAAGACGAATGAGAGGAGATCACAACGGGAAAGAGAGCAATATTTTTTTTTTCTTTGCCCTAATCTGTATTATATGCTATCGGGTTACTATGGGAACGAAAGGCTAAAAAAAATTTAATCAGATTAGACTTTTGAGTATTAAACCCAAACCCCAATACTTATCAACTAAAAAAATATAAAAAATAAAAAAGAAAAAAATCGGCCGATTTCTGATTTTTCAAGGGTAAAAATCAGTCGATATGTTTGTAATATCCCCGACATCTCTTACATAGGCCTCGAAAAAGATATCCGACTTGAAATGACCATATCCGTATCGCTCCAGCCTCTGATCCGACATGTCGGCCGACATTTAAAACCATGGTGTCACGAAAAGTGAAGGAATTGATTAATGCTTTTAATTTTAATAGGTTTGAGGATAAACAGTTAAAGGAGGAAGAAAAGAATTTAGGGGGGATTTCTTTCAATCTCAGGGTACAAAATTCCAAATATTATCCTATAAGAGTTGTGCAAAATTCGATTTGAACCGAAAAGGTTAGCAGTTTGATTCGGTTCCTCATTTTAGTCGATTCGAGTAGGGTTCAAACTTTTTCAACCCATTTTTACATTTTGGATTTAACTAAAGCGTATTATTCTCTAGTCATTTCCTAGCCCCCGTTGTTTCCCACTCACACCCGTGAACCCAACAATCTCTCTATCTAAAAAGTCGCTCAAACAATAAATCTCATCAAACCCATAACTCTTCTTGCGCCAGTCGAACGGCAACGCCTCCATCGCTATCGCCTATTTCAACACTGCTATTATTGTTAAAACTACATAAAAATTGGTTCTCAAAGGATTCGACGTACATACTGGAAGACTTTGGACCCTTTAACTAGGCTTTCAATCCATTTATTTTATTGGTTTCATCTATAAATCAATAGTAGAGAAAAAATTTATCACCAAGCATAACCTTCACTTTGATGATGGTGATGGTCTAAGGTTTTAGTCTGAACTATTCAAAACGTTTTGTATGTGGAACAAACAGTGTTTTAAATATCGGCCGATAATATTGATATATCGACGAGTTATCGATTTTGAATTCCCTCCACTAGGCTAATTGTAAAGTTTTACCGGTTATCATTTTGGGTTGTTTATCGCTCATATCGGCGATAAAGTGATATATAAACTGAGTTTATATGTCAAAAAATTGGAATTATCACTCAAGATATGTTTAGATTGGGTTAGTATTTTGGGCAATGAGCACATAACCAACACACTATAAACCTAATCTGATTCAACCAAACACTAAAACCAGACCCTATCCTTTCCCAATTAAATTAGCCCTAACGCCTCCTCTTCGTTGTCCCCCCATTGCGGCTATGCCCTAAAACCCCAAATCAACTTCGACTCTCCTCCGCTCTCCATCAACCTCTACTCCCACCTTCATTCTTTCTCTCCTCCGTTTTGCACCCTCTCCATCTCTGCACTCATTCTCCATCGACTTCAACTTCAAGTCTTCGATGTTGAGCACCCTATCGACTTTAACTTCAACTCTGGACTTCGACATCAACATTTCTCTCCATCAACGCCGTTGGACGCCCTCAAATTTGACTATGCTATATTTATAATTCATTAATTATGGTTAGATTACACTTTATGACATTTTATTGTGTATACACACCATCCGATATGACACTCTGATAATTACTATTTATCCCCGATATTCGCTAGCTGATATGAATTTTGACCGTCCAATAAACCCATGATAACCGATATTTAAAACCTTGGGAATAAATAGGATCACTGCAATAGAAATTATGTTTTCATATTTTGCCTTTAAAGCTAATGGTGGCTTGTGTGAGATCCCCAATGCGCAAGTTTTTTTCCATTTTTCTCGATTTTATTGACTAGGCGGTCCAGCCTAAAACCAACCGAACCAGACCAGAATAATTCGGTCTGGTTCGGTTCCGTTCAAGCTTCGTATCAATTGGTTTTTGTTCAATAAAAAATTGTCAAAACCAACCGAACCAACCATTTGCTCTAGCCTATTGTCACATGATGGGTTTTAAATAGAATTCCGACCAATGACAGAATTGAAGGCATTAAAGTTAAAACGTAGTGAACTTTGAGGGGTTTTTTTGGAAAATTTTGAACTTCAAAAGATCAAAGTTAAATATCGGTGGAAGTTTAGGCTATTAATTTGCAATTGAAGAGGAATCGGTACTCCTATTGCATGGACTTGCAACATAAAACATTTTTGTTATATTTTCTAGTGCAATTGTTAGTATAGGCAGTAAGACAAACACATAAGAAATCCTCTAATTTACTGTCTACATCATAATTGCAACTAGTTATCTCAAAGTAAATAGAGGATGCTATTACCATTCATCATCTCCGGTATGCCATATCCAATTTCAATATATGTTTCATCCAATATTTTAGAATTCTGATCTTCTGAAATACCCTAAAAGTTGTATAAAACTATCCTATTTGAAGTTCGTAAACCGTGTCAACACAAATAATAACATAATAATGATAATGATAATGGTAACGGTAAGGCTTATTTGCACTTTAATTGACATTTTGATACCCCCAGACCCCTAACTTTGTTCCTCATTTTCCCAAAATTCGAAAAACTGAAATTTGGTAAGAAAGATTGTTTCCACTTGACATTTCTTTGATATTTCTTGAACAAAATTACTTCAATATTTTTTGACCTTGGCGTATCAATTACCAACATAGAAACTTGAGAATACGAAAGTTAGGAAAGGGTGAAGCTTTGGAGTATTAACGTACAAACAAGCTAAAGATAACAGTATCTCAAACACACCAAATTACATAACTTTAGATTTATAAGTGTTTTTATGATATGAATGTCTCTAATCATCTAAACAGAGTTCAAAACAGAAACCCTAAGTTCACAATTTCCACTCAAGCATACAATTCGCAACCAAGGAAAGGGAATTATCATTATCAGATTAAAAAAAACATAAACTTCCAACAAATACATCACAAAAATTCGAACTTGAACTCAATTTCTTACCTTTAGGAAGCGAAACATCCTCTTTTGACTTGCCCACGATATCCATAGGCTCCATTTCTCAAAATTGACCCCTAAAAAACCAATCAATACCTTAAAATTTTAGGGTTTTGAGCAAGTTGGTTGAATCAAAACGACGAATCCAACAATTTTTAAATACGTCGAATCATCGAAGAGGCCGTTGAGGTGGAGGAGGGGAGAAAGAGAGCAGGGGTACCGAGAACAGGATCCCATCTCGGATTTTGCTTTTTACATTTCGTGGGATCCGAAACCCGAAGAATATTCAAAAATCGAACGGTCTACAGTTTCTAGTAATTGAAGTGTACGGTATATAATTGTGAGATGACGTGGACAGGCAAACTGTGGGCTCTATCGTAGACGGGTTCGGGTTAATTAACCTAATTATGGTTGCTGGCACTTCTTAATGAGAAGGCGTAGTGGATATTAAATTTAGGAGAAAGTAAATGAAGAATTTTTGAGTGTTATTATATAATAATACATAATTTTAAGAGTGAAATAAGTAGAAACAATTTCTCGAGTCCATGTGAATCAAGATTGATGATTAGTTGACTGAATTATAGTTGCTATTGTATTCATCACCTCAGCAATTGTTTTTATTTATAAGTGAAACACACGTGGGCTTATGCACACACATGTAGGTTTTTCGATATCCTTCCTTTAAGTTATTAGTAATTTGTTTTTAGTCCCCCATATCTTTACATTCAGATAGTAGTCCTCAAATTGCAAAAATATATTGATATTAGCCGGTGTGGTTAATTAGCATTATAAATGATAGGAAATATTCTTTTATATTTATCTTTTTAAGAAAATCAAAAAGTATGCCCTCGCTCCTAATATTCAAACCCCTATACCCATTATTCTTATGAAATTGAATAAAAGAACCCAACCCAAGCTCATTTCACAACTCATCTTCTTCAATGACCTAATAAAAACAATGAACTCGTCTTCTTTAATGGCTCTTTTATGTTTGCCGGCTATAATGGCCTACTGAAATTCTGAGAAACAGAGAGAGGACGAGAGAGCCCCCCCCCCCCCCCCGCGGGCCCCCTGATGGGTGAATTAAATGGTGGAGTGTATTTTGGTAGCTAAACACCCACGCTTAGTCTAAATCTAACATTGTAGGATTTTGAATATTAAACATAACAGGGGGACGAATACATAATATTTTTTCAATTTGAAGTACCAATATTAAAATGTGAAGATTTAAGCGACTCATATAAAAATATTAATGATGGAAGGGGCTATTATCAAAAAATTCATATATGTATTAATTATACACTTGTTAATGTATATAACTTGTGAACTAATAGAATACATGTTTGTTCGTGTTACAAAAGTTATTTTGCAGATGATGATCATAAATGAGCTCTAAATTCTCATGTTGTTTCTTCTTACGCTTGTTTTATCAAATTTTATAATATTTTCTTGTCATTTAGATTTACCTGCTTGACCCAATTTTGTAAAGTTTTAGGGAACTTTTTGTAAATTAATAAAAATTTAAGGGACTTTTTGAAGTTTTAGGGTAATTTTTTCCATAAACTATTTTGAATTTCTAGTATTTTATTAAATTAGAGAATTCTGTATAAAAATTTGAAATGTTTATAATTTTAGATTTTTCTGTAAATTTTGTAAAATTTAGATCTTTTTACAAATTTTTTAAAATTTAGGATTTTTTATATAATTTTTAATATTTTAAAGTTTTTTGGGTTTCAGTAAGTTCTATGAACTTTTTCACAAAATATACAAGTTTTGAAAGTATTTTGGTTATTTCTCTAAATTTTGTAAATTGATTTTTTTAAAAATCTTCAATGATGGAAGTCCTTTGGGTATTTCTACAATTTCGATAAGTTATATGGATTTTGCATATTTTATAGCTTGGTTAATGACACTTAACTAATATTTCTCTCCTTAATTATGAAGGCAATTCATGATGTGAAAATATTTCATAATATCAGCTAATTATCTTTATCTTTATTTTTAAATTTAAATATAAAGAAATGAATGATAAGATCAAGAGTTTTATTTTTTCATTTGCTGTACCAAACTTATACCTTTAGATGGTCAAAGTTTTAAATCAATATTATATGTTTTTTCTAGTAAATAAAGTTTAAGTTCTGAGATTTTTTTTTTATTTTGTGATTTCTTGAGAAATGGTTAAACGTGAAGATTGAAAAATCTATTGGATACCGACTCAAACTCTAAGTTGGATCTAGATTTGAAGGCTAATGCTAGTCTTAGTAGTTTTCGTAGAAGCCAAGTTGGCTTGGTGGACAAGTTAGAGTTGTCTTTAAATAATGCATCCTATTTTAGGGTTCATTTTAGTAGAGAGGGAGAGATATATAATATTTTTATAATCAGGTTTTAATAGAAAGTGTAACCGGATTTAAAACTATTTTGAGAGAGGTTTTGCAATCTTTGTCCCTGTATAAGATTCTATTTGGTGGTGATATTGGAGTAGTTTCGATCTCGTAATTTTTTCTGTGATTTCATTTGTCTCCTGGACAAAGACCGACGTGTGGAGGCCTGGTGATTTCGTTTGTCTCCTGGACAAAGCCCAAGACGCGTGAGAAGATTTGGAGTTTGCAAATCACGTGAAGAGTTGGGCAAGGATGTAGGGACCACATGTGTGAAAGACGCGTGAACTCGTGGCCAATCTCACGCGGGCGGCCCACCCGATTCCTCTGAGTCCGCTGATTCCGCTATGTTATTTATACCCA
>BQKN01064748.1:275243-297633 GCA_022839385.1 Asparagus kiusianus
TGGAAAGTTTTATGGATAACTCTTTAACGAGTTTAAGAACTCTGAACGAGTTAGAACTCTGTGAATAGAGTTGTTAGAACCGAAAATTCGGTTAATGACCAAGCAAATCTTCTGTCGTTGAAGAATCCTCTCAGATTTGATCTTCTGAGCTTGATTCGAAAATCCTATCTCCAAGGATTTTGTTGTTGCTACTGCTGAATCCCCAAACCCGAGTGGTTGAGATCTTGAATCGCCTTCAAACCTGTGCGGTTAGATACTGAAAATCCCACCTTGGCTAACTTCCTCCGTTCAAAAAGCCAGCCCTTAACTCTGTCGAGTTTGTTGAGTTTTATAGGGGGATAAGGGGTTGTAACTGTCCCCTATATCCGCTCCTACGTGGGCGAAAATCCCTCAGAACGTGGGATAAACGGTTTTAGAACCGTTCAACTCATGTTGAATGAGTCAAACGCCCACGTTGGCGTTCAGGACCCTAACCTCGCGTCTTAGGATTGAGACGCGAGGTTGGGTATTGGCTGAACATTGATGAACGCGAGGGTCGCTCGCGTTTTGGCTTGTTGCAGCTTGGAAACGCGGGGATCGACCTTGGCATTTTTGATGTTGTGACGCGGGGTTCGACCCTGGCGTTTTACTGTTGACACATGGGGAGGACCTCCGCGTCTTGCCTTGAAGGGATTATTAATGAGTAATCTCTTTTGTCATAGCGTTGCAAAGATCATTGTCTTGTAATCTTCGTCTTGGCTCCTTGAGAATATGAGAGTTGTCAGATTGTAACTCCCGATGTTGATTGTAAAGGCTGTTGATTAGAGCTTTCATCACTTGTCGTGAAGGTCGTCAGATTGTAACCTTCAGCGATCTACGTGAAAGTCTTCAAATTATAACCTTCTGGAAGTCGTCAGATTATAACTTCCATCATCGGTGTTTGATAGGGGATAAGCTATCTATTGTGATTTTTAGACAGCCTACAGATATCATGGTTGAGGATGAAGACAATGCGATGCTACTTTTGTGTTCGTTGCCCGATGATGATTATGGTACTTTTGTCCTAACTATGATTAATGGAAGAACTACTGTTAGTTACAAGGAGGTGACCTCAGCGTTGGTGAATTATGAGTTGAGGAAGAGTGTTGATGAGTCCTCCGAGAAGGCATCGGGAGATGCATTAGTAGTTCAAGGCCGTGGTTCAAACCGAAGCAGTAGGTCGCGGTCTAGAGGTGCACATCGTGGGATTCGTAGGAATCAGTGTGCATTTTGTAAAGAGGATGGACATTGGAAAGCTGAATGCCCAAAGTTAGATCGAGCCGAGAAGAATAAGGGGAAAGCTGTACAAGCTTAAGAGGTGAACGTTGTCAAGACTAGTGGCAACAATTCAGATTCGGATTCTTCGGGCTATTCGTTATCTGCACTACCGTCAGTTTGTGTTGCCAACTCTACAGAATGGATGTTGGATTCGGGTGCTTCATACCACGTTTGCCCTAGGAGGGAGTGGTTCTCCAGCTTTCAGAAGTTGGAAAGAGAGGATGTTGTGCTCATGGGTAATGGACATGCATGCTCTATTGGTGGTATTGGTACCGTTCGGATTAAGATGAGTGACGGGATGGTGCGGGAGTTGGAAGAAGTGAGGTTCGTTCCGCAGTTGTCGAAGAACATCATTTCACTAGGAGCTTTGGTGGCATCTGGCTATAAAGTGACCTTGGTGGATGCACGTTTGAAGGTCACATTAGGGTCCATGATTGTGATGAAGGGCGTTAGAAGGAGCAATTTGTATTATTTGCTCGGAAGCACGGCGATTGATAGGGAGATGACGACTTCATCAGATTCGGCTAGACTGTGGCGTTGTTTGATGCTGGGTTATTTGATTGGTAATACCGTGCATAGGTTGTTAAGGAGTGCTTTGACCTGCAATTTGAAGTCCTGTGAACCCATTGGTATGAGCAAGAAGACCGAGGTGGAGTTTGGCACTTCTATCCATCATTCGAGGGGTCTTCTGAGGGGTGTTCATTCAGGCATTCGGGAGCCTTCCAAGGGAGCATCATTGGGAGGTATTAGGTATGCGGTTTCTGCGGTTAGGGATTGCTCTAGGCATTGGTGGGTTGCAACCAAGTCCCGTTGGTATGAAGTCCTAGAAGCCCGCAACAGATATAGGAAGTGTGTTGGTAGAAAGGTAACCCAACGTTCTGATTATGGTAGGGGTTCTTTCTTGCGTTTGTACCGAGCTCACGGCAATAGGAGACACTTCATTGGTGTGGAAACTTTGAGGCGACGAGGTGAGATGGCAGATATAGGGAGCTGTTCCTTTCTGGAGGAGGATCGGCGTTTGATGTCGAGCTTTGGCATTGGTGTGCAGGCTACGACATGTTTGGGCCGTATTATGTATAGGTTGCTGACTACTAAATGTAGAGATATAGGATCTGGTGGAGCTGCTTCAGATTTTGGGTTGCGTCGGATGTTTGGCTACCCAGCACTTGGTCACATCGTGGATGTGAGATTCGATCCGATAGCGCGTTTGGGATTCGGAGGCTCATTTGATTATCATTTGGGAGCTTCTGACTTTGTTCTGAGCAGGTATGTCACAATTAACTCTCGGCAGGTGGAGAGTGGTGATCAGATCATTAGGACATCGCAGCGGGTGGAGAGTGATGCTACTCCACGTTGGGTGGAGACTCCAGATCATACTGCATTATTTGGGATTCCAGCTGAGGTGACACAGATTGGGGATCATTTGGATTTAGATGTAGATGATGAGTTGGATTCGATTACAGCTGATGGACTTGATTTGGATACGGTCATTGGTTCACCTCAGATGGAGGTGTTTGATTTGTCTCATTTTGGGGCCATTGGGAGTGCTATCAGTTGCAGATCATTTGGTGATATTGGAGAAGAGTTGCAGACTTTTCTATTTGATTGAGGGCCTTTGGAGGCCATTTGGTGAACTACGTGAAGGCTTGATTCCTTGGGCAAGAGGATACGTAGGCAGTCTTTATGATGCAGCCGATTTGGTGAGCGACATCGACATTTGGGGTGAGTGTTCGCACTCCCATTTGGGCTCAGCAAGTGAGGCATTTGGTGTAGTCGGTGTAGGCTCGGTTTGATTGGTGAGTAGACACTATTTGGTTTAGGTTGAGTGTTCGCACTCCCGTTTGGGTCTCGACCTGTTGTGGATGAAGTCCGTTGTCATGAGTCCGTTGCCGTGGCGTACTGGATGCAACAAGTGAGACATTTGTTTTGGTTGGTGTCGGCTCAGTTTTGAGAAAACTTCACCGAGGTGGAGAATTGTGATTTCATTTGTCTCCTGGACAAAGACCGACGTGTGGAGGCCTGGTGATTTCGTTTGTCTCCTGGACAAAGCCCAAGACGCGTGAGAAGATTTGGAGTTTGCAAATCACGTGAAGAGTTGGGCAAGGATGTAGGGACCACATGTGTGAAAGACGCGTGAACTCGTGGCCAATCTCACGCGGGCGGCCTACCCGATTCCTCTGAGTCCGCTGATTCCGCTATGTTATTTATACCCATGCTAGGGTTTTTTGGAGGTGTGTGCAGGCAGAGCTTTTTGTGGTGTTGCGGCGGCTGCAAAGGGGTGCAAAGTGGGGAGCTTTTTTATTTCGGCTGCAGCAAATTGACGGCAGGTTCAAGGTGGGTTTCTTTGCTGGCAGCTACGAAGGAATAGGCAGAGGACTGGTTTTGCGGCTACAGTTTGGCGGCCGGTTTTTGAGCGCAAGAATTTCACTCTTGTCCTTTTGTAGTAGTTCTTTTGCAGTCCTTTTGTAGTAGTTCTTTGTTTTGTGCATCCCTTTGAGCGAATATTTGTGTGAGGGATCTGAGAGTTTGTGAGAGGGTTTAGGTTGTGAGATTGTAAACTCCAGTTGTATCTCTCCCTCTATTAGTAGATCTCCCCCCTCCTTGCCCCGTGGACGTAGGCTATTTGCCGAACCACGTAAAAGTTGTGTTCTTGTCGTGATTTGTAATAGCTTGTAAGTTCCCTCGACGCGCAGTCCTAGAGCTGACGAGAGGAAGAGCTAATATCCTACTTTGATAGGATATAGGCTTCAGATTCTTGTTTCCTTTGAGAGACGAGAATTCTTATCGATCTAATCTCTCTTGTTGTGCTGCCGAAGTGCTGCCGAAATTTCCGCTGCGCACAACATTTTCTTGTTGAGAGTTTTCCAGATTAAATTTTATGTGTAATTCTATTTGTTGTGTTTTGGTAATTTTTAAGATTTTCGTGAGATCTAAAAATCCCAACAAGTGGTATCAGAGTGGGATTCAAAGTTCATGGAGAGTACGATTGGTGAAGACATCAGCGGTCAAGGCACAATGATCGACACCGGGTGAACAAGAGAATTTCGAGGAGGATTTTTTTCTACAAATGGCAGTCAACAGTGTTAGAAGTGCGGCGATTCCGTTGGTGAGCTCATGCTCAATCGGGTTCATGCGAAGTGGAGAATCCCAAGCTGAAAAGGACTTAAGAGGGAAAATTTCTAGGTTAGAGGACATATGATTAATTTTTCTACTATCAAAAGGAAAAGGGTGGCAACGTGATTGCCAGATTAGGTGAATTTGGAGAACATTTAAGGGTGGTGAGAGCGCACTGCCTGCTGAAGATTTTAATCGAGAGATGAGTAAGGGGGAGATGTGACAGTTATTAAAGAAGGTCAAAAGCTCAAGCCTGAAGCAACAACGAAAGAAAGTGATACTATTGCGAAGAGAATGGTCACATTCAGTTTAGATGTCTCCAGATGAGAGATGATTTGAAGACCAATAGACAGTTGAAGCTTCAAGAAAATGGGAAGAATGAGGACTCCTTAGCAATTGGGTGTGATGAAGATATGGTGTTGATGACGAAGAGTACCGATATTGATGTGAGTAACACTTGGGTGTTAGATACTGCTGCCTCTATGCACGTTTGCAACAACAAAATTATTTTGATACATTGAAGAGGATGCAGAATTTGGTAATGTGATCATTGGAAACAATGAGAAGATGAATGTTGAAGGCATTAGGAGTATCCGCCTTAAGCTTCACACTGGGAAGATCGAAATTTTTCATCATATGAGATACATACCGTCATGTAGTGCTAATTTAATTTCATTGGTAAGATAGCATCATGTGGGTACAAGTATGTGGGTGAAGGAGAGTGGTACAAAGCGTATAGAGATAGTGATTTGATTTTTTAAGCAAGGAAAAATAGCAATCATATTTACTATTTAGATGGGCAATATGTTAATGGTGTATGTGACTCTTCTCAAATTCTTATTCACAAGGGAAAGATGAAGAACAAGAAGAAGAGAGCAAGTTTCTCTGAAGTCGTTGAGATACGTGAAGATTTTTCATCGAGAGAAGATATGTTGGGTGCCGACTCAAACTCTAAGTCGGATCTAAATTTGAAGGCTAGGCTCATTCCTAGTAGTTTTCTTAGAGGACAAGTTGACTTAGTCAACAGTCAAGCATGTCTTTAAATAAGGCATTCTATTCTAGGATGTTTTAGTGGAGATGGAGAGATATATAATATTCTTATAACCAGGGTTCAACAGAGGGTGCAACCAAGTTCAAAGATATTATGAGAGAGGATTTCGTAGTTTTAGTTTGTATAAAAAATTATAATTTGTAGTGATAGTGAATTATTTTCCATCCCATGGGTTTCTCTGTTAAGGGTTCTCCAAGTTTAAATCTTGTGTGTGATTCTATTTGCTACATTTTGGTGATTTTCAAAAATTTTGTGAGATCTAAAAATCCCAACAAAGTTATCAGTAGCTTGTATGTACCTTATTAAAAATTTAGGAGTATCAAAGAGAAAAAGGTGTAAAATTTAATGTATCAAAGTACCGAGTAAAAACTTGGGGGTATCAAATTTTATATAAACTTTAGATTACTAAAGTGCAAATAACCCAATTTCAATATTAAGATTTGAGAGACTGAGTTCAAATGAAATTCTTTTGGGGGACTAATTTCCAAAAAAATCTGAAAATAAAACTATTGTTATTTTTAGTTATATATTTGCAAGCTGTAGGCAGCCTTTCCCTTCTTTCCAGGCAAACCCAAAACTAATTCAAATGGGTACACGTGCTCAAAGGATAAGGCGAGTGGTATCTCGCAGTCGCCATTAGACTTCCTCAATACAGTGTGTATTAACAAGTGGCAAGTTGATTTCTTTTTATACTTGTAAAATTAAAGCGAACTGTATTCTCCAAACACCTCCAACTTCTCTTACCCAGAAAAAAAAAGAAAAAAAAACCTGCGACCGTATTGTTACCAGATATTTCTAAAATACTTGATCATCTTGAAATAAATAGCAACCATAACATTTTCTAAAATACCCTTTCACTGTGTAAATATTGTACAGTTAGGGGTGGAAGTGAACCAAATAATTAACAAATAGTTCGATAATTATTCGAGTAACTATTCGGTCATATTCGATTCGGTAGTTCATTTACCACTAAACAAATATTTTTTAGTATTCGAGTTTACTAACAAATAGAATTTAACCAGATGTATATTCGATTCGTTTGTTTATCAAATATTCGTTTAAAATTTGATCACTTATTATTTGTATTATTTCATATATGATGTCATATTTTTAACCTATTTACCATTTATACTAAAGTTTTATGTACTGATTTTAAGACTTAAACTAATCTTAAATTTATTTTCTAATGAAAATTTTGATTTAAATATACATACATTACTTATTATAAAGGAATATTTTTTATTTATGAATTTAAATATCATTTGAAAATCAAATTCTTTAGCGGAATAAATATACTTTGATATTCGAAAAGTATTCGTGAATATTCATGAATATTTATCAAATACCAAGTATTCGAGTTCGAATTCGAAAAACTCGATATATGAATATTAGAGTCTGCATTCGAATTCGATAATTTTAAACAAATACAAATACGAACACTTTAGTATTCGATTCGATTCGATCATTTACCACCCCTATGTACAGTTTGGGAACCTCAAAAGATTCTGGTCATCAGCGTTCTATCACAACAACAAAACACTACATGCTGTTCAACATCATGTGGCCACTTTGTAAAATAGGCTGCCGCTAGAAATTCCGTTACATATCCAAGTTGTTCTTTTTGCACAAAAGTTATCATTAATGCTGGAGTGACTATACTTATGTGAGATTCCCCTTGGGCTGACTTATTTCTCACCTAAACTTTTGAGCCTCATGCATCTTTCTTTGGCCACTCCGGGGATTATCGCTGAGCTTGTGTATGTTTGGCTGAGAGATTCTTTTGGTGAAACTGACCTAGTTGCTGCTCTCATTAGGGATGGCGGTATGATCATTGGGACAACATTGAGGTTTATATCAACATTAATGTCTCAATGACCCAAATAGGGGGACCCAAGGCATGGGACGGATGAGGTGTCACCATCCGGTTGCATGATGCACTATTCGTGAATAGTACATCATGCAACCGGATGATGACACATCACATGTCCCATACCTTGGGTCCCCTATTTGGGTCCCTATAGCAACACCCTTATATCAATCTTATTTAGACCCCAGAGCCCTAGTATATCAGGAAGCCACATGTTCTTTTTGAAGATGTCAAGTATGTAACTTGATAACTCAGGTTCAACTGATCTATGTGGGATGTGCAACTGAGAACGCAGCGGTGATGCATTCTGATCTGCGAGCTAGCTCCATCCTCTGGATCACTGTTGGAAAAAAAACCAAATAACATAACTCATTATGCTGTGTTACGTAACTTAACAAGCCTCAAATGTTATGTAGCCATATGAAATAACTCAAATGCATCATAACTCTATGCTATTACGATATAATATGCATTACTTCGATAAAATTTACATTGTTTCAATATGACACGAATATAACTTATATTGTTTCAGGACGAGTTCTAGAGACATGAAAGTATATTCTTTCTTAAACTTGAAATAGTTAAATAATTACTTTTAAAATCTCAGTTGCACCTTCATGTCTTGTTTTGGTAACATTATTATGTGAGAAGGAATTTATGAATGTCTAATAAAATGGATGTAATTAAGCCATAATTTTATGATTATATATTTTAAAATTCATTTTTAATACTTTTCAGTAAAATCTACACTACCACATTTTTGCTCTAACGCAACGGTTTAAAACTGTCGCATTAGCATCTAAACCGTTGTAATTGCACAAGCGCAGCGGTTAACAATCTGTCTTCATTACTGCCGTTACCCTAGCCCTAAGGCAGCGGTTTCACAACCTAATGTAACGGTTTCTAAGACGAGGCTAACGCAACGGTTTTTACAAAATACAACGTTTTCTGTAGCGGTTTACTTATGCCTAATGTAGCGGTTCCATACACAAAGGCAACAGTTATTGCAAATGCAACAGTTACAAACAATGGTTTCTTGATACCTAATGTCGCGGTTTCATACACAAGGGCAGCGGTTTTTCCAAAATCAGGGACCAAATGCAACATTTATTTTGTACCTAATGCAACGTTTTGCTTTGCTATGACAACAGTTTTATCGGGCTACGACAACAGTTTTACAGGGCTATATCAGCACTTTTCAAGAAATTTGACCAATAAGCAAACACAGTTACGTAAACCAAAATAAAAATGGAATAAGAACACACTACATTAAGATATCATCAAAATGAAAAATAATAAAATATTCATATGTTTTAAACCCATCATTCAAAAATAAGTAGTTACAAGGTAACTTCAACCCATCAAAATATGAGCAATTCACAACCATCAAAATATGATCAATTTAAAAGTACAAGTCTGTTCCAAAAGATTCATATATCAAAGCCATCTTGACCGCATTCTCCTATTTAAGTCTTTATATCTCCTACAAAAAACAAAGAAACGTATCAAATATCATGTTAGCAACAAACTGAAAAGGTAATTTTTTTAAACTAACCATTACAAGGAAAAAAAGCTCAAGTAAGATTGGTAAATAAGGAGACAATTGATCCTCAGATGGCTACAGTTTCTCTTGTATATTAAAAAAGAGAGAGAAAATCACTCACCTACATCAAAACCTCTTCCATTTGAGCAAAATAGTGGCTACAGTTTCTTCAAAGTCCAAACCATGATCCTCAGATTCACAATTTACTGCAAAGATAAAATATTGTTTAAACATCTGAGTCTCTTTTTCAATGAGCTATTAACAGAAGAGCAAATAACCCAAATGTTGTAGCAAAGAGAATAAACAGAAGGAGCATCAGAAAAAGGAAGAATCACAAATATTTTGGAGGAGCTTGCTTCTAGAAGGCTATAGCAAAGAGAATAAACAGAAAAAATAGAAATAAACCAAACACAATCCTGACTACCAACATGAATTTAATTTCATGTCTTGCTGGGGAGTCAAATCTTAGTGTTCGTGAATAAGGAATTAAGAGGTGGAAATAGTGGTCCATGAATGGAGATCATGGGGAAGGAATTGAGAGGTGGAATTCTAAGGTCCTTTGTATGATGCTATCTACAACGTCCAACTTCCAGAAACAGCAAGATATGCGATGCATGAATCACAAATGAAAATGAGCAAGATATGCGATACATGAATCACAAATGAAAATGAGCAAGATATGCGATACATGAATCACAACTGAAAATTTCTCAAACATTACTTCAAAATTAAGGTCATTTAATCGTAAAGTTAACGACTCACACCACATATTGTAGGTTTTTAGATTAACAGTATTTCAGGGAAGTACATATGCCATGTTTTTTACTCATTAACAGTATCCGCAGGACTATCAAAAAACCACTACGGATACTTTTCTCTTCGGATACTTTTCTCATGAATCATACATAAGAGGCTTTCAAAGCCTTTCAGAGTTACAGTGAAGGATAAACAAGAACATTTAGAATGAAACAGATATAATTCCGTGATATTGACTGCATATAGAAATTAACATAAAATTGATGAAAACTAATTATAGAGCTATATGACTATTAATATGAAACAAACATGGTTCATTTTCTGGGTAATATATGTATTCACATTATCAAGGTCCATGAGTTTCAAAATTTCGAAATGAATGTCACATTTTCCCGAAATATAATTCAGACTTGATGTCCTAAGGGCTGGAACTTGGCCTGTAGACCTATGGATGTGTAGGCGTCAAAAAATACTGAAAGATATCCAAACACAGCTCAAAAGGAAATCATCCAAAAAGTCAAAGAAAGAACACAAGTATGGACTGTCTCGCACGCGAGACAGACTTTACTGTCTCGCACGCGAGATAGTCTTTACTGTCTCGCCGTGCGAGACAGCATTTACTGTCTCGCCCACACGAGACAGCATTTACTGTCTCGCCCACGCGAGACAGCATTTACTGTCTCGCCGTGAGAGACAGCATTTACTGTCTCGTACGCGAGACAACATTTACTGTCTCGCACGCGAGACAGTTCTCACAGGGTCAAAACTACTTTGAAAACCGCCGACACGTGGCCACCAACTGTTCAAGAACGTGGGAAACGACGTGGGCGAGATTCACGTTGATAACTGCCAAAATAACGGAGTTTTAAAACGTGGGAAGGCAGTTACAAGAAACTATCGGGCAGTTACTATTTTCCGAGATAGTGTTTACTGTCTCGGAACCCGAGACAGTCTTTGCTATCTCGGTCGCCGAGACAGTAAACACTGTCTCGGAAGTAGTTTTTTATCCCGGGGCTATAAATACCCCCTGAGATCATTTCTTTCATGGGGGGCTGATTCTAACAGATCCAGAGAGCAGAAAAGATCCAAGGCTGAGAAGACAGAGCAGAGTTCTTCAGTTCAGGGCAATTCCTTGAGATTCGAGCTTTGACTTGATCTTAAGAAGAACGATCGATCTTACTTTGATAAGATCTTCGTTTCATATTCTCACTTCGATAAACAAAGGAAGAATCATTAAGTCTCTTCACGATTCAATCAGAATCTGTGATTCGGTGGTCCAGGGGCTAACGCACCCCCGGCACAGGCAAAGAACCCACACAAGCAGTGATCCAAACAACGATCCTGTGTTTATTTTCTCAAGAGTTGTAATTTTTTATTTTGTTGTGTAAGAGGTCTTATAAAAAGGCTGTTTCTTTTGAATTTATTGTAATCGACTGAAGATATAATGAATTCCACAGCAAGACTAACTTTTGACGAAAACAAACTGGCAACCACAGTGGGAGCCAACGGTCTCGCTACCGAGACCGTCGTGTCGCAGCCGATCAAGATCCTAATTGAATCCACGGTTGAATACGAGTTCGACCAAATCAAGTTTGAAGGATATCTCTCATCACCCTCTTCAAGATCTTCATTGTCTAACAAGTATAAGAAGACCTCACAATGGAAGAAGGCTTACTTGCCAAGGAAGGTCCAAAGTGAAGACTCTCACACAATTGTTGCCGAGGCCTCCCCTCGCAACATTATCTCGACGACTCTCAAAGCCGGAAACTCTGCTCATAATGGTTCCTCTCTAAAAAAGGAATCATTTGATCCAAGTTCGCCAACACTGACGAAGCGGGCTTGTCAGAGACAACGTCAACGTCGCGCTCGCCAAATGGCTAAGGCCTTGGAACAAACCGATAGAGTTCGTTACTATGCGGACTTAGAATCAAGGAAACATCAAGTGGTTCAGTCACCTCAACGTCAAACCACTCATGTTTCTGCACAATTTATGACGGAAGAATGGACTCTTGTCAAAAGGGTTCGTTCGACCCTAAAACGTTGTGCAAAGGCTGCTCATACTCGTACCCTCTTACAACAAAGGAGTGAAGGGAAGAAGGAAATGGTGGCTAAAAAACCACCAAAATTCTGTAAGGTTGGGGTCCCAAAATCTGGAGTTGTGCAAAATCAGCATTCGGAGCCCGTTAAGATTCCATACCCACAAGGGGGTGGTTCTAAACGTGTGACTCCCGACATAACCTTGGATCGCTCAAAGATAATAATAAATTGTCCTACGAACGCCAACAAGGTTTTACATCCCCAGAAGAAAACATGTTTATCAAAAGACATCGTTATACCTGGGGATTCATACCAACAAACGATAGGATTTTCCGGCAATCATACCGATGAATTGTACTATCAAGCTGGGGGTATGAACAAAACTCGAAAAAGAATTATTCGAGAAATAAATTCTCATTGTTCCTGTACACGACTTATTAGAGCAGCACTATCAGAATGTGGCTGTTTCAAACTGTAGGCATCAAAAAATACTTACAGACATCCAAATACCAATCAAAACAACATGGAAGAATAATTTACACGTCATCAAACAACATATGCTGGCGTGACAAGACAGAGTGCCGCGGTTAAGGCGCGGCAGGATAGAGTGCCGCGGCTAAGGCGCGGCGACCCATGGTGCCGCGGCCAAGGCGCGGCAGCATACAGTGTCGCGGCTTAGGCGCTACAACCTAAGGTGCCGCGACAATTTTATAGAAGTGTTGTGACGGTTACGAGGCAGTTATACGATGGTTTCTGAAGTCCACGTGGCGATATATCAGAAATAGAACGTGTGCTGACGTGGAAAAGCTGTTAAACCACGTAAAAAAGTGGTTAAAGATCGTGAGAGAGCGGTTTCAAGCACGATGGAACGTGCTGGTAACTATCTCTTCAGCCGCGGCAGCCTATACTGTCGTGCCAATAGCCGCGGCAGTGTAGACTGCAGCGGCCAAAGAGTAAACACTTGGGCAGTTATTTCACCCTATGTTCGCTGTGGTGCACTTCTACCCCTATAAATACCCTCCTAAACACGAAATAAAGGACGGAGAGCAGATTTGGGCAAAGAGACTTGAGCTTTTGGAGATTTTGAGGAAGAAAGAGAGAATTTTCACCCTTTGACAAGCATCATTCGGTGATTCCTAGAGATCTAGCTCAGACTTGATCTTTGGAAGAGTGAATATCTTACATCGATAAGATACTCGCTTCAAATCCCTACTTCGATAAACGAAGGAAGGATCTCAATACAACCTCACGATCTTCGAATCGGTGGTCAACGAGCCAAAGCACTCTCGGCACAGGCAAAGTCCCACAAAACAGGAGTTGATAAACAATTTCTGTGTTATTTTCTTCAAGAGTTGTAATTTTTCTTATTTTCATTGTAATTCTTTGTAATCGAAAGAAGATTAATGGAATCTATGATGGAAACAACTTTTGCTGAAAACAAACTGGCGACCACAGTGGGAGCCAGCGGCCTCGCTGCCGAGGCCGCAGTGTCGCAGCCGATAAAGATTATCGTTACTGAAGAGATCGAATACGAATTCGATCAGGCCAAATTCGAGGAATACTTATCATCCTCATCCGCAAAATCTTCCTCGTCCCGTAAGTGCAGGAAGATTTCTTCTCTTAAGAAAGCTTACAAGTCCACGACGCCTAAGAAGGCCGCAGATGAAGATTCTTGCCCAATTGTTGCTGAAGAATCTGCCTACAACACTTCTGCTCCAAAAGACTCCGCCCCCATTAAGGAGTCATTGATGGATAGTTCCCCGGTGTTGACGAAGAGAGCTCGTCAAAGACAGCGCCAACGACGTGCTCGACAACTGGCTAAGGCCATGCAACAAACTGACGGGGTCCACTACTATAAGGACCTAAAGTCCAGGAATCGAAAGGTGGTTCAGTTACCTCAAAGACAAGATAACCATGTTTCTGTAAAACTTACAAAGGAAGAATGGACCCTAGTCAAAAGGGCTCGTTCAACCCTGAAAGAACGGATTCAACGGCGTAAGGTAAAAGCCGCTCGTGCCCGTGCACTTCGTCAACAAGATCAAAAGAACAAGAAGGAAATGGTGTCTGAAAAAACACCAAAAAATTGTAAAATTTGGGTTCCCAAGACTGAAAATACCCAGAAAGTACAGAATGATACAGTCTGCAACCGCGGCAGCACAAACTGCCGCGGCAACGTTTTCGACCGCGGCAATCTGCTCAACCGCGACAGTTCTGACTACCACGGCACTTTAAGTGGCCGTGAGGTTCATCGTCGTCACCAGACTGTATCTGTGGTTCCATCTACACCAAATCCTGGTCCTTCTACTGCAACAGCGTCTGCTTCATCACTAGTGAAACCCTGGGTTAGCCCAGATTTGTCCAAATTCAAAGTTATAATGGCAGATCGCCTCGGTCCTTTAGCTGATGATCGAAGCAAAGCCCCAGTTAAAGAAAATCCAAGTCCAGCAAACAAACCCTTGGTGGTTTCTTACACAGGGGGTCGCAAACACCCACCGGTCAGAATTAACCCGGTCCAAGACAAGAGAATACCAGTTCATGATCGTCTAGGACCCGTGAAGACTCCACCCCCGCAAGGGGGTGTATTTAAAAATTTAACCTTGGATCGCCCAGGAGCGACGAATAATCGTCCTGCGCATGTTAACAAGGTTTGCAAACCAAAGATAGGTTGCTCAAATCACGGTAGTGATGAGCTGTACTATCAGAACAGTAAATCAAGAAAAAGGATTGTCCGAGAAAATGAATCGCATTGCGCATGCGAGAGACTCATCAAAGCGGTGTTGACGGAATGCGGTTGTTCACAAACCCCAAAACGAGTTTCCGTATTCCAAAGACTTTCGACAGAAACGTCAAAACCCAAGATGAGACGTTTCAACCAGAGGAAACCAACAAGGCAACAAGATGAATTCCCTGAGGTCACCATTAACATGACCGGCAGAGGAAAACAACCGTTAGTCAATCCGGACCCTGATTTCTCTTCAGAAGGAAGAGTTGAGCGAGGTCTTTCTCAAAGAATGGAGCGGTTACAACGGAGGGCTAACCGACGCCGAGATTACAAAAGGATGCATGAAGGCTTATCGTCAGAAGAAGAATTATCAGATACCTGCTCTGCTATCGCTTCAGACGGTACTGCGTCCAGTGTTGGGCAAGCGAGGGAATCGTTCGCGATCACGCCAGACCAATTGGCTCAGATACTGCAAGAAGCGTTGGCCAAACAACGCGAAGAAATCAGAGCAGAAATCAAAACGGAAATGGAGTTGACAATGCAGCAGGTACGAGACTTGCAGGTTCAATAGCACCAACCGGAATCAAGCCAGAAGGCAGAATCCAGTAAACGCCATGTCAAACCTATACATATAGCTGAGGATGATGACAAAGAAGACGAGACTATCTTTGATGATCCCCCTCCAGATAAAGATGACTCTGGAAGCGGTCCAGCTAAATCAACTCTTCAAGTTCATCTGAAGAAGACTGAAGAGGAAGACAAGAAGATACAGGACCTTGAGAGCAAAGTCAACGCCCTGATGACGGCTCAAGAAGTGAAGAAAACGGGCATTCCATACCCGTATCCGAGGGAGTGGGATTTGATTCCTTATCCCCCAAAATTTAATTTGATTAACTTTACTCCTTTTGATGGCAGGGGTTCACCAACTCAGCACTTGATCTATTTCAAGTCACATCTCGGAGCAATATCAGGAAATGAAGCCCTGATGGTTCGGTCATTCGTAGGAACCCTACGTGGGTCTGCCTTCGATTGGTACCGACGCCTGAAACCTGGAAGCATCAATAGCTGGGGAGATATGGAGGAACTGTTTCTCACCAACTTTTTCGATGACGACACAGAGGTCTCCATTGGCTCGTTATTGGACGAGAAGCAGAAGAATGGGGAATCAGTTGACGTCTTTGTCAAACGGTTCCGGAACAAGGCGGTGAACTGCCGAGATCCACTCACTGAGGAGTTTATCCTACAGACATGCCATAACAATTTGTCTTTGGATGTGCTGGAGATAATGGGGGTTGTACCCTCTAAGACCTGGAAGGAGTTGAAGGTCAGAGGTGAGCAAGCTGAACGATTTCTCAAGAGAAGGAACTTAGAGAGAGGTCAGCCGCCAGCTAACAATCAAAATCAGAAACAGAACTTAAATCCTCGAGGCAGAGGAAGAGGGTCGGGATCCGCTGTCGACGCGCATCAAACGTCACAACAGCCGCCACAACCTCAGCAGTCATCATTCCAGCTGGCACCGAATCAGAATCAACAACCTCAGAAGCAATTTAAACCCTCTGAGCCTAGATTCCCAAAAGAATACTCATTCAAAGACGATGAAGTTCCAGTTATCTTCAAGTACCTGCTAGAGAATAACAAGATTAAGCTTCCACCGGTCATAAACCAAGAAGAAGCAACGAAGATTAATGACCCAAAATACTGTGCGTACCACAGAAGGGTCCACCATCCCACTAAGGCGTGTTATGTCTTGAAGGACAAAATACAAACCTTAATTGATGTTGGTATTGTGACACCGAAACCAAAAGAGAAGAAGGTGGGCGCAAACGCGGTCTCCATTAGCTTCGGATCGGTTCCCTTATCCTGGTTTCAAGCTGAGCCAGTATCAGAAGTGAAGATGCAAACCATCAACGATGATCCTCACGGACAGCGCCAAAAAGGGCTAGTATCACACACGGCCCCTAACGGCGAAATCCTTTGGGTTTATCCGGATTTGCTTGAAGATGAACAGTGGACGACATCCACGTTAAAGAAGAAATCAAAAGGTAAAGGAAAGGAGAAGTCTTGTTACGGAGCCTCAGCAATCCCGGAGCAAGACGACGAAAAGATAGCAGCTCTACCATTTTCTGATGAAGAGCAGGAAGTCTTCGCGACAAGGGGTGGAAATGAATACCATTATCAGTATCCTGAAGCTCCTAATCCTAACGGCAAAACTCTGGCAGAACTGGGGGTGGATACAACCCCACCCGTGGCAACCAAGAAACCTCAGAAAGTTGTAAAGCAAAAAGAGAAAGAACCTCAACCCAAAGAGGTCCAACTTCCGAAGCAGTCTCGTTTTAATAAACCTATTGGACGAGACAAACCGGAAAGTTCGAATACTCCATACCGCTTCGACGTCATGACTCAGTTAGCCAACATCCCAGCAAGGATCACGCTATACGAGTTATTGCGCCTCTCGAAAGAAACCAGGATAGCATTGCAAGAAGCCTTGGCTGATTCTGAGGTATTCCTCACTCAGATCAAACCAACTCCTGAAGAGCCAGAGTCGTCGGTACAACATTGTAATCTGGCAGCCACCAAATTCCCTTGCATCGCTTTCACAAAAGAAGATATGCAAGTCAGGAATTCAAAGCATGATAGGCCGTTATATTTCACAGGATATATCGGTTCGAGCACGGTCAACCGGATTCAAGTCGATCCGGGTTCCGCTGTTAGCATCATGCCACTCCGGCTGATGTACCACCTCGGGATTCCCGCCAGCAAGTTAGCCTCAACGGGAACTGTCATTTATGGATTCAACACTAGCGGATCAAGACCGTTAGGAAAAATCCGGGTGAAGTGTCAACTCGGAGATTTGAAGTCTGAGGTCACATGCTATGTGATCGATGCAGAAACTTCCTATAATTTACTGTTGGGTCGTCCATGGATCCACGGTAATCTTATAGTTCCCTCTACTCTCCATCAGTGTCTGAAGTATGTCGACACTAATGAGGAGGTCAAGACGGTGGTTGCGGATAAGCAACCATTCAAGGGGTTAGAAAACTATTTTACTGACTCCCTTCTGTATGGTGCTGAGTCCGATACTGAACCATCGGCCCATGGCACGGACAGCGGAGAAGAAGCTGATACCGAAGCTGGGCTCGATTATAGTGAAGGTCTTGTAATAAATGACATTGAACCTCTTGTAATCGATCTTGACGATGATAAATCGTCGGACGAAAATTGTAACTGGCAACTTGCCGATGAAATAATAAAGGATGATTTAGAGTATTTGCCTTGTCTTGATAATGTTATGCAGGAATTGTATGATAATCCTAATCTACACATGCCAATTCGCTCGTCTTGCACGACGACGAAATATCTGCAAAATTCAGCCGGGACAACGGTGATCCTACCTGCAAAGACAGGGGGTGAGAAAGAAATAATCTTTGGGAAAGGGAATCCATCCCCAGCTCCTAATCTTTTTTTGGGTAATAGCTCAGATGAGGAAAAGCCAGGACAACATTTCTCTCGGTATAGTTAGCAAGCTAATGATTACATGGAGAGACAAGGTTATGACCTCTCGCTTGGTGAAGGTCTTCATTTTGGTCAAGGAGTTAAGGTGCCACCCCGTTCTACTTATGTACCAAAAGGAAAACCAGATAATCATTATAGTCATAATAGAGGTCTAGGTTATGCTTCGTCATCTGAGGACGAAGATTGCCAACAGATCATTAGCCAATTGATAAACGGAAGCGGGCATTCATCCGATACTTCAATGTGGGATTCTGACACGAGCATCGGAGAGAGATTCAAAGTACTGATGTCAAATATGGCGATAGTTGATCCTTCCACAACTGAAGAAGACGACCAGTTGCCTATTTGGGAAGATCCCTGGACGCATTACATGAAAATCCAATACGGAGATCGATTCGAACAAAGAGAACCTCCTACTGAGGATAAAGTGGTCCAAGTTAATATGGGTGACGAAGTTAATCCGAAACCTATATTTATCAGCGGTGATCTTCCACCAGATGAGAAAGAGGAACTAATCGCCCTCATCAGAGAGTATATCGACGTTTTCGCTTGGAACTACGAAGATATGCCAGGACTTGATCCGAATGTAGCCATGCATACCCTGAACATAAAATCAGACGCTAAACCTGTCAAGCAACAGCAAAGACGGTTTCGTCCACAAATTATGGAGGCAATAGAAGCTGAAGTCAAAAAACTGATCGATTCAGGTTTTGTCAGAGAAGAACAACATCCTGAATGGTTAGCTAACATTGTTCCAGTTCTTAAAAAGAACGGAAAGATCAGAATCTGTATTGATTTCAGAGATCTGAATGCCGCCTGCCCTAAAGACGATTTTCCTCTGCCTATTACGGATGTCATCATTGACAATACATGCGGGTTTGAGAGAATGTCATTTATGGATGGATTCTCGGGATATAATCAGATCAAAATGCATCCGGATGATGAAAAGCATACAGCTTTCAGAACACCCCTCGGTGTATTCTGTTATACTGTTATGCCGTTCGGATTGAAGAACGCCGGCGCCACATACCAACGAGCGATGACGAAGATCTTTCAAGAACACCTTCAGAAGACTGTCGAATGCTACGTTGATGACCTGGTCGTGAAGAGTCGTGATAAGAACGACCACATTAAAGATTTGAAGATGATGTTCGACCTTATGAGAAGTCATCAGCTAAAAATGAACCCGACTAAATCCTTCCTTGGAATGTCAAGCGGTAAATTTCTCGGATTCGTCGTCACCACAAAAGGTATTCATATTGATCCCGACAAAGTGAAGGCGATAAATGAGCTGCAACCCCCGAGAAATCTTAAAGAACTCAGAGGATTGCAGGGTCGATTGGCATATATCCGTCGGTTTATCTCAAACCTATCTGGAAAATGTCAACCATTTTCTAAACTCGCGAAGAAAGGCGTGTCCTTCATTTGGGATGAAGCATGCCAAAAGACGTTCGAGGATATTAAAGCATATCTAGCGAACCCACCCATTCTCGTTGCACCGAAATCGGGCAAACCGTTTTTGATTTACGTCAAAGCGACGAGCCACTCGTTAAGTGCATTACTCGCACAAGACGATGATAACGGTCACGAGCAAGCAGTATATTACCTGAGTCGCACACTGGTAGGAGCTGAATCTCGTTATCCAATGATCGAGAAGGAATGTCTTGCATTGGTATTTGCTGTCCAGAAAATGCGACATTACTTAGTGGGGCAGACGATTTATGTCATCTCCAATATAAACCCTGTCCGCGTATTCATGACCCAGCCGGCGTCCATGAATTGGCGTTTAGCTAGATGGGCCTTACTCTTATCGCAATACGACTTGTACTTTAAGCAACAAAAATCGGTTAAAGGGCGAGCTATTTGCGATCTTCTAGCAGAAAATCCTACGAAGGATATAGTCGAATTATACGACGATCTACCAGATGAAACTCATGAAGTTAACACAACCTCACATCAACAAGTGTGGCAGTTATACTTCGACGGGGCTTCTCGTGCAACCAATGTGGCAAGCGCGCCCGGATGTTCTAAAATCTCCTCAGGAGTGGGGGTCGTTTTAGTTTCCCCGGAAAAGCATGTCTTGCCTAGAGCATATTCGTTGACCGGACCATGTTCTAATAATGTGGCCGAGTACAACGCGTTAATAATTGGACTCAATTTTGCCAAAGAGCTAGGGTTCGAATACCTTGAAGCTTTTGGGGATTCTCAACTGGTAGTGAATCAAATACGAGGAGAGTATGAAGTCAGAAGTCCAGACCTGATTCCATACCATCAGGTGGCTATTGAGATGGCAAACTCATTTGAATGATTTTTTATTGAGTACGTTCCACGTCTCCAAAACGCGTATGCAGACGCATTGGCGGCATTGTCAGTATCATTGGCTCAACCTCCCGAAACAGAACAATTGATTACAGTGAGGACTCACCAGCTTATCGTTCCAATCTACGACTCGGATGTTAAAGAAGCATACTCAACAGCAGTTGAACCCGAAGTTCGAGATTGGCGCTTTCCCATTATCGACTACGTCCTACATGGTATATTGCCTGAAGATATAAAAGAAAGGGAATCGATTCGGCGAAGAGCACCGAGATTTTACTACAACGCCACAGCACAAATGTTGTATCGACGATCATACGACGGTCTTCTACTCCGTTGCTTATCCGGCAAAGAAGCGGAACAAGCACTCAAAGAGGCGCATAATGGAATATGCGGTGCGCATCAGCCCGGTCCTAAACTCTGTGATCGACTTAGAAGAATCGGGTATTATTGGCCAACTATGGTAAAGGATGCAGTTGACTACGCACGACGATGTGAAGCGTGTCAGTTACATGCAAATTATATGCACCAGCCTCCCGAGTATTTGCACCCGTCGGCGACATCATGGCCATTCGAAACTTGGGGCATGGATATCGTAGGTCCTATTTTCCCACCGTCGGTTAAAGGGGACCGCTTCATTTTGGCAATCACCGACTACTTCTCAAAATGGGCAGGAGCAGTTCCACTTAGAGAAGTAAAGACGAGTGATGTCATTAAGTTTATTAAACACCATGTCATATATCGGTACGGTGTTCCAAGACGAATAGTACACGATAATGGCCCTCAATTTGTCAGCAATGCATTCATCAAGTTTTGCGGTAAATTCGGGATTAAGGACGTTTCATCGACGGCTTATAACCCTACGGCTAACGGATTGGCCGAGGCGTTTAACAAGACCATCATCAAAATCTTGGCAAAGTTGGTGAAAACCAATAAACGAGATTGGGACGACAAACTTGGCGAAGCTTTATGTGCTTATCGCACAACTGTCCGTACACCTACCGGAACAACTCCATATGCCTTAACATATGGATGTGAAGCTGTTCTCCCATTGGAAATACAGATTCCTTCTCTCCGTATCGCCCTCGCAACGGGAATGATGACCGAAGAACATCATCAGAAACGTCTCGAGGAATTAGAGATGTTAGATGAGAAGCGCTTGGAAGCTCAACAACAGATCGAGTTTTATCAGGCCAGAATTTCTCGGACTTTTGATAAAAGGGTCCGACGACGAAGTTTTAAAGAAGGAGATCTAGTTCTTGCTGTCCGAAGACCTATGATTCTCACTTCCAAGAAGAAAGGAAAATTTGAACCCAAATGGGAAGGACCGTTTGTAATAGAAACAGTCTATTCAAATGGTGCATACCGTCTGGTCACTCAAGACGGTAATAAATTGATGATGCCAATAAATGGGAAGTTCCTGAAAAAGTATTACCCATAATACGTTCAGGATAACCTATGTAAAACGGAAAGTTCCTAGAGAGTCCTATGCGGGATATTTCGGGATAATCCGTTATCAGTTGATTATCATGAATAAAAAAAATGAAAATGATCATATGAATAAGATGTTTTTGCTAATTTTGTTGAGATGAGATTTAATGACAGTTGATCTTTCCTCACGAAATCTTGTAACACGATCATGGAAGGGGAGACTCGAGGATTCGTAACCCCACGCCATGGAACCTCCACCGATCAGACCAACTAAAAGTCATCGGTCTGTCAAATTTTTGTGTTTGAAATCAAAATTTCCCACTGAGTGGTTTGTACAAATTAGCAAACTTGTTGTTAACTGTGCCCTACTCCTATTCTTCGTTTGGTCAAACCTTCCTACAGTTAGGATCAAAGCCAAAATCCCCTCTCGATTCATTCCATGAACGAGAGGTCCACAAATCGAGTGATCAAACCTTTAAACAGTTAGGATCATCTCAAAACCCCCACTTGGTCAAACCTTCCCACAGTTAGGACCACAACCAAAATCCCCTCTCGATTCATTCCATAAACTGGAGGTCCACAAAACTGAATAATCAAACCTTATGACAGTTAGGATTATTCAAACCAATCCGGATTCCCTAAGTGGAGATCCCACTTTGAGTTTTCTTTGCACCAGGAGATAGAATATAAATTCTTCCTCTCCAATTCTGGGTTTATCTCTACCAACAAACAAGAGACCAGGAG
>BQKN01064748.1:297643-308511 GCA_022839385.1 Asparagus kiusianus
CTCTCCAATTCTGGGTTTATCTCTACCAACAAACAAGAGACCAGGAGTCGGAATATAAAATTATTCCTCTCCAATTCTGGGTTTATCTCTACCAATAAACAAGAGACCAGGAGTCGGAATATAAAATTATTCCTCTCCAATTCTGGGTTTATCTCTACCAACAAACAAGAGACCAGGAGTCGGAATATGAAAGTATTCCTCTCCAATTCTGGGTTTATCTCTACCAACAAACAAGAGACAAGGAAATAGAATATGAAATTATTCTTTTTCAAATTTTGGGTTTTTTCTCTACCAACAAACAAGAGACTCTGAACTGGAAAATCCAAGTTCATTTTTCACAAACTTAATTTCGTTTTCATACATAGAGAACGAGACCTACTTACACTTTAAAATCCATGTCCTTCATACATGGGGGATGTTATCTCTATCCCTTATTAGAGATAAGTCTACATCTAACACATGTAGCCTACACATTCAACGTTGTAGTTTAAAGTCTAAAAGAATTTAAGTCTTTTAGCTCAACGTTATATGTGAAACGGACTTAGATAATTCACATACTAGCCCGATTCAAACGGTAATCGGTAAAGGCATATCAAATCCGTTGATGGCTGAGGATTTGCCAAAAATCCTACAAGTATTATGGTTATTTATCCGAAACAAAAGTGAATAATCATAATAAAATTTCAATAAACAAGAAAGTTCACTGTATTAATCAAAAGAGTTCAAACAAAACAGCGTAAAGAGAAATATTTTCAAAATTACAATAACTTGTAATGGCGGAGTTCATCTTCTAATTGGGAAAGCTTTTTAGCGTAAGCCAGTTCGAGCTCAGGTATCAGATTGGCTTTAAATTTCCTTTCATCGATACTTTGAATTCTGGCAATCTCTTGTTCTTTGTCAGCAAAAATCTTGTCCTGAAGATTCAGCTGTCGGAGTGTATCCACCTCAGCTCGAGTTACCTCCACTAGATCAGACTCCAAAGCTTCACAAGCATCCCTAGCTTTGGAAAGTTGTTCCTCCAATTGAGCTATCTCTACTCGACGTAACTCCAAGTCACGATACAGGTCTGCCTTAATTTGTGTCTTCGTGGCGGCGCTCACCCGGAGTTGATTAATGCGAGTTCTCAGCATTTAAAGTTCAGATTCAGCGGATTTTTGAGAATCACGCCACGCCTGCAATTTCAAATCCATTTGGGAAGCAATGTACGAAGACGCGCCACTAACACGAAAGCTCTGCAACCGTTCGATATGTTGTTTAAGATCGACTAAGTAAGCGTCAATTGAGTCGGATAATTCAGTGCATCCATGTGCTCTAATTCCGGATACATGATGATCGAGAGATTTCTTGAAAGGTTCAAAGGATGAACCTTTAAAGAGAATTCGATCAACCATGATATTTAAGAAAGTGACAAAGCTTTGGACGTCAGTGCAAATGACGACTTTGTCCGGATCTTCATCCGCCAATAAAGCTTGAATGCGATCAGACAATGATAAAGGAGCTACAAAGTGAACAGACGAAAAGAATTTGAGATATACAAGCCTGCGTATAACAGTGAATGGAAGCATATAAAGTTCGTTAGAGAATATCATAGTTAAGTTACCTTGGCTTGGCGAGACTACAGCGGGTTCTACGACAACTGAGGCTTGTTCAGAAATGATACTCGGCTGTTGATTAACTACTTCAGATATTGGTTCATCTGAAACCTCTAATGACTTTGGATCCTGAGCTATAAATCCGTGGGGAACAATTTCTATAAAAGAGAAAAGGATGAATCAATATTCTACTCTATTAATTTGATTCCGAGATACATCAGAGAGGAGACGTACCAAGTTGAGCTGAAGTTACGGGAGATTGCTCTTCCACAGTGACCTTTGACCCTCCCGTTTCATGAACAGCCGATGTTGGATCGGAAGTTACAACATGTTCAGCTTCGACAGTGTCAGAAGTCAGGGGAATGATAATGGATGGTTCAACTGCAGCTGGGGGACCAGTCAAAAGCAGAAAACCCAGGCCTTCAGGTTGATCACACTCACCAATGACAGTAGATGCATCAACTTCACTCGTTGGTCCTACGTCTAAAATTCTTATTTTAGTCAAAAAAAATGAGAAATGCAACTTAATTAAGGATTTAAGTCCGAAAGTACGTACCTCCTGACGTACCTACTCCAGTTGAATCAACTCGAGTAGTTGGTCCTGCAGTAGCGGAGGGAACTGGAGATGACAGTATATCGGAGATCTTCTGATGTGCATCATCGGAAATATCAAGATCAAAATCACGTTCATCAAAATCTCCGATACCCATATTATGGGTAAGTTCTGTGTCTCTCGGTTCGTTGACAGGGATGTCTATTAAATGGAAGGATCCGTCAATACACATGCAAGGAAGATGAAAGAATCAAAGCAAACAAAGTAAGATTACCTTCAACAACGGTTGTGAGGTCAGCGGCGCTACTACTCGCACTCACCTCCTTTAGTTTGACTAAAAGAAGATAAAGCGCACAAGTTAGCAGAAGAGGAACACGTTCCGATTCATTTATTTTCCGAAAGTATCCTCCAAATAAGGGAGCACATATACCTGGCTCGGTGGTCGGGGAGGTCGATGCAACAATTGGAGGAATAATGTCACCCATGCTAACAGGTTCTTCACTCATCGCTCGATGTACTTGTTGAGTGAAGTTCGACTCGTCAACGTCCATTAAACCAGGAGAGGAGGGCTCTCGTATGATTTCCCCTTCTTCTGGCCCAGCTATAATAACAAAAAGAATAAATGAAATTCTGGATTTAAAAAGACGAGTTGATAAAAAAAAGACAATAGAGAGGGTTTACCCCTCTCGTCAGTTGGGAAGTTTTGGGGAATCTCCTCTTCGTTTAAAGGAGAAAGTCGGTGTTGCCGATGAGCAGCCTTTTTAATCCTCTTTGACAAACGAGTATCCCCGGAAGCTTCTGAACCTTCATGGCGAAATTTGGTCCGCAGCTCAGTTCCTTGAGCAGGGCGGGGTTGAACTTCAGAAGGAACAGAAGACCGAGACCTCTTTCTACTAAGGAGCGGGGCAACTTGTTCTTCTTCTTCTTCTGTTTCTTCCTCCCCCACGGGCCATCTAACAGTCATCCTATTGGAAGACGACAAAGGAATATCCTTCTCCTTCATTCGTACACCTCTGGAGGGAACACTTGGCGATTGAGGGGAAGATGCCCGACGAGTTCGGTGAGCCACAGGAGAAGAAGGAATGTCGGCCTCCCCTCCACCTTGTGTTTCATCCTCTTCGCTGGAAGTGTCAAAGTCGTCGCTTTCCTCAGAGTCAACTGCTTGTTTTCCTTTGCGGGAAGACGTAGCGGGCTCCTTTCCCTTTCTAGATACAATTCTCCGAACCACAGCTTCGGATTCTAATTCGGAAATCTTATTCTTCGGTACAAGAGTGTTGGCGGCTAAAACCCATCGACAGTAGAGAAAAGTCAAAAGGATATCAGGCTCAGCAACGGGCAAACTAAATTGAGCTCCTGTACATCCAGCAACATTCCAGAACCAAGCTCGTACTCCATCAATGAGGCCTCCACAGTTTATCAACCACTTGTTGGGATTCCCGACGTACAGTTGATCGTAGCCGAATTGTCGCGCAAAACGACAAGGAAAATAAGGCTCAATCCTACAGAGATTCTTCGATCGGAAAACATTGTAACCTGGTCTAATGTTCATAAGCCAATGAAAGCTACCCATGTCGAGAGAAGTCCTGTTGGTCCCAGGTATTTCCTCATCAACGAGTGTGTCATTATATGCACCAGAAAATCGAGGGAAACATTTATAGAATTCCCAACACTTGGCATTCTTGAACTGACTCACTCGTTCAGCCCACGATCGGGAGGGATATAACCACTTACATCCTTCTAAAAGCTGCAGTAAAGGGATTTCTGGATCAGATACGTCGGGTGCTGACATCATGTCTGACCGATGGAGAACTAGCCACGTCATTAAATATGTGTATGGCAACTCAACGCTCGATAAGGGAATCTTGGTTGAAGGCTCAGCACATACTTTTGTAAAAGTGTTGGCTAAGATACGCAAACCGCTATGAAGGTCAGCAATCATGGCGGAGAGAAGAGATAACCTACCCCCGATGGCTAATTGCACGGTGGGAAAGAGAACTTCAAGAGGAAGCGCCTCAGAAGACTGATGCGGTACTACACACTTCTTTAACCATATAGCTAGATATCCAGCAAGAAGAGTCTCAGGTTTCATTTTCTTCGTGGATTGCCATAAGAAAGTACTGAACTTGGTGCCTCTAAGAAAACCGCCCTCAGACGACTCAGTTCTATAAGACTGAGCGTTAATCTTCGTAATCAGCCCATTAACTTCATCGGGAGTCAGAATCGGTGATTCACAGACAGCTTCACCGGTCAAACTCTCGAGGTTCTGAAACAAGTAGTCGGCGAACTGTTTCAAACTGACCCGAGCTGCTTTCTTACTCTTTACTTCGATCTTGGCTATGGCTATTTGGTAGTGACAAGTTAATTCCCAAAGAATGTCATAAGCAGGAGAGCCAGCCTTCTTCATCGTCATGAGCCGACGATTGTTGGGAAAATATTCTTGATAAGGAGTATTCCCCAATGGCAATCCGGATACTTTCATCATTTCATGGAGCGGAAGCCCTAACTCCCCATACTTGGTAAGAAATGTATTGGCCTCCGGAATATAAGATTCGAATAAGGCAAGAAAATAATCTACACTCACTGGGAGACCATACATGCTGGCTCGGATCGGAACGTGTAATCCCGAGTTCTTCAACTCTTGATCCCAACAATTGAGTACATAGTCGGTCATCCTAGCCCACCATCTGTCCTGAAGAGAATGAACCCAACCATAACACCTGAATTTTGGAATGGGAAGTTCTCGGCCAACACGAGCAAGCCTATTCTTTACCGTATTGGCCCTGATCATCAGTTCATTCTGGGGTCCGCTATCTGGTCCAAGTATGCCCGGGTGGAGACCACGAATGTTATGCCTATTGAGAGAGCTAGGAGCACTAATATCTCTACCAATGAATCCACAATGGATGTGCTCATGGTCTTCTGTCAGGTGCCATGTCATTTTTCTCCGAACGGCCAAATTCCTTAACTGCAGAAGTGAACATTGTCGAGGGAATGGAGGAAGGAATAAAAAAGCACCTTCGTGTTCATTCAACCAGATTTCAGGGCCACGGCAAAGATTGTCTGGATCTTCTATCGAATCTCCGAACAGATAATCAGGCTTCTTTAATGGCTCGGTAGAATCTCGAATTGGAGTTAAGGGTGAGTCGGTCAACAAAGCACGCAGAGTGCGACGACTTCCTTCACGGATTAATTCGGGAACGCTGTCATCACGATCCTCATTAAACTGACGGGCCTCTCTAACCAGGAACTCGCCGTTGAAAGAGGCGTGAAGAGTACCACTCTGTCCAGGGTCTTCTCTATTAGAGAAGGCTACAGAAGAAAAAGGGACTGCAAGAAGAAAAGTCGAAGACAGGTGAATAACACAGGTGAATAACAAAGGCTAAATGGCTAAGCGGCTGAAGCAGTGATTACTGCCAAACGTTACCGCGGCAGCATACACTGTCGCGCTCAGCCGCGGCAGTACGAGTTGCCGCGGTAACTGACAATGAATCTGGCTTCGAAAAGAACGAATGTTCGAGCCAAGTTCATACTTTTAGCTGAGATACCTATCTTGATCGAGCAAGATATGTATTTTACAGCGTCAATCCTCTCGACGGAGGATGTCAACTCTTCCCGGATGCCCCTCAAAGGGGGCAAACGAGGATATACAAGCAGAAAGCAGCGATTTTGAAAGGGGAAAATGTTGAAAACTCACCCCCAAAGGAAGGAACGGCAGCCCCAACCTCCTCGGATGCTGGTGCCGTCGATTTTCCCTTCGAAGTACGAGTCTTCTTCGGCGACATAGTGAAAACAGCCTGAAAGCAAGGACAGATCAGGGTTTTCGCGGAATCCCAAGCAAGAGAACTAAATCAAACCCTAAAATACAATCTATGGGTACGGTTTTTACCTGGGATTAGATGAAAACAAGTTGGATCAGGGGAAATTTCAGGATCAAAGAGAATTTAAAACCCTAGATTTCAAAACCCTAGAGCTGTTTAAACGAAAATCGCCCAAATACGAAGAGGTGGATAGGGGAACAGCCAAGAGATCCTTTTATAGGGTATTTGAAGAGGTTTCGAACTCAGAGAGGCGGGGAAAAATGACCCGAAGAAGCCCAACATCAGACTTATAGCCTGTCAAGCTGAAGCGGTGCGCGACACTCGACACTGTCGCGCTCAAGCGCGACAGTCTATGTTGCCGCGCTTAAGCGCGACAGTATGAGTTACCGCGGCAGTTAACACAACATGATCTACTCTGATATGCAGAAGCACTGTGTATACATGATGATCCCTGGGGCATTTGAGCACATACATCTCTCATGGTATTTGGAATACATACCTGAACACTCCGATGAGTATATGAGTATAAACTGCTTCTCCAATTCTCAACAACAGTTCCAATTCAAGACTTCGACAAAGGCCATGCGATAAACGCAGCGCCGGAAGAATCTTAGCTATTCTACAAAGCACTGAGTAGGCTAAAAGATGAAGAAGTCAAGGATTGAAGCCATTCACAGACCATTCTACGCAATTTCCTCAACAAAGAACTGGAGAAATTGCAGGGAAAAGCTTATCATATCCAAAGTGTCCCAGACTCCTCTCTAAAGAAATGATGAGTCTGAGATACTTTGGAGGGGGTATCTGTAGGCATCAAAAAATACTTACAGACATCCAAATACCAATCAAAACAATATGGAAGAATAATTTACACGTCATCAAACAACATATGCTGGCGCGACAAGACAGAGTGCCGCGGTTAAGGCGTGGCAGGATAGAGTGCCGCGGCTAAGGCGCGGCGACCCATGGTGCCGCGGCCAAGGCGCGACAGCATACAGTGTCGCGGCTTAGGCGCTACAACCTAAGGTGCCGCGACAATTTTATAGAAGTGTTGTGACGGTTACGAGGCAGTTATACGATGGTTTCTGAAGTCCACGTGGCGATATATCAGAAATAGAACGTGTGCTGACGTGGAAAAGCTGTTAAACCACATAAAAAAGTGGTTAAAGATCGTGAGAGAGCGGTTTCAAGCACGATGGAACGTGCTGGTAACTACCTCTTCAGCCGCGGCAGCCTATACTGCCGCGCCAATAGCCGCGGCAGTGTAGACTGCAGCGGCCAAAGAGTAAACACTTGGGCAGTTATTTCACCCTATGTTCGCTGTGGTGCACTTCTACCCCTATAAATACCCTCCTAAACACGAAATAAAGGACAGAGAGCAGATTTGGGCAAAGAGACTTGAGCTTTTGGAGATTTTGAGGAAGAAAGAGAGAATTTTCACCCTTTGACAAGCATCATTCGGTGATTCCTAGAGATCTAGCTCAGACTTGATCTTTGGAAGAGTGAATATCTTACATCGATAAGATACTCGCTTCAAATCCCTACTTCGATAAACGAAGGAAGGATCTCAATACAACCTCACGATCTTCGAATCGGTGGTCAACGAGCCAAAGCACTCTCGGCACAGGCAAAGTCCCACAAAACAGGAGTTGATAAACAATTTCTGTGTTATTTTCTTCAAGAGTTGTAATTTTTCTTATTTTCATTGTAATTCTTTGTAATCGAAAGAAGATTAATGGAATCTATGATGGAAACAACTTTTGCTGAAAACACAAACGAGGAGTCATCTCGCAAAGAACCTCAGTGTTCCCGAAACTTTTCACCAAAATGTCGAAGTCCAAACCAAGACATTTTCACAAGAGAAGATCAGGTATCCAAGATCATGAATTCCCTGAAGTCACCATCAACATGGCTGATAAAGGAAAATCTAAGCGACATTCAAATGAATTAAATCCTGACTTTTCCCTAGGAAGAAAAATCAAGAGAATGCATGAAGGAATGTCATCAGAGAATGAGTTCTCAGACACTTGTTCTGCAATCGTTTCGGATGATACAATATCTAGCACAGGACAAATCAGAGAAGTGTTCACAATCACTGCTGATCAGTTCGCTCAAATACTTCAAGAAGCTCTAGCCAAACAACGTGAAGAAATTAGGGCTGAAATGAAGACAGAAATGGAGTTGGCTATCCAACAAATGAGAGAACTTTTAGCTCAACAGCCTCAATCTCCAGCCAACAAGTTGAATCCAGCCGCCGTACTCGAAATGTCATAGATGATAGTGATCCAGAAGTGGATGAAGTCATTATGGCTGATACACCTCCCAATAGCAATAACGCTGGGGGTGGTTTAACGGATTCTCCCAGCAATGATATTGGGGGTGGTTTAATGGCGCCTCTTATAGGGGGTGGTCCAACTCATTCTCCTCAATATCCTTCGAATGAAGATATAGATGATGATGAGAGAATGAAGAAACTTGAAAACAAAGTCAATACTTTGATGACGGCTCAAGAGGTGAAGAAGAAGGGTATTCCATGTCCATATCCAAGAGAATGAGATTTAATACCATACCCGACAAAATTCAATCTGATTAACTTCACACCATTTGAGGGAAAGAGCTCGCCTATTCAGCACTTGATTTATTTCAAGTCTCATTTGGGCATGATATCTAAAAACGAGGCTTTAATGGTCCGGTCATTCGTTGACACCCTTTCGTGGACCCGCCTTCGATTGGTATCGACGTCTCAAACCAGGGAGCATCAACTGCTGGGATGACATGGAAAGTTTGTTCCTCAGCAATTTCTTCGATGATGACACCGAAGTGTCAATCGGAACTCTTTTGGATAAAAAGCAAAATGACGGAGAGTCGATCGACAATTTTGTCAAGCGCTTCCGTAACAAGGCAATGAATTGTAAAGATCCTGTCACAGAGGAGTTCATCCTGCAGACATACCACAACAATCTTTCCATCGACGTCTTAGAAGCTCTGGGGGTCGTACCTTTAACCACTTGGAAAGAATTAAAACTTCGTGGCGAACAAGCTGAACACTTTCTTAAAAGAAAGAAAGCTGAGAGAAGCCAACCGACGATATCTACAACCGCTGTGAATGCGATTCTCGATCCGAAGTTCCAAAAGGAGTATTCCTTCGAAGATGATGAAGCTCCAGCCATCTTGAAATACCTCCTCGCCAATGACAAGATTGAGCTGCCACCTATTAAAGATCAGGAGGGAGCTAAAATGATTATGGATCCGAACTACTGTGCGTACCACAGAAGGGTTCTTCATCCCACCAAGATTTGCTTTGGACTAAAAAATAAAATCCAAGCTTTAATTGACTCCGGCGTCATAACGGTAAAACAAGCCAAATGAGGACGCATGAATACTCCATTGGATGCGCGAGTATAAACTGCTTCTCCATACTACTCCAAAGGGTATACGAGTATAAACTGTTTCTCCATGATACTCCATTGGGTACACGAATATAAACCATTTCCCCTAACTCCAAAGAGTATACGAGTATAAACTGCTTCTCCATGTAACTCCAAAAGGTATAGGAGTATAAACTGTTTCCCTAACCTCCGACCGATATAAGAGGTTAAAAATTGCTTCCAAATGTGATTAGACTCAGGTTCACCTGAAAGATGGGGGTGGATATGAGGTTATCATGGCTGAATACGAAGACAGGTACCAAGACCTGATTCTATATCAAGAATAGCAACGTTGCTCACAAACGAAAAGTCCCTGAAAAAGTACTATCCCTAGTACATTCAGGGTAACCTATTTAACGGGAAGTTTCTGGAGAATACTATATATGGTATTCTTAAGGATAACCCGAAACCAATCGATTGTCCAAAGTGAAAACCAATCATCTGAATAATCTACCCTTAATCATGACAAAAAATGATTACGAACCTCCCGTTGTGGATATTTAATCATGTCCAAAATGATTAAAACCCTCTCGCTGTAATTTTTAGAGTACTCTTTCATTGAGATGAGATTCAATGACTTCATCAAGTCGATCTTCCCTCATAAAACTCTGAAATCATTCATCTGCTGCTTAATTAGTTTCAATCATCGGGATCAATTTTGCCAACTCTCACTGTGACTTTCCAAGCATTTTATCGTCGAGATGAGATTCAATGACCTCATTAAGTCAGTCTTTCCTCACGAAACTCCTATGGTCTAATTGCGGAGTGCTTGATAATTCACAGTCCTCCACCATAAAATTCCTCACCGATCAAATTAAATGAGGGTGGATCCACCAAAATACTTTATGGTTAAATCCATCCAAACTCCCACTGTGTCTGAGCCTTTAACACTCCTACTGTTGATCTCTGACACAACACCCAAAATTTCAGTCCATGAGAGCATCTCCAACAGCTTCCCCAAAAATTTCTCCAAAATGGGGAATCAAATGTCATATTCCCTAAATTATTTTTGCTCCAACTCCAACAGTTTCCCCATTTTGAAGAATCATGCATTTATTACAATAATAAAAATATTCTACATCTTTGACTAATAAATAATAAATTATTTATTATTTTGAAGAATCCCCATTTTGACCAAATTATTTATTATTATAATGAGGAGATGGAGTTGTTTTTTATGGGTTGAGTCTAGAAGAACGTGAAAAAGTGCTTCTCCAAATATTTGGAGAATGCTACAGATTTGGGGAAGGCTCTCTATTTTTTCTCTCCTATCCCTATTTTGGGGAATGAGATGGGGAATCTGTTGGACCAAAAAAAAGCTCAAAATTCTCCAAATTTGAGAATACCAAGAAGATGGGGAAGCTGTTGGAGATGCTCTGATGACTATCGAATCCCTTTTCGTACCAAGGTTTTGTCACTTGATACTGAGACCACCTCTCGATTCGTTCCATGAACGAGAGGTCCACAAATTGAACGATCA
>BQKN01064748.1:308521-331087 GCA_022839385.1 Asparagus kiusianus
AGGTCCACAAATTGAACGATCAAACCTTTAAACAGTTAGGATCGTCTCAAATTCCCTTTTGGTCAAACCTTTAAATAGTTAAGACCGAAACTAAAATCCCCTCTCGATTTCTTCCATAAACGAGAGGTCCACAAATTGAACGATCAAACCTCTAAACAGTTAAGATCGTCTCAAATTCCCTTTTGGTCAAACCTTTAAACAGTTAGGACCAAAGCCAAAATCCCCTCTCGATTTGTTCCATGAACGAGAGGTCCACAAATTAAACGATCAAACCTTTAAACAGTCAGGATCGTCTCAAAACTCCCACTTGGTCAAACCTTACTACAGTTGGGACCACAACCAAAATCTCCTTTCGATTCAAATTGCGAACGAAAGGTCCACTTTTGAATTGAATAATCAAACCTTACGATAGTTAGGATTATTCAAACCAATCCAGATTCTCTAAGTGGAGATCCCACTTCGAGTTTCCTTTACACCAGGAGATAGAATATAAAATTCTTCCTCTCCAATTCCGGGTTTATCTCTACCAACAAACAAGAGACCAGGAGATAGAATATAAAATTCTTCCTCTCCGACTTCGGGTTCATCTCTACCAACAAAAAAAGAGACCAGGAGATAGAATATAAAATTCTTCCTCTCCGATTTTGGGTTTATCTCTACCAACAAAAAAGAGACCATACTACTCCAATAGGTATACGAGTCTAAACTGTTTCCCTAATCTCAACAGGAAATTTCTGGAGAATATCACTCAGAATATTCTTAAGAATAACCTGAATACTCTAATAGGTACACGAGTCTAAACTGTTTTCCTACCCTCAACAGGAAGATTCTGGAGAATATTAATATGAATATTCTTAAGGATAACCTGGGGAGATCTTAATGGATGTATCGATTCAGTGACAAAAGCTGAACCCACAAGAACAAATACCAGCTTCGATTCAAGATCTTGACAATGGTCAAGCGATAAACGTGATGCCGAAAGGACATTAGCTATTCTACAAAGAACTGAATAGACTAAAAGGAGAAGAGATCAAGGATTGAAGCCATTTGCAAGTCTTTCTACACGATCTACTCAACCAAGCATTAAAGGGATTGTAGATAAGACCTATCTTATCCAAAGTATCCCAGAACTCCTCTATAAAAGAATGAGTCTGGAATACTTTGGAGAGGGTATCTGTAGGCGTCAAAAAATGCTGAAAGATATCCAAACACAGCTCAAAAGGAAATCATCCAAAAAGTCAAAGAAAGAACACAAGTATGGAATGTCTCGCACGCGAGACAGACTTTACTATCTCGCACGCGAGACAGTCTTTACAGTCTTTACTGTCTCGCCGTGCGAGACAGCATTTACTGTCTCGCCCACGCGAGACAGCATTTACTGTCTCGCCGTGCGAGACAGCATTTACTGTCTCGCACGCAAGACAGTTCTCAGAGGGTCAAAACTACTTTGAAAACCGCCGACACGTGGCCACCAACTGTTCAAGAACGTAGGAAACAACGTGGGCGAGATTCACGTTAATAACTGCCAAAATAACGGAGTTTTAAAACGTGAGAAGGCAGTTACAAGAAACTATCGATCAGTTACTATTTTCCGAGACAGTGTTTACTGTCTCGGAAGTAGTTTTTTGTCCCGGGGCTATAAATACCCCCCGAGATCATTTCTTTCATGGGGGGATGATTCTATCAGATCCAGAGAGCAGAAAAGATCCAAGGCTGAGAAGACAAAGCAGAGTTCTTCAGTTCAGGGCAATTCTTTGAGATTCGAGCTTTGAATTGATATTAAGAAGAACGATCGATCTTACTTTGATAAGATCTTCGTTTCATATTCTCACTTCGATAAACGAAGGAAGAATCATTAAGCCTCTTCACGATTCAATCAGAATCTGTGATTCGGTGGTCCACGGGCTAACGCACCCCCGGCACAGGCAAAGAACCCACACAAGCAGTGATCTAAACAACGATCCTGTGTTTATTTTCTCAAGAGTTATAATTTTTTATTTTGTTGTGTAAGAGGTCTTATAAAAAGGCTGTTTCTTTTGAATTTATTGTAATCGACTAAAGATATAATGAATTCCACAGCAAGACCAACTTTTGACGAAAACATGATGATTGAGGTTTCAGGACCCATCTCTGAATGTAAGTGTGCTTGTGTTTCCAACATACTAATCTTTTGACAGCTAGTAAATAATAGGTCTCCGTGATGTATTACGTCTGGTTATTCCTCACTTCTTCCAGTGCATCTCCCGATTCAGTAGAAATAGCACATAGGAAAAAAGGATTGTGAATCTACAAACCTTTGAGAAAAGGGAACCGCATAACTCAGGTGCCTTGTACCACCTAGTTGTAACATAATCCTGCAAGAAAGAGAAGCACATAGGCGATATTCAAAAGGTACCAAATTTTCAACTTTTAACTAAAACGGCTGTGGGAGTATCATGGAATGCCACCCTACACCATCAATACAAATCTCAAGAAGTGTCACCCTTAAGAAGTTATAGCAGTAAATGACGACATAGATCATGAAGAATCTTCATCTTACATCGTCAATATAGGTCCATAGTTGATAGGAGAAAAAACTTCTAATTTTTGTCGAAAATGGATGATCTCCTAATGCAAGATCTAGGGGTCACAAAGCATATACCTCATACTTCAATTATGAAATCTATGACTCAACAAAAATTGCTGAAATATTGGAAGGAATCAAAGGAGAAAAGAGGACAAGTGCCAATCTTTATTATGATATCAAGTTAAAGCTAGATTACATAGTCTACATATGCAACTGTGTATTTTCGGAACAACTAAAGTGGCAGGGATACAATATTATTCAAGATAACACGCCAAGGAAATTATACGCTGCTAACCTTATCCATGTCCTGTTTTCTTTTTGTGGGGATTTTTGGTCACAGTTTTAGGATTTGACTGTAGAAAGAAATAACAAATATGAATGACCATAAATATGTAGCCTTCCTTATATTTGCAGTTTTCGAGACTCGAACACGCGAACTACATTCCACACGGAGAACAATCTTACTGGAGTTATGTTGGCCGTGAGTTTTGTACTGCAGAAGATCTTAAAGTCTCCCGCATTGGATCAATCAGAAAAATTGTCTAAAAAAGTGCTAAAATCATTAGACAGAAAATTTTCAATTCGGAACAATCAGTAGATTCACTATAAATTAATGTGCTGCAAGTTTCTACACGCAATATTGAAAGACATGAATATTGCACAACTCAGACAATATTCTCAAACTTTTGATTTTGCTCTTCTTTTACGTTTAGATATAGTTTCGTTATCAAATTCACTACCATCATCGCATGTAGTAAATTCATTCAAAGATATGAATGAATGATTCTGCTAATGATAACTGGGGACAAAAAAAATTACAGGTAAGAAATCTACGTGCTAAAAATAGCGACGACGATAAAATAATAATAGTAATAACAATTGGTGAATTTTTTTACCTTCTCGATTGAGAACTGGGGACAACTTGTTTTGGATCCTCGTTGGTGACTCTCTCACCTCCTTCATTGGCCCTAAAAATAGCAGCAAATTTGAGATCATTAGGCCAAGAACATGAGTAATTCCTTGAGATTGAATGATTACCTCCTGTCACATGAGTTCTAGAACATGAAATATCTAACAAAAATATTGGAACCCTAATTTTTTCAGCTGGCCTTTTACTAACTCTTACATATATTTCATCCGACAATAAAAATAAACCATGTAAAAACACGAGACTTTTCCCAATTCATCGCGAACCTTAATCAACCAAAACTAACCCTAAACTTAACGATCGCTCCATCAATCACCGGAATCATTCATTATCAAACATTAAATCGCGTTTAGAAACAATTAGATCAAAAAGCAGAATCAAAACTTACCTACTTCGCCTCTTGATTGGCTTCGAATTCGTTTTCCAAAGCTGTCGATTGTCTTCGTCGTCAACTTAGTCAAAGGCTTCGTCGTCGATCGCCGTTGATCGCCGTCGTCTAAGTTCGTGAAAGGGATTGGGATCGAGGCTTCGTCGTCTTCGTCTTCGTCACCTCTTGATTGCCAAACTGAGCCCAGACCGCTTGACCCTCGATCAGCCCTTGGTCGCTGATCTGCGGCGGCACCGCCGAGAAAATGCCGTAGAAGCTCAGAGAGAAGAATCACAGAGAGAGGGGAGCCGAGATTTTTAGGGTTTCGTGGAGAGAGGAATCGCAGAGAGGGGAGAATAGATTTCTATGTGAGCTGGGTAAGTTTGGGTGGGTTACGGGTTGGTCAAGACCCACCCATCCAATACTCATTTAATTTCTATATACAAATAGTTACCCAATTTATTAGACTCATTTAGATAAATAGGTTGGGTTGGATGGGTCTCATATTGGATGGATCTAGGTGGGTTATTGGGTTTGGATCAGAATTGACATCCCTAGGTCAGACCAAATATTAAGCCCATGAACAAATATTAAGCCCAGAAATAATTATTTGGTCTAAGGCAACGTTTTTCATTAAATGGTGTATTAGCCACTGTAAACCGTTACGATAGATATCTAACGCAACAGTTAGAACCGTTGCGCCTTAACCGCTGCAATAGATCAATTATGTGATAGTGCTATATAGCTTACATGGGTATCATCAGTAGACCTTTTATCAACAAACCTTTTACTAGAAAGCAAAAAAAATGATTATATATTTGAGAGTATACTTCGTAGTAAACATTTTTATCAACGAACTCCCTAACTGTATTTAGCAAATAACTAAAATATTGCCCTTGGTGAAATTTTGGTAGATATTGCCCTAGGTGAGTTTATCTGAGGAAAGAAATGACAAAAAAATTAAAACCTAGAAGATCTATCTGTAACAATGAAACTCGAGGGATAGTAACTTGAAAACAAGGATAGCATTGAGAGCATATGTGCAATTAACCCTGTAAAAGAACCTTTTATCTAATGTCATAGCTAACACTTCAAAACGCTCCTTCTAAACGCTCCCAGAAGGTGATGCGTCTTCTCAACTAACCATTTCCAATAAACATTATGAAACTAGGCAAAAAAAAGAAAAAAAACAATGCATGATCTAACATCAGAAGAAGACGAATAAATTGGAATGCTGAAAAAAAATCCAACAATGAAAACAAAAATATCAACGGTAAACTCCTAAGAAGAAATAAGGCCCTAAAAGAATTACCTGATATTTTCCGATGCCACCCAATCCAAAGGTAAGTTTCGCCGTGAGCGAAACCTGCCAGTTTCCCATCTGTTCTGAGGAGGAGGAGAAGGCTCTTGAATCAAAAAGTCGAAAAATGAATCACATCTCTCAGCCTGGCTCTGCTGCTTTTTATGGAGAAAAAGTTCTAACGAATTCTCTTTTTACCCCCCCCCCCCCCACCCCCCACCCCCATCACTTCAATGCTTCTTACCAACCAAGCACAAGAGACATTTGTTGAGGCAGCTATGAACAAAGAGTAAAACAATCTCTTACTTGATGGAACTGAATAGAATTGCTTTAGAAAAAATTGAGAATCCAAGTATACTTACCAGATCAGCGCGACTAGTATCGGGACACAACTACCATGCTCGCAATCAAAAGTGTCGCATACACAGCTGAGCTTACCCTGAGGTCAGCACTGCAAGTCCGAATGTAAAGTTAATTTATGTGTAGAGAAGCGCTATAAGGGCTCAAGATTCAAACTTACAGTCAAAATGGTGCTCCCCCTGTTGGCTCATCTTGAGCAAGCTCGACAAGAGTTGCAGCAAATGTACATTTTTTTACTATTCATTTAAATTACACTGTTGCAATAAAAAGTTTAGTTCTAAAAGCTAAGACGAGCAACCTGGGACACGAAAAGCGTTCATCACAATAGAAACGAGCTCAGAGCATGACCAGAGAAGATAGGCAGATACAGGGTCACTGCAATGACAACCTCCAGTCAAAAAAAAATCCAACTTGCACAACAAATATTAGTAAATATAAAAACAAAAATAAATTGGTGGAGCTCACCTCCAAGGTGGAAAATCGCCTGGAGGCCGAACAGCAGGCCGCCCCTACCTGAAAAAATTATAGAGCATTAAAAATAATAAACTCTCTAAATTAGAGAGCATCTAAAGACGACCTGCATTCCTCAAAATTAAACATAAATATTCAAAACTAAACCTCTCGATCGGACTCTTAGCAGATACTCTAATAGAATACATGACATCATTTCTGCAAACGGATCTCTGTGATCGATGGACACATAGATATATTCAATAAACAAATGCTATTTCTAGCGTCTTTGCAACATCACCTTTTTTAAATAAAAGGTAGGCCGATAAGAATCAAAACTCACTCATTCTCTGCTATATGAGTTAGATGAGCTCTTGCGACACGACAGATATAAGAACAATTTCCTGTAGAATCAAAATAATGCACATGAATCAAATAATCCAATATTACTTTTGTGATCATTCTACATTCCTTGGATTATGGGATTTGAGGCTAATTTTATTTGGTTTTCTTATATCTGTCTTGTATCCACATCCATATCCGCATGTATATCTGTATCATTATCGTACACTAATTTTTTTATGTAGGTACATGATGAATTATGCATCTTCCACAAGTTCTATTGATCTTTGATTAGAGGGAACACAAACATTTTATAGTTTTTTTATGTATGTATGCGTGTGTGTCTAAATATAGAGAAATTTCTTTTATTAAAATATACTATCATGTCTAAATACTAAAAAGCCAGGGCATTATGCATATATATTTAGAATGTCGTATTAACTTTAATCAATCAAATCAAGATACAAATAAAACATAAACTAGATTTCAAGAAGTATTGAATTAATATTAACTAATTAAGTTCTTTCTGGCACATGAATTATGCACGTTCCTATGATCTACTATTAATAAACAAAACTAAAGGAATCCAAGAAAAAATAGAGTTATAACAAGCAATACGAAACTGTAGGCATCGAAAATTGCCTATAGGTCTCCACGAACAGCTCAATGTTAAAGAACGACGATGAACGTCACTACCCGGTTCACAGGAGTTCAATTGACGTCGGTGAACGCTTGAAGTGAATCGACGGACTACGTGAGCCGACAGAATTTCAGAATAACGAAAGCACGGGTTAATCGGGAACCCCGCGATAGTTACGAAAGGAACAACGCCCTTCATGTCTCGTTCACCCTACAAATAATCCAACCATTGGGACTGATAGAACTCTTCGTCAGAATTCCAACACATTCGAAATCACCTAAATCCGAGTTTGGACGAAGAAGTTACGGCAAACGCACAACAGAGCGTCTCGGGCTGAACTGGGGCACCCGGGGTGTCTCGGAAAAGTCGAAACACCCTAGGGGTGTCTAGGCAAAGCCAAGACACCCCAGGAGAGCCGAGACACCCCAGGGGTGTCTAGGCTTTGCCTAGACACCCCAAGGGTGTCTAGGGGCTGATTTCCGCCCAAAAGTTGTTACATCACCCCCATGGTCCCCTCTTGCCTATAAATAGGAGCCTTAGGCCTTTATTTTGAGGATCTGGATTTTTGGAGAGGATTGGCGAAGCCCTGCTGCAGTGAAGAGTGATCGTGCCCTTCAACAGAGGAGAGTTCTTCATCAGATCTTCATCACCCGCACCCGTTCCTTAGTATTACCCCTCGTCGGTAATACTAAGAAGAGCAAATATCTCGCTTTATCCGAGATAGGCGCTTCAAACTTCTAGATCTCCTCGCGGATCGACGAAGCTCTGCCCGATTTTCTCAGATCAGATCTGACTGCCAGGTGGTCCACGGATATCGACGTCCCCGTCACAGGCTAAAGACCCACGCAAGCAAGAGACCGCAAAACAGGATCTTGTGTTTATTTTCGAAAAGTTATAATCTTTATTTTCGTTATTTGAATTTCATTTTGTAACGCTTAAAGTATTAATGAAATCAATGATGAAGGCAACTTTTGACGAAAATAAGCTGGTGACCACAGTGGGAGCCAACAGCCTCACTGCCGAGGCTGTCGTGACGCAACCGGCATTCAAGATCCGGGTGAATGAAGAGATCGAATACGAGTTCGATCAACAAAAGTTTGAAGAGTACCTCTCTTCCTCCTCCTCCAGATCCGCCTCTCCGAACAGGCGTAGGAAGGCATCCTCTTCCAGAAATGTTCGCGGGACCTTCGGCTCGAAGATCCAAGATCCCATTGCCGCCGCTGCGCCCGCACCACGCGACGTTCCCGCCAAGGAGATGGCTACTGAAGACGCTCCAGCATTGTCAAAGAGAGCACGCCAAAGACGGCGTCAACGCCTTGCTCGTCAGCTGGCCAAGGCTTTGGAGCCGATGGACGGGATCCACTATAATGTGGATCTAAAATCCAGGCAGCGTCGGGAACAACAACGGCGAACAACCAACTCCTCCTCCAAGACAGAAACGAACGAATGGGTTCGTGTCAAGAGGACCCGCTCCACCCTCGAGGAGCGAATCAAGAAGCGTCGAGCATTGCTCACACATGCCCGAGCCCATTTGCAGAAAGCGAAAGAAATGCAGAGGGGAGAAGCAGTGGAGAAGCCGCCTGAGCGCAAGCAAGTTTGGGTGCCAAAGACAAAACCAGCACTTAAGGCAAAAGTGGGCGGAGTTATCGTCCAGCCTATTTCAAATCCAGATCTCGTTTCCTCTGTACCCGCACCTCCGACGGAGTCAGGAAAGAACGTGGATCTCACTAAATCCAGGGGTCCTTTGAAGGGTCGCCTCGATCCTGAAGATCGAGGTAAAGCACCCGTCAAGGAGCGATTGGGACCGTTGAAAAGTCCCCAAACAACAGTCAAGACTGGGGGTCGTACTAACAAAGGGAAAGCCCCTATTACCGACCGTATTGGATTGCGAGTCGAAGTTCAAGAGCCTGTTGGACTTTCACGCTCTCAAAGGCGTAAAAGTGAACGAGTGACTCTTGGAGACACAAATAAAGCGTCGCGTCCCCAGAGGGAAACATATTTGTCTGATGACGATGTTACACCTAGGAAGGCGTGCCAACACTTTATGGGTTACTCCAGTTATCAAACTGATGAGCTGTACTATAGGGCTGGGGGTGCGAATAAATCCCGGAAAAGAAATATTCGAGATACGGAGCCTCATTGTCCGTGTGCCAACATAATCAAAGCAGTGTTATCGGAATGCTGCTGTTCTAAAACCCAAAAAGAGTCTCGGTGTTTGAGAGAATCTCTACCAGGGCGTCCGAGGCCAAACCAAGGCATTTCCAAAGGAGGAAACCCATTCGCCAAGATGATGAATTTCCAGAAGTGTCCGTCAATATGACCGGCAGAAGGAATCGATGCAACACTTAAACCCAGATCAGTTTGCCGATGTATCCCGGCGTATGACTCGGTTGCGGTCAGGAATCAATAAGCGAAAGAATTACCAAAAGATGCAAAAAGGGCTTCCTTTGGAAGAGGAGGTATTAGATGCTGGTTCAGATTCTTGCTCGGCTATAGCGTCCGATGACACGGCATCGAGCATGGGACAACCCTACGAGTCATTTATGATCAGCGCCGAACAAGTAACCAAGATGCTTGAAGAGGCCCTGGCTAAGCAGAAGGAAAGTTTCAAGTTCGAGATGGATCTGGCCATGCAGCAGATGAGGGAAATGCATGACCAGCAAATCGCGACACTGACAACTCACCAAGGAGAACCCAGTCGTCGCAATAATCCGAATCAAGATGAGAATGAACGGGAAGAAGATAATGTCAATCCTGTCAACAATGATAACGGAGGCGGTCCTTTGAATGATAATGCGAAGGAGGACCACGTTACCTCTCCCCGAAGCCACTCGAAGACAGATACGAGTGAAGATAAGAAGATGAAGGACTTGGAGAACAAAATTAACGCTTTAATGTCTGCTCAAGAGGTAAAGAAGACCGGCATTCCGTGTCCTTACCCGAAAGAGTGGGACTCGATTCCGTATCCGGCGAAGTTCAACCTGATCAACTTCACGCCGTTCGACGGGAAGGGCTCGCCCACTCAGCATCTAATCTATTTCAAGTCCCACTTGGGCACGATCTCCAGCAATGAAGCCTTGATGGTTCGGTCATTCGTCGGCACCCTTCGCGGGCCTGCCTTCGATTGGTATCAGCGTCTTAAATTTGGAAGCATCAACAGCTGGGAGGACCTGGAGAGCATGTTCCTCACTCATTTCTTCGATGATGATGCTGAAGTGTCGATCAGGACACTCTTCGATGAGAAACAAAAAGACGGAGAGTCGGTGGATACCTTCATTAAACGCTTCCGCAATCAGGTAATGAACTGCAAGGATCCCATCACAGAGGAATTCATCTTGCAGACTTGTCATAACAATTTGTCCATTAACATCTTGGATGTTATGGGAGTAGAGCCGCTCAAGACATGGAAGGATTTGAAGGCCCGAGGAGAGCAAGCCGAACGATTCCTCAAAAGGAAGAAGGCCGAGAGAAGCCAACCGATGGCTAATTCTCCGAACTCGAACTTCGCCTCTCGTGATAGGGGTAAGGCACCTGCAGCGGCTGTTGATCAAACGTCAAAACAGCAGTCCCGAAGACAGCAGAAGACTTCGGATCAAAAGGCCCAAAAAGAGTACTCGTTCAAGGACGAAGACGTTCCCGCCATCTTCGAGTCTCTTCTCGAAAACAACAAAATCAAGCTCCCGCCCATCACGAATCAGGAGGAAGATGAAAATACTACGGATCCAAAGTACTGCGCATACCACAGGAGGATCCTTCATCCCACCAAGGCTTGCTTTACTTTAAAGAATAGCATCCAGACCTTGGTTGAAGACGGCGTCATAACGCTAGGATAAGCCAAATAAGAATGGAAAGACTCCAAAGAGGATATGAGTATAAACTGCTTCTTAACACTCCGACAAGTATAAGAGTATAAACTGCTCCTTCCTACACTCCAAAGAGTATATGAGTATAAACTGCTTCTTAACACTTCGATAAGTATAAGAGTATAAACTGCTCCTTCCTACACTCCAAAGAGTATATGAGTATAAACTGCTTCTTAATCCTCCGACCGGTATAAGAGGTTAAACTGCTTCCTGACACTCCAAAGAGTATATGAGTATAAACTGCTTCTTAATCCTCCGACCGGTATAAGAGGTTAAACTGCTTCCTGACACTCCAACAGGTATATGAGTCTAAACTATTTCCTTTCTTTCACGGGAAATTCCTGGAGAATTTTATACGTAATATTCTTAAGGATAACCCGATCATGCAACCAAATGCAATAATAAACCCAGTTTCGCGAGGAAGCTGGGGGTGGATGACTCATGTAACGGGAAGTTCCCGGAAGAATACTATATGTAATTTTCTTAGGGATAACCCAATCATTACAAATTAGGTGATAAGCACTAAACCCCCATTGTGATTTGTATGAGTCAACACTCCCGTTATAAGTTGTACTCTCACTCTCACCTCTCACTTGGTCAAACCTTCCTATAGTTAGGGCCACAACCCAAAATCCCCTCTCGATTCATTCAATGAACGAGAGGCCCACAAATCAAGCGATCAAACCTATAAAAGGTAAGATCGTCTCAAACCTCCCATTCCTAATGCTCCCTTGGTCAAACCTATAAAAGTTAGGGCCAAAGCCAGATTCCCCTCTCGATTCCTTCCATGAACGAGAGGTCCACTTTCAATTTAAGCAATCAAACCTATAAAAGTTAGGGTTGCTTGAATCTTTTCGATTCTCGGAGTGGAGATCCCACTTCTAGTTTCACCTTTCTGGATTCTGGGGGTGGAGATCCCACCCCGAGTCTCCTTTGTATCTGAAGATAGAATATAAAATTCTTCCTCTTTAGCTTTAGGAGATAGAATATAAAATTCTTCCTCTCCCGCATCGGGTTCGTCTTTGCCCTAAGAAAAGACACCACCTTTTCAACCCTCAAAATCCGTGCCTCACCGGTACGGGGAATGTTATCCCGAATCCTAAGAAGGGATAAGTCAACGCCTAACACGCGTTACCGGTTTAGTCTTTCACCGATTGAAGAAGATACTAGAATCTCAGTCTGGGGAATTTCATCCCGAAGCCTAAGAAGGGATGAGTCAGCGCCTAACACGCGTTGCCGGTTAGTCCTTAACCATAAAAAAGGACAAAAGCCCACATATATTCCACATTGTGGCAGGTTGTTATTAATAACACCATAATCCGTGTTTCACACGCACGGGGAATTTTATCCCGAATCCTAAGGAGGAATAAGTCAACGCCTAACACGCGTTGTCGGTTTAGTCTTTCACCGATTGAAGAAGACACCAGAATTCCAGTCTGGGGAATTTCATCCCGAAGCCTAAGAAGGGATGAGTCAGCGCCTAACACGTGTTGCCGATTAGTCCTTAACCGTAAAAAAGGACAAAAGCCCACATATTCCACATTATGACAGGTTGTTATTAATAACACCATAATCCGTGCTTCACACGCACGGGGAATTTTATCCCGAATCCTAAGAAGAGATAAGTCAACGCCTAACACGCGTTGCCGGTTTAGTCTTTTACCGATTGAAGAAGACACCAGAATTCCAGTCTGGGGACTTTTATCCTGAATCCTAAGTAAGGATGAGTCAGCGCCTAATACGCGTTGCCGGGTAGTCTATTCTCGTGACAAAGACAAAGTCTACGTATTCGATATCGTAGCATCAAGTCTAAGGGAATTCATTCCTTTAGCACAACGTCACATGCGGAACGGATTTAAACAATCCGCATGTAAGCCCGATTCAAACGGTAATCGGTAAGAGCACGTCAAATCCGTTGAAGGCTGAGGATTTGCCAAAAATCCTGAGTCAACGTCTGATACACGTCGCTGTTTAGTCTTTTCACAAGAGAAAGACGAAGTCTACGTATTCAATATCATAGCACTAAAAGAGTTAACTCTTTTAGCATAACGTTACATGCGAAACGGACCTAGACAATTCGCATGCTAGCCCGATTCAAACGGTAATCAGTAAAGGCATATCAAACCCGTTGAAGGCTAGGGGTTTGCCAATAATCCCAAAGTCTATGCCTAACACGCATTGCCGGTTTAGTCTTTCGCCGATTGAAAAAAAAAACACCAGGGTCTAAACCTGGGGAATTTTATCCCGAAGCCTAAGAAGGGATAAGTCATCGCCTAATACGCGGTGCGGGGTGCCCTTTTTCCTATAAGAAATGGTGAAGTCTATGTATTCAAAGTCATAGCATTAAGTCTAGGAAAATCAATTCTCTTAGCACAACGGCATATCAAACCCATCGAGGGCTGGGGGTTTGCCAAAAATCCTGTAAATTTGATCATTGCGGGGTTCAAAGTAAATAAAGAAACATCATGAAAGAAGCAAATGCGGAGTCTCTAGTAATAGATCAAGCCAAAAGCATACAACGAAAAGTTCGTTAGCCCGAAGGCAACTGACGGCTAAGAACATGGGACTCTAAACTAGAAAGCCTGTCTATGTAGCTCTGCTCAAGTTCTGCCTGCAGACTAGCTCGGACAGAGTCTTCGGAACTGCTTAAGACCTTCGCGGCTTCATTCTGCAACTTCATCAATCTCTCCTGTGTCGATCTCAGCTTCTCGAGCGTCTGTTCACGAGAGCGCTCTAATCCAGCCAGGTCTTCTGCGATAAGAGTAGCGGACTCCTCGGCACGCCTCAAAGCTTCCTTCAACCTAGCTATTTCTTCACGGCTGGAATCCAAAGAGCTGAGTAACTCGGCTCTACCGACATCCTTCTTCGCCAGGGTAGCCATCAGATGCGCAATAGAATGCTCACGTGATCGAAGCTCGCTGCCGATGTAAGATCTCAGGTCGTGCCACTGTGTCAGCCTATGCTCCATCTGAGAGGACACAAAAGAAGAAGCTCCACCAGCCTTCAACTCCCTCAACTCTCGGATCTCTGACTCCAGAACAGTGAATTCGACAGTGAAGGAATCGGCCAACTCTGGATGTCCTTCTTCCCTCATCATCATCATGTGGCGAGAAAAGGAACGCCTGAACTGATCGAAACAGTACTCTCTGTGAAGAAGTTTCTTGATCATGCCGTTATAAAAGGCGGTAAAGAAGCCAAGGTCCATATGAAAAATGTCTCTGTCTGGATCGGTATCGACCAAAAGGGCGCGGACACGCTCGTATAAAGAAGATCGAGATCCTACAAGCAACAATAAAGAAGTTTAGGAGATTATCGAATACAATAAGGAAATTCAAAGGCAAATTTCGAGCGTACCTATCCCGACGGAGGTTCTCTCGGGCTGAGGTCCGACAGACTCTGAGATAACGGCAGGAGTGGTCATGGAGGGTATACCAACCTCTGTAGGCAAATCGGTCATACCACTCGACGATGGCGGGAAGACGCCGCTTCTATGCAAGCTGTTGGTCCCAGAAGCTGTAGTGGTATCAGGCACAACGGCCGGTCCTATAGTTACACTCCCTTATTAGTCAAAATGGAAATTTAGACAAGTAAGGGAAATCAGGATGTGAAGATTGTATGCATACCGGCAACCCCATCATCCTCAGATACGCCGGGAATGCCAAGAGTTATAAAGGTATCGGTCCAAGTGGCTGGTCCTATGGTCGCATTCATTAGTCAAAAGAAATCGAATAAATGAAAAGCAGTGCGACATCCAAAATCGTCTGCATACCTGTGAGCCCGTCACTCCGAGGTAAGCTAGATGTGCTGGGAATCGCTACTGAATCAGTCCCAATGACTGGTACTGTAATATTAATCCTTCATTAGTCGGATGAAAGAAAAAAAATGAAGGGAATCAGATATATACCTGTGAATGAATCACTCCCAAAGGGTGGTCTCACGGTTCCTCTGATAGTCTGTTCAGCTAGCATGTCGGCTAATAATCCGGCGTCGGGTTTCGAGAAAATTGGTACAGGAGCGCACCCCTGTTCCTCGAAACCTACATCATGAAAGGCTCCGTCCCCAGCTGGCTTTTCCATCGCAACATCTGCAGGGCAACCCAGATGTTGGAGATATGTATAAGAAGATAAGAAAGAAGGGAAAGCTTGGAAATACCTGCAGCAGGAACAGAAGATTCTCTTTCCCCATGACGGAGGAGGGCATCATCGGATATAGGTATGCCTGAATATGGAACGGTGGGTTCAACACCATCTGCCTGCTCAAGATCAATGTTTAGATCGATACCCAGGGAACCGTCACGAAGGGCGTCGCACATCTGCTGAACGAAGCAGTCCATGTTATCAGATCCAGGGAATACCGGATCCGGTGGAAGCTCGCCCTCTTCAAAGAACCCTAAAGCATAAAACATGATTACGAATCCCAAAAGGTAAATCAACTTAAAGCAATAAAAATGTGTACAACAAGATGTTACCTTCCTCTCCATCGGCAATGTCGCCTAAATCCACTCCATAAGGACGCTGGCCGACGGGTGGTTTGTGAACGATCTTCTTCCTTTTTGAGGTACCAGCCCTCCTAGAACCAACAGGTCGGTCATGCACGGACTGGCCACGCGTCTCAACATGTGTGGGAACTCGGTCGTTGGGCCCTGAGCTCGTATAACGAGAAGCGAGCGACTCATGATCGTCAACTGTCCTGCCTAAAGTGATAATGGTCATTTCATTAAACAAACAAGATCTTTCGTTGATACCAATTAGAGTTGAAAAAAAAAAGAAAATCGAAGAGCATGACAAACCTGCATCAAGTTCTTCTTGGTCGGTATCTATATCCATATATTCCTCCTCAGAAGTCTCGTCGTCATCGTCCGTGGGAAGGAGCTCTTCATCAGCTTTGCTTGAGAGAGGAGATTGGGCATGCCTCTTCCCCTGCTTCTGAGCAAGCTCAGCCTTACGAGCAGCCATCATGGCAGCCTGGACCGAGTGTTCGGACTGTAACTCTGAAAGACTCCTCACACCTATGGATTCATGGGCGGAAAGGAACCACTTGCAACTGAGGAAAGTGATCAACGGCTTGCGCCTATATGAAGGAAGAGCAAAATGGGCTCTAGTGCAGCCCACCATAGTCCACAGCCATGCTCGTACACCGTCAATAAGCTCTCCCTCAACCTTCAAACCACGGCTAGGATTCCCAACATATAGTTGGTCATAGCCGAACTGACGAGCAAAACGGTAGGGAAGGTAAGGCTCTATGTGGCATCGATTCTTCACTCGAAGAACAAGATACCCAACACGGATGTTCACCAACCAGCGAAAACACCCAACATCGAGAACAGTCCGGTCACTTCTGGGTTTCTCCTCGTCGACCAGCACGTCACCATAGCGACCCGAGAAGTGAGGAAAACATTTGAAGAACTCCCAGCTCTTACGAACTTGAAGTTCTTGTTGTACATCACTGAATTTTTTCCCGAGCCACTTGCTCCTCTCCAACAACTGCACGAAAGGAACGGGGACATCAACAGCACTGGGCGCCGATATCAAGTCAGGACGGTGAAGAACGAGCCACGCCATCAGATACGCGTAAGGAAGCTCGACCTTAGGACAAGCAAGCTCGGTCGATGGTTCAGGACCCACTTGTGTAAAACCACTGACCACACTCCTAAGCCCGCAATGGATACTGGCAACCATCGCTGGGAGCAGAGAAAGCTCCCTCCCATAAGCTAGCTGAACCGCGGGGAAGAGTACCTCGAGAGGTAAGGCGTCTGAAAACTGGTACGGAACAACACATTTCTTCAACCAGAGCGCAAGGTAGCCTGCTAGCAGAGACCGGGGTTCAATAGACTTCTGCGCACGACGGAGAAACGAACGGAACTTGGTTCCTGCAGGAAAAGCTCCCTCAGCACTAGCAATGGTATAAGAGCGAGCCTCATTCTTCTCCATCAACTCATTAATAGCGGTAAAGGTCAAGATGTCTAACTCACGAATGGGCCCGCTGGAATCACCCTCCAAATTCTGGAATAAATAAACAACAAACTGCTTCAAGCTGATCTGCTTCTTCCTCTTTGCTGGAGGAGAAGTCTGGAGCAAGGAGATATGATAGTGACAAGTAAGGTCCCAAAGAGTATCATACATATCGGGATTATCTTTCTTCAACCACCCTAACTGCTGGTTCGAAGGAAAGTACTCCTGATACGAACAATTCCCCATCGGAAGGCCAGAAACCTGATGCATCTCATGTAGGGCCAACCCTAGCTCTCCGCCACTGGTCTAGAATGTGTTACTATCAGGCATATATGTCTCTAGCAACGCCAAGAAGTGGCGGCAGCTGACTGGGAGTCCGTGCATGGTGGCTCGTATGGGTACATACAATCCACTACTCTTCAAATCCTTCTCTCATCGCCCCAGGACGTAACTGGTCATGCGTGTCCACCATCCCTTGGCTAGTGAGGAAGCCCAACCATAGCATCTATAATCTGGTGGAGGTAACCGTCTTCCAAGTTGAGCCAGACGATTCCTCACAGTAGGAGCAGCTACCGATACCTCGCCTGGGGGTGCAGTATCAAGACCCATGATCCCTGGTCGAAGACCACGAATATGATGATACCCACCAGAACCAGGAGTCTTGTGATGAGAGGCATATCCGCACTGAACTCGATCAGCATCATCAGTAAGGTGCCAGGACATCTGTCGCCCTACGGCCTGTCCCTCCAAATGAGTGAAGGAATATTGACGAGGAATAGAGGGAATGTATAAGAGAGCTCCTTCGTCAAGAGTCAGCCAATGCTCCTCGGTAAGAGTCAATCTAGCAGGATCCTCAGTATGATCTCCGAACAGAAAACTGGGCTTCTTTAAAGCCTGAGTGGAGGAAGAGTCCGCAGTAAGGGGAGCATCTGTAATAAGCTGGCGCAAACAATGACGCTCTCCATCCCGTATCAAGCAACATGATTCGTCAGAACGATCTCTGTCGAACTGGGGGAGTGGATCAATGACCTGCCTGACGGAAGCTGAAGAGAAGACCTCCTTGCTACAACCAGTATGGGCATGATGAGGGAGGCTGCCCGTGGGGAACTCGACTGCAACAAAGCATAAGGATAGAATCAGAAAATCCATCTCATAAAGGCGAGATAAGATTATTCACGGGATGATTGGAGAGACGATTTCGAGTGTCCTACACCGGGAGGACGGTATGTGTCATCACGTAGATAGCGTGATAACACACACCGACCTGTAAGGTGTAAGACGACACGAGATCGCCCCAATATATCCGAAGACTTGAATTGGCTAAGCAAAACAAGTCCGAAACCTTAACCCCCGTGAAGGAGGGTATCAGTTCTTCCTTCATGACCCGCGAAGGGGTCAATCAGGGATACAGAAAATATAAATTCTCACCCCCAAAGAAAGAGGCCGCTGGAGAAGATGCCGCGGGAACCTCTTCCTCGCTGCGCTGCGAATGGGAACGACTCATACGAAGTCGAGGTCGACGCGGAGACATCAAAAATCTGCAATGAAAAGCAGCAGGTCAGGAACAATCTAAAATATGAATATACGAAATTAAAAAGGGAAATTAAGAACTTGAACTAAAGTCCTATGAATAGATAGGATTATGTAGTTGAAGTCTGATTAAACCTACAAATTTCGTGCATACAAAAAAAAATGATTGTCACTTCACGGTAAATTTTGGTGAAATACCCAAAATACCCCTCGTGTTCAAGGCTAAATTCGGGTCAAGGACACGTGTGATCTGGTGTAAAATCCCGTAAATTTGAATATTTTATGATAAATTAATGATAAATATATTATATGGTAAAAAATAATATATTTTGATATTTGGATATGATAAGAATTAATTTGAGATTAATTCAATGTATATTTATGAAAATATGAGTGCAAATGCACAAAACATGCACAAAGGCCAAGAGTGAAAATCTGAGAATAATGATTAGTTATGAGTTTTTATATTTTTCACACCGATTCAGTTAGAATTTGGAAAAGTGTAAAAGACCAAAGTTGTAGGTCTCTTCAACAGCTTTCCAACAAGTCTTAGATCACCTCATTCTGAGGTCGGATGAGAAAGTTATAGCTAAAATACCGAAGGGGTATTTTCCTAGTCAGACTAGGTTTCCTGGTTCGGGTCTAACAGGTTTGTTTCGGATTTGCCTCCATAAGTACCTATATTTTTCATGAAAATTCCTTTCTTTTATCATATCTAAGAACCCTAACAGCCACCAAACACCCATAAACCCTATTTTGAATTCTTGGAGAAGATTTGAGGCGTTCAAGTTGTGTTTTGTTGATTTTTGGCTTTTGAAGTGGAGATCTCCTTCGATGTTGCTTCTAACAAGTTTTCCTACAACCCCAGGCGAGTATCATCTCTACTAATCCCCCTCCCAGTTTTTTAAAATATTTTTAAAGAGTTTTTAATGAGTTTTATAGAGCCTAATCAATTAATTTGTGTATAAAAATTTGATCTTTTGTATACATGTATAAAGACTAGGTCTTTTCATGTTAAAGAGATTAAGCATGAATTTACAGAAGTGTTTTAAGATCTAAAAATAATTTAAAATATTTTTTATCTGAATTTAGATGTCTTATTCTTCCTTTTAAAGTTTCGTGCATGATTGAAGGTTTACATATGATTTCTTGTGCAAATAATCATGTTTGTTATGTTCTGCTAAAAATCTGTTGCACATATATACTATTGAACTAGAAATTTGAAATAACAAATGAAATCCAAATTGAACCAAACTAATTCCAATTGAAAGATATGTGAATCTAGTTTTTAAAACAGAAAACCATACCTACAGATAGTTTTCCTAGAGAAGATATGCTTAATTTACTGATGATAGGTTCTGCAGAAAATCTGCTGCACAAATAAAATGTTTGACTGGAAATTAGAAATATCATATGAACTCCAAACTGAGCCAAATCAGTGTCAAATGATAGCTATATGAGTCTAGTTTCCAAAACGAAAAACTATTCTTAAAAAGAGTTTGTCTAGAGAAAGATATTCTCAATTTACTAAAGATATGTTCTGCAGAAAACTGCAGATATGCTGATTTGAAATAAATTATTATATTACGTAAATGTTTCTTGAGTTTCGCTCTTGTTTGTTCTTTTTTGAGAGAGTTTCTCAATATTATACTGTTATATACAATGCTTAAGAGTTGTTTAACATCTGGGATGATGATGAACACCAGATATGGACACGCACACCGAGATATGTGCACGTACACTTAGATTATGTTGTGTTAACATACTTTTTGTCGCATGTTGAGCTGATGAATACATATGAAATAGTATCGTTATTATATGTATCCGGGATAGGTAGATAAAACCTATTGCCACAGAACGATTGAGTAATAGTATTACAACAGTATCGTTATTATATGTATCCGGGATAGGGAGATAAAACCTATTGCCGCAGAACGATTGAGTAATAGTATTACAACAGTATCGTTATTATATGTATCCGAGATAGGGAGATAAAACCTATTGCCGCAGAACGATTAAGTAATAGTATTACAACATTATCATTATTATATGTATCCGGGATAGGGAGATAAAACCTATTACCGCAGAACGATTGAGTAATAGTATTACAACAGTATCGTTATTATATGTATCCGGGATAGGGAGATAAAACCTATTGCCGCAGAACGATTGAGTAATAGTATTACGACAGTATCGTTATTATATGTATCCGGAATAGGAAAATAATAAACCCTATTGCCGCAGAGCGATTGAGTAACGAGCATTACAAAAGTATCGCTATAGTATAAGATGATGCACACATAAATATTTGATCAGTTGTAGGCTTTACTTCTATGATAAATTTCCCGCGAATAGGGTATTTCCTTTGAGATTTTGATGCACCCGTTATGAACGACAGATATATTTATTTTAGCAATTGTTAATATCCTCTTATATTAGAGCAGGTCACTCGGACGTAGTTCGAGATGAGATGATTATTCTTTATGTTAGAGATTGAAGTATTTATCATTGATTATTTGTTTTTCATTCATAGAGAGTTATATGAATGATTTGATATATGTATATACTGACTCTATTTTCTTATATACTCCTACTCCTTCCCCTGGGGAGAGGTAGTGATGATCTCGCTAGTTGCTTTGACGCTCGTTGTTTCCCCCCTTTCAGGCAACGAGTCTGGCGCACGGAGAGTCCCAGGTTGATGGGACTTCTTAGTTGTCCATTTAGTTACTTATCATATTTTGTAGTTATTACAGAACTCCACATGTTGTTGATAAATCTCAGAATCTAGATTGGTATTTTGTTTCATAGAGTTGAGAGCTATTGTGAGACTTTATTTATGTGACTCATTGTATTTGAGATTCAGTTCAGACTCAGAGATATGTCTATTTTATTCCAGTTGGGCTCATTATTGATTTTTCTCATGCTTCTTCTGTGTATATCCAGTATTATCCTATTTCTATTTTTACCTGTCTGTACCTTCACCTATTTATTGTTTTCACTAGAGAGATAGTGATTGTGATGGTAAAACTTGTCATAGCATGGTGGTTGGTGCTTGGCAGGTTTGATAATCCGGGTTTCACCTGGGACTGCAGCCGTGTGTGAATCCTGGGGCGTCACATCTGGGTCATGGTCATCATATTCGATCATCTAGCACCCTGATACCCCACAATTTTGATTAATTTTGCAAATAAGCCCTTTTGTAGAATTTAGCCAATTTTGCATATAGACCCCTTCACGAATTTCGATCTAACACCCACATATCTTTCTCAAAACATTAGATCGTGGTGTTGTGTTCTAAACTTCTTGGTTTCCAGCCTTGAATTTTCTGCCTTTTTGCAAATAAGTCCCTCTAAAATATTTATGGACAATTTTGCAAATAAACCCTCAACAATTTGTGATCTCTTTGCATGAAGCACACCTCAAAGTTGTGGCTCATTGTGTCAAACATCCAAGCCCCAAAATCTCAGTCCCATTTTTGCATAAAAGCCCCTATGAATTTCAGCCCTATTTTGCAAGTAAACCCCTCAAATTCGGCCATATTGTCTCTTTTGCACAAAACACCCAACCCATTGTCTACTACAAGCATAAAGATGCAATCTTTATCAAAAAATGAGAGTGTTTTGAGGGGTAACTTACCCAAATCAAGAGGCTTGAAAACCCCAACTCCAAGAGCCAAGGCTTGAGCTTGAAGATGGAGGAAGAAGCCCTAGTTGGAGGAGAAAATTTTCGGCCAATGAGGTGCCCACAAGATCCGAACTTTTTTTGAGGACTTGGAGTTCTTGAAAGAGAAGAAACAATGGTGTGTGTTTGGAGGAAGAAGAAGGGGAGAAGGGAATCTTTTTGAAATTTGAAAAGAGGGGGAAACAAAAGAGAAAATGGAGAAAAGGACAAAGGGGGAGGGGACCGCGGTTGGCCAAGACACCCCAAGGGGTGTCTCGGCAAAACTGAGACACCCCAAGGGTGTCTCGGCTTTGCCGAGACACCCTTGGGGTGTCTCGGTTTTGTTAAGACACCCCGGGGGCGTCTTAGGTCGATATTGCCCCCCCCCCCCGAACCTTTTCTGAACCCCGGATTCGCCGATTTTTTTTCGCCGATTGTTGGGTATATCGACGAAATCCACACAAGTCAACATTCGGTCAACACGTAACCCTAGGTCAACGCCAGTCAATGCGTTGCGACCTAAGTCAACGTTTGACGATTCAAAACCCTAGGGTCAACGCCAGTCAACGCGTAACCCTGGGTCAACGCCAATCAACGCGTTGCGACCGA
>BQKN01064748.1:334564-373782 GCA_022839385.1 Asparagus kiusianus
TATATATATATATATATATATATATATATATACATGTCGTACATGGAGCCAACTGGCTCAATTGATATTTTTTTGCACATTCATAAACATTGGTGATGGGGTAGCCCGTCGCCAATAATAATTTGTATGATGTGTCACCAATAATCATTTGTATAATGTCCAGTAGGATGCAAGAGCATAGATGAGCAGATTTTATTATTTTTTTACATTCTCACAACATCCTAGACAGAATCTCGGCAAGTCCGTCTAGGACGCCTCTGCGCATCCTAGACAGAAATTCCGTCTAGGATGCATCTTTCCGTCTAAGATGATTATTCTAGAAGGAAATTTTGTCTAGGATGCGACATAGACGGAAATATTTTAGACGGACCATCCTAGACAGATATCCATCTAGGATGTCCATTTTAAACAGATTTCTCGACATCCTAGACGGATTTTGTCATCTAGGATGCTCAGATTTCTACTAGAATTTGTAGACTTCGAGTATCAATGTGTTAGAAATAAACTTTACAGTAAGAAAAATGTAAACATTGAGGTATTAAAGTGCCAAATATGGAGAATCGAAGTTAAAAAAGATGTAATCTTTAGGATACTAAAGTGCAAATAATCCAATTTCAAATATTAAGATTGATGAACTAAGTTCAAAGTATGACAGAGATGGGGGATATGACCAGGAAACTCTTCATAAAATTGTAGTTATTATTTGTTTGTTATTATATTAGCTAGTTGTAGGCATCTTTTCTGCGGGTAAACTAAACCGAATTCTGATTCGAGAACGTGTACAAAGCAATGTTACAGAAGGCGCTAGGTGGACTAGGCGTTTGAGCCAGGGCCTAGCGCCTAGGCGTTTGCCAATGTTTTTCATTTATTTAATTATAATAATTCACAAAAATATGTATTAAGTTCATGTAAAATTGTACAACAATATAAATAACAAGTTTAGATCCATAATCAACCATGCATAAAATGCTAAATATCCAAAGTAGTAACCAAATACTAATTAAATAGATTAACTAAAATTAACTAAATTGAACAATGAATAAATTTGAACTGAAATTGAACAATATTAAACTAAAACTAATTAAAATTAAACTATATTTAACTAAAACTGAATAAGATTAAACTAAAATTAACTACAATTGACTAAAATTAACTAAAATTGAACATGATTAAACTAAAACTAACTAACATCGAACAAGATTAAACTAAAATTAACTACATTTAACTACAATAAACTAAAATTACTCAAGATTAAATTAAAACTAACTTAATTAAACTAATTAAACTAATCAATTAAACTAAATTGAACGATATTAACTATTTAAATTTAAGATAATAGTGTATAAGTGAGATTTTGGTCTAAAACAGTAAATAAGCTAAAAAATAGTTTGAAGTTTTTACTTGAGGACCGGCGGGAGAAGGAACGGCGGAGGCTGGAGAGGGCCTGGCGACGGCGGTGGGAGAGGACTGGCGAGAGAGGCTCCGGCGGCGGCGGGAGAGGGTGCGATGGCACCGGGAAGAGATTTTAAAGAGAGAGAGTAAGACTGAGAGAGAGGCGGCTGTGAGATTGGGAGAGAGACAGCTAGGGTTCGGTTTTGGGTTCGGGTCACGGGTTCGGGTAGCGGGTTCGGGTTTGGGTTTTAATTTTTTTTTTTTAGGAAAAATTGCTTGGATGAATCAAAATAAGTATAAGAGGGATTTTGATTGTAACTTAGTTATTCAGTGTTAAATGAGAAAATGAGGAATTTTTTGGAACATATATGTATCATAGTTAATCGTAAATGTAACAAATAAGCACATCATATGATATTTCAATGTTATATGTGACAATTTAATCCTACATGTGACAGTTCAACCTTATATGTGAAATTTAGATCTGATTTGTGACTTTTGAGTATTACATGCGACATTGAGACCTCATATATGACGTTAACGTATTATATGTGAATGTTAGATGTGTACTTCATCTAAAAGATATATTTCTAGATGTGTACCATTCAAGATATGTATTTCATCTTGTTGATAATTATAAATTGAAGTTTAGAGATATGGGTTTTGCCCCAAGTGTTGCTTAACGTATTTCAAAATTATTGGAGTTTGCTGTATACAAGTATACGTTCGTCTGTTATGTGTGGCCTTTACTCGTCTCATGTAGCAATACTCTATTATATGTGACTCTTATCTGTGTTATGTGATATTTTGCTATTATTTGTGACAGTTGTCGTTTATATATGACACTTATCTGTTATGAATATTGAAGCCTTGCAAAGAGAGTCTGAGATTAAAGTTGATCCATGGACAACAAAATCAAATAGCTATCTATGTCCTAAAGCAGAAAAAATTCTTCAACAAAATTGCATGAAGGGAAACACTCTTGAAGTATCGCTGAAGGACATAACCGATAAATTAATATGCTAAAGAACTTTACTTTCAGATTACATTTAATATGCTAAAAAAAAGATCACCAATAAATTACAAATGCACATTTTATCATTTACAAACAGCTAGTAAACATCCAACATCCAACAAATGAAACAGTTACATGTGTTTGTCTAATACTTTCACTCAATCAATGGTACGTTATTACCCCAAGTACAAAAGATATTCTTGATCGCCGGTATCTAACTTCAATTGTAACTTCTTCGATTCACCACCTTCGCATATGATTTGTGCAGCAAGTCCTGCTCCTAACATCACAGATTCCCTTTACAAGCCTTCAATATTCATTGTCTCCCTTCCCTCTAGGATCGTCTTGATGAAAAATATGCATGTATGCCACAATCATATCTGTAAAAATATCATATCACTTAAACTACAGCATATGTAACTGGTAACGAGAATATATCACAGAATGTAAAAATATCACATAACGGCAGCATATGTCACACAAAATACCAAAATATCATATAACAGCAGCATATATCACACAGAATACTCAAACATCACATAACAGCAGCATAAGTCACACATAATACTAAAATGTCACATAAACAACAGATGATCTTCAACTAACTATATATTTCCAATTAGCTACAGAGATCTCATCTTTATTTGGTTCATGAAACACAGGCCTAGTGCAAAAGGGCAAAAGTATTCAAAAGATTATTTTCAGGTTCTGGATACTTTGTATAATGGGAACTTTGATATTTTCGTCTTATATGTGACCTGGCGACTTTACTTGTGACATATCGACTTTATTTGTGATGTGTATGTTATATTTAGCTTGCAGTCTTCCTAATGTAAGCTCACGGTCATCGAATCATATCAAGGAACCTTATGAGAGGATCCCAATAGAGGAATAAGAGAGGATCCCAAATGACAATCCTCAAGGAGAGCATGTGTGGATGATGAACGACATAGCAAGTGACTCATCTCATGTGTGACATTTACTCATCTCATATGGAATGACTCTATTAGATATGACGTATACCTATTGTATATGATATTTTGCTATTGCTTATGATATTTGTTGTTTATATGTGACACATGGCTGTAATTTGTGATAGTGAATTTTTATATGATACACAAATATGGTCATATCACTTCCAATATTATTGAATGTTACAACAATTAGATTCGTGCGGGGAGAACACTTCCTATTTGCGATATGATGTCATGTTGAAGGACATAACCGAGCCACGTGCACTGAACCTATCCAGGATTAACGTTTCCTGACAGAATTCAAACTCTTTTGTGATTGTTGTCTATTGCATGTTAGTTTTGATATTTTTTTTGTAATATTTACTACTTAAAAGCAGAATATATCACCCGGAATGTCACTAGGTCACATGAAACCAGCATATGTGACATAAGTAAGTATCACACGTATTAATAAACTGGTAAGTATAAGATGTTTAGAGAAACTTACGAGCCTTTTTGCGTTCGACAAGAAACTGCTTCACAAATTTTGATTTTTAATGAATCAAAACAAGAAACATTAACACTTCATCCAAGATCATAAAGTTAAAAAATCTATAGCTAAAAAAACACAGTAATCAATCCAAATTCAGGCTAACGTCTACTACGACATTCATCTAATATGATAAAACTAATAAAATCACTAAAAATACAAAAATAAAGAAAGATCACAAAACAAGAACGTTAGATCCAAAGAATCAGATCACTCACCCAGTGGGGAGATTGTTGACGCAACTGATGAGCATCTTGAGCGTCACTCACTTCTCCTCGAGCTCCTTCAAGATCGTCGTCGCCCTCGCCCACCGCCCTGAGCTAACCGATGCCTCACGATCAACACCGCCACCGCATGGCCCAACTTATTTTGGTTCCTCCAAGAAATTTTCCCTAAAATCTATTCCTTTATACAAATAGGAGGATAAGAGATTCACTGTTCATGCTACAGTAAATGCTACAGTAGCATTTACTGTAGCATTATTACTATATCTAATACTTAATTAAAAATATTACTGTAGCACACGGGTATACTGTAACATTTAAATGGTACTGTAGCAGGTCGGGATACTGTAGCACTTACAAAAATTCAAATAATACCATATTAAAAAAAGCGGGATTACTGTAGCAAAAAATAAAAAATACCATGCTTTGCACGGACCGCAAACTAGTTAATCAAGAATAGCAAAAAAGTCCAAATCCCGAAATCCAACAAGAATTCCTTGCAAATCAAACAAACCCATAAAAACCAAGAGCAACCCAGATCTGAAATCACACGTAAAGACACAAAATTCATCTACTACCTGAAGTGGCGGTAGATTCTCCTTCACGAACTAATCCAGAGTCTTGTTGTCATTCGCCTCAAACTTTTGGCAAACCTTGCTATCAACCAAGTAGCTCCTAATATTCCACCAATTCTTGGAGCTCTCAACCCTCTTCTACAGCCAGTTGGAGTAGTCCCTGAGCCTATACTCCTTGTAACCCCTCCCGGAGACAACCTCACTGGCTCCCTTGTTGGTGACGACGAAGGCGAAGACGGTGAAGCAGAAGAGTAGGAGGATGAGGAGGAACATGACGAGGAGGTAGATCCAGAGGAGGAGGTAGTTGCGGCAGTAGGCGCGACAAGGCCGCAGAGGGAGACGACGAGGAGGAAGACGCCAATGGCGATGATGGGGGTCTGCAGGAGGAGGGTGAAGGGGGAGGAAGAGAGGATGCGGCGGAAGAGGGGGGAGGAGGGGAGGGGAGGAGGCGGACGGAGTGGAGGAGGGGGTCGGGGAGGAGGGGGGATGCGGATGAGGAGGGAGGAGGAGGGAAGGGGAGGAAATGGATTGACTTTTAATTGGGAATAAGGGTAATTTGGGAAATGGTTTTTTTGGGCAGTAGGTTTGGGGGTTGGTTGCACATATTTTTCAATTTTAGGGATTGGGGGTTATGGTTCTTAGGCTGGGGGGTGAGGATGCTTGACCCAACTATTTTTGATTCCTCCAATCAATTTTCCCTTTTTTTATGTTCAGAAAGCTAGGCGGCCAGCCTAGACAGAGCGGCCGCCTAGTCTAGCCGCTCATGCTAAAACTGGGCAGCTGTAGCTCCGCTTACACCTAGCCGAACGCCTAGGCGTCCGCCTAGGGCACTTTTTATAACACTGGTACAAAGGATAAGACGATCGATATCGGGCGGTCACCTAAGGAGTTATCATTCATTCGAGATTATTTAGTAAGGTTTGGATTGTTGTCCAAGAATCTTATATTCTAGGATTTAGATTAGGATTATGATATTTTGGTTAGAGTACCAGACTTTTTGAAAGGATTTTTAAACATTTGAATGGATTCATGGACTCGGTGTGGAATAGTCATTAATAAAATTAATTATTATTTTATTCAATTACTATTTTCTATAATTGTTAATAAATATGGACTTGGTGTGGAATAGTCATTAATAAAATTAATTATTATTTTATTCAATTACTATTTTCTATAACTGTTAATAAATATTATTGTAATTTTCTGTAGTTACAATTTAAGATCAAATTATTACAACTAATTTGTATGTTTAAATATGTAAACATTTATAAATATAATAGAAATTTTTGCCAAACATTGTATATATATACATATATAAAATTAATGTTTAATATTTAATAATTTTATTATTTAATATATGGATTATTAATTATACTTGATATTACTTATTTGCTATATTTCTTATCTAATATGCAAATAAATATCAAATATATAAAATTGAGATGAATATTAAGCACATATTTAATGTTTAATAATTAATAAATTTTTTATATATGATATATAATTAATATATCTAATATCAAATATATTAGACTATTTATAAATGTTAAAGCTATAAATGATTAAATAGTATAAAATATTAAATAATATTTAAATTTTAAATTATTAAATATAAAGAATTTGATTACAAAATATTTAAAATTAAATATATTTAATATGAAATATGTAAAATAACTAAAAATAATTAAGCCATTTAATATTTAATATTTATTTAGTTAATTTTAAATATCACTTACATTTAACATTTACATATTTACTATATTTGTTATCTAATTTTTAAAGAAAAATTATATATAGTTCATATTAATATCAAATAGTTTTGCATATTTAAGATATGCTAAATAATAAATTTAGTTAATATCAAAACTAAATATATTATATTAAATCTATGAAAATATTAATATTTGATTAAAATTGTCAAAACTAAATATATTTAATATTTTATTATATAACTATAGAATATTAAATATTAATATTTAATACTATAAATATCATATAAATATTAGTTCGTGTCTTTTTTTTGTTAACATGGGCATATCAAAGGAAGGGGAAAAGAAAATCCAAGGAGAGAGATCATAATCCGCTAACTTTTACTTGGACCTTTATTTTTTAAAATTTTCTTACTAGATTGTGTACAGTAGGATTAAGATTTGAATCACATTTCTCAAGTGCTTGGATTTACTATTTCTCCCTAGGCTTTACAACAAACGTCACTCCTCTTGGAATTGATCACGGTCTCTCCCAACCACTCTTCTAAGTGTCCTTGTGTATTACAACGTGATCTCTCAACTATAAGCTCAAATAATTGATTTTGTTCTCTAACATAATTACTTAACATGAATTAACTTTTCATGATATAAACACTTGAATTAAACTAATTTGGGTTTAACATCTTAATTAATCAAAATTGCTCAAATAACCTAATTTATTAATATGGTTAAGTAAACATGATAAATTCTAAATATTGAACATAGATAAATTTGTTTAAACATGCTCACATCACTTAGGTATCATAAAACTAGGGTTTAGACCTTTGTAATTAGCAAGAAAACTTAAATAATTATTAAACTAGGGTTTAAAACATGATTTAAGCATGATTAACAAGTTAAAATGGAAATAAATACAATCCTAATGATCATGATCATCAAACTAATATAAACAGTAACTAAAACTATAGATTTTTCACATCGGTTTAAAGATTAACATCATAAACTAAGATTTTAAAATATCGGGTTAAGTTTAAACATGAGATTCATTAATTAAATATATTAAATCTTGAATTAACTATAGGAAAATGTTTGGAGGAAGATGATCTTGCCTCAAACGTCGTGTTGAACTCCTGAACACGTGCGTGCAAGATCCCTCTTCACCAAAGTCGCAAAATCCCGCCTTCCTCTCGACAAACGCCTCAAGAACTCTCCCAAATCTCACAAATTATGATTAGGGTTTGAGAGAGAGAGGAAGATGGGCTGCTAGGGTTTGGAATACTGATGAAAAGATGTATTTTTCGTGTGTAAATATGTATATATATAACTGCAAACCCGAATCAAAACAGCCCAAACCCGAAAAGGAAACTCAGTTAGACTGGGAAAATAATATTCGGTATTTTAGTTGTAAATTTCACGTCTGACCTCAGAATGAGATGATTTAAGATGTGTTGGAAAGATATTAAAGATACCTACAATTTTTGTCTTTGAGTTTTTCTAGATTCGAACTGTTTCGGTGTGTAATGCATATATACTCTTAACTGGTCACTTTTCCAGATTTCTGCTTTGTGTTTAACCTTTGTATACTCTCATATATACTCTTAATTGATCTCAAATCAATTTTTTGCATAATCATTCACCCATAAATGATATTCGTCATAATTAGAGCTCATTTATCAATATAATTCACACTATTTTCTAAAATTCACAGGGTTTTACATTAGACCTCGAGATTGAGCAGCTTGATGTGAAGACTGTATTCCTTCATGGTGATTTGGAGGAGGAGAACTACATGGAGCAGCCGGAGGGTTTTAAAGTAAAGGGAAAAGAACACATGGTTTGCAGGTTGAAGAAGGACCTCTATGGTTTGAACATGCACCTAGGCAATGGTACAAAAAATTTGATTCTTTCATATTGAGTCATGGCTACCGGAGGATAGTTGTAAATTCGTGTGTAATTTCAGATTCTAGCTTCATTATCCCTTTGCTTTATATGAACGATATGCTGATTGTTGGTCAGAATAGTCAGATACTCGGTAGACTAAAAAATGAGTTATTTAAATCTTTTGACATGAAGGATTTAGGCTCCGCACAGTGGATTCTTGGTATGGGTATTGCTCGTGACAGGAAAGTCAGGAAGTTATGGTTATCACAGGAGAAATATATTGAACGTCTACTTGATAGATTCAACATAAAAAATGTCAAGTCACTTAGTACTCCTCTTGCAGGTCATTTGAAGCTTAGCAAAAAGTTTTGCCTGATTACAAATGAGGAAAATAGTAAAATGGAGAATATTTCTTACTCTTCAACTGTAGGAAGTTTGATGTATGTCATAGTTTATACTCAGCCAGATATAGCTCATGCAGTTAGCTTTGTGAGCAGGTTTCTTTCTAATCCAGGAAAAGTTCATTGGGAAGATGTAAAGTGGATCTTAAAATATTTGGAAGGCAGTTCCAGATTATGTTTGAGTTTTGGAAATTCGAAGGCAGTATTATATGATTTTGCAGATACGGATATGGGAGGTGATCTCGATCACATGAAATCTACCTCAGGTTAGTTGTTCGCTTTTACAGAGGGAGCAGTATATTGGCAGTCCAAGTTACAGAAGTGTGTTGCTTTATCTACAATAGAGAAAGAATATATTGCAGCTGCAGAAGCTGATAAGGAGATGATTTGGTTGAGAAGATTTTGACAGGAGTTAGGCTTGTAACAGGACAATTATCAAATCTTCATTGATAGCCAAAATGCTCTTGATTTGAGCAAGAATTCTACATTCCCCTCCAGGACAAAACACATTGATTGAGATATCATTGGCTTAGAGAAGCCGTTGAGAAAGATGAGCTAAAGCTACAGAAGATTCGCACAGATAAAAAATCCAGCAGATTTTTTAACGAAGACCATTTCCAGAGAGAAGATCGAGTTGTGTCGGCGATTAGCCGGTACGAACTTCCGTTGAAGAGTTACAGATTGGCATACCCCCTCGTTAGGCCAGAAGGGGAGATTGTTGTGGGTCCAGCCCAAGATAAAGCCCACATGAAATCCACATTAATTAAAATTCTATTTAGATGAGGATTTGGAGGATCTAGCTGTAATAGAATTAGGTTTGGAGGACCTGCAAATAAAATTCCTTTATAAAGGAATTCTATTCATGAGAAACCTGTAAATTTTTCTTTGTGCTATAGTAAACCATAAATAGTAACCCGAGAGAAGAAAAGAGGGGGGAGAGAGAAAAGTTCAGATTTCTGATAGTTCGGTTGTCCGATTGTAATGATTCAAAAGCCGTTGTCTTCAGAACGACGACGTCGTCGAGGGTGCGGTGTTGGTTTCTCCGCGGGTATTAGAGATTTTTGGTGAAACGGGTTTTAGGGTTTTGGTGCCCTAGAGGTAACACTGTATCTTTCTCTTGTGATTTAATCCTCAAGTTCAAGTGTAACTTGGAGGGATTGTACATTGATTCATAGTGAAATATTTCTCTCTGAATTGTCTTGTGGATGTAGGCACGATTTGCCGAACCACGTTAAATCTTGGTGTTTGTTTGCTTGTGGTATTTTCATTGGTATCGTTATTCGTTTAGTGTTTAATTCCGCAGATTAATCTTCATAAAATATCTAACATAAAGCTAATCATTTTTTAACTTTTCGTTAAAATTAAAATTCTGTTTAAAAAATATTAAAGTGACACTATTACCCTTTAACTCCAAAAATTAGATATTCTTATTTCCGGTCCCTATACCCTAGAAAAAGAACTTATTACATTAAAATTTGAACTCACATGGGATTATCAAAAATAATCCTCACTGCTTAGCAGTTACAAAGGATGTCATTGAAACCGTATGGGATATATATTATAAGGATACTTGTCTTTTTGACAGGGCGCCGTAAAGCCTTAATTTGGTTATCTTCTACTGATTTGAAAGGAAAGTCCTCGTTTTATATTCTCTCCAAATTAAGAAGCAAAAGTGAAAGGCACTGGTTTAGAGTAGGACCAGATTATTGCTTCCAACCAATACCATTATTACTTACCAATCAATGCCATAATTTATTTGCTTTCATCAATGCATGTTTATTTCCAGTCATCTCTGGGAATAACTATGCTTGGCTAATGAGAAGAACTTTTCTTTCTATCACATTTGAAGGAGACACGGAGCAGACAGCATGCGTATTTATTTACACGAGAGGGGCTCAAATATGAATTGTTGAGTTGGGAGTTGTTGAATCCCTTTATTGCCATGAGAATGAGTAGGTGAGGGGTAAATTATTGGTGTCCTTGTTGTTACCTCCATCAACTTCACGAATAAATCCAAGATGCAGTATGCATGTTATGGTTTATTTACTGTATCATTATTACTATAGTAAGCAGGGAACTTGATGCTTTAGCGTTTTTTGAAAAAAAAAAATCACTAGAGCGCACCGGAATACTGTAGCGCTTTAAAAAACTGTAGCAGAGGCGAAACTGTAGCTATTTAAAAACATTACTATAGCATTTAAAATCGGGATTACTGTAGCGAGAAAAAAATGATATGACGTGCTTTGCACGGTGTTCACGCCCAGTTATGAATGATACAAGGAACCATAGGTTTTGCTTGGACATTTTATTGTTTAATATGTTATTTACTTTTATTTTTTTTATAAAAAGAAAAAAGAGAAACGTGCAGATATATGATATAATTTCAGGTACAAAAGACCTCTTGCAATAGAAGATCAGGAGCATAGCAAGATGCGACTGAATACAGATCCTCCCTAAATTACTATTATTCATGGTCTTTGCGTTGTACACGATATATTATGAGCTCTTGTGGACTCAAAAACTTAGTACTTCCGACATGTATAATCTGCAAAAGCAAGCCAACGAGGCAATTTCAATACCTTGTGATATTTTGCGTTCAAGGACTTGATTGATATCATTCACAGGGTCAAGCCTAGAATTGCGTCATGTTGTAACGTATGCTTGAATCGTGTGCATGTGTTAACCTTCTAAATAGTTTATGAGCGCCATGAACTCCGAAAGAATCAGAATACAATTCAATGTAATCATGATCAACAAGCTATACATATTTTGAGCACCGGTAAAACTCAAGGCATCAACTTTTAGTAAATACCTTCACCTTGAAAATAAATAAGGTAAGTTGCATATAACTACAAGGTCGGTAACAATGAAAACTCATAAGATCATATATAGATGACGAACCTCAAAATTTGACATCTGAGTACTTGGTAATGCACGTCAACTGATTGACTTGCACTCATTCTCGCCAGAATACAACTTTCACATTTGCTAAACCTAAATAAGATTTAAACATAAACAAGATTCGAACTGATTACTGCTTCTCGGGGTTTTCGGGCTCTTCTTTGTCGGGATCCTCCTCTTCTTCCTCTTTCTTTTCTTCCTCTTCTTCCTCGTCCTCTTCAGGAGGATCTGCTGGCAATGGAGGTGGCAATGGGGTTTTCATCGGGCTGAACTGCGGGAATATATCAGGTCTTCGCCCAGGCTTCGGTCTTTCCCACTCCTACAAAAAGCAGAGAGAGTGATTTGATTCAAACAACGGCCGAGTCATCAATAAAAGAATCAATATAGATACATATACATAAAATTTAGAGATTGAAATGGAGAAAGTATCCAGTGATTCCTATCCACTGCATTAATTAGTGCACTAGTTGGATTAGTGCACAAATCCCAATGTCTGTTAATCCAACGATTGATATTCTTTTGTGCATCATTAACATGATGATCCGGGACCGCTATATACTTTCTTGATCAAGATGAATATACGATATGGCACACAGTAACACATTACTAACTATTAGCTACAAGTATGTATCTGGATAATGATCCCCTTCAACATTCAGACTGGATGAATACATGACTGGGAAAACGAAACATGTTTAAGGTATACCAACCAACACCAGACTACTCCATGGACACTAAAGCAAGTTACGCAAACCTACTCCATGGACGCTAATGCAAGAAATCCATAAGAACGAACATAAATTACAAGATAACCAATATTTTACACGTCCTCTGTGTCGCTATTTCGTCTTACATTCCAAGCATAAGCGAAAACTTAAGTACCTCTTACACTCAAAAGTGACATCTGTATACTACTACACAAAAAACCCAGCACTATGTTAATAGGCAATCCCAACAAATATGGTCCAGACTCCAAACAAAGCAAAGGACCAGCAGAAAGGCAATCTGCCTGCTCAACAAATGTGAGATACAACCCCAAAAGTGAGAGCAGAAGAAAGTTCCATGTTGATTGTCGATCAAGTTCCTTTAAGCTATAATCTGGGTTGGAAGTTTCAGCAGGAAACTTAATGGGACTAGGTAGCCCTCAAGATCATATGCATAAACCAACTACATCTGCTAAGAGTCTACCTAATCGTATTGGATCAGCTACAGCAATGCATCACCTGATCAAGAGAACTTGAGAACCATTTTTAGTGCCACGTTTTTCGCCTTTATGTGATCCACCAGCGGTACATACATGATTTGATTCAAACAACGGCCAAGTCATCAATAAAAGAATCAATATAGAGACATAAAGTAAAGAGACCGAGACGAAGGAAGGATCCAGTAGTCCCTCTCTCTCACATTAACTAATGATGAACTAGAGGGGTGTCAAACCATTGTGCACGCATTCCGAAGTCTATTAATCCAATGATTGATATTCTTTGATGCACCATTAGTGTAGTTGTTGGGATCACTGGATACTTTCTCGGTCAAGATGAATATGGGATACAATCATACAACACATAGTAACACATTAGTAACAACAAATGTGTATCGAGACGATGATCCCCTCCAAGGATGAATACATCACTGGAAAAAACAACAACATAAAGATATATGGCTTGTCCAACCAATTTCATCCTACTCCACGGACACAAATGCAAGAAATCTACAATAATGAAGATAATTCACAAGACAACATCTCTCTCTTAATCTCTCGTTCTACCACAAACGTAGAAACGGGGAGGCCGATCGGATATCGTTCCGATGCCGATGAGCCCTAACAATAGCAGGTAGAAAACAAGCTTGAATCCACAAGCCCTTGGTTTCTCAAACTTGAGAAGAAAAACAATGGAGAACAATTCTCTCGATTGAATAATTGAAAGTTAATTACTTGATTTACAAAAAGAACTATTATTTATAGCCAACTAAACCTATCCTAACTCTAATAAAAAAAAGTCTGAATCTAAAAGAAAATAACCAAAAAGGAACTCTTTGCTAATCTAAAAGGAAATAACCAAAAGAACTCTTTGCTAATCTAAAAGGAAATAACCAAAAGAACTCTTTCCTAATCTAAAAGGAAATAACCAAAAAAACTCTTTCCTAATCAAAAAAGGAAATAACCAAAAGAACTATTTCCTAATCAAAAGTCAGAGTCGACACGGGAGCTGTTCCAAAATGATTAGGTAAAAGGCTAGTGGATGTAGTTGAATTAAGCATATGATCTTAGGGGCTGACCAGTCCCATTGGTTTTCCTTAGGGATGGCAAAATGGACCCAAAACAAATTGTCCACCCATACCCACCCGTCAAATGAACCATCCAAACTCACCCGTTTAGTTAAATGGGTCATAAATGGGTGGGTATAGATTCTATTAAAGATAAATGGGTTATTAATGGGCGGATTATTACCCACGCATTTACCCGTTTAGATGGATATTGTTTTAAAAACACCCTCAACGCTTCAACAATTACAAAACTTATTTTTAAAAGTTAAAAATTATAGAAAAAACTTAAAATGACAAACAACCCCTTAAAATTTTGAGATTTGCAAAAAACACCCTCAAAGTTTAAAATATTATAAAAATATCCTCAAGAGTTAAAAATTATAAAAAAACTATCAAAATTTTTTAACCTCACAGATAACACATGAAATTCAAAAATTACCAACAGCCCGCTGAAATTTTATAATTTGTAAAAAATACCCTTAAAAGTTGTAGAAAATGAGAAAAACACCCTCAAGACTTCAAAATTACCAAACAATCTTAGAGTTTTCTAAACTTGCAAATGACACATGAAATCTAAAAATTTCCAATAGTCCCCTATAAATTTAAAATTTGCAATTAACACCCTCAAAGTTTTAAATTTTTATAAAAACACCCTCCATAGTTTAGAATTACAAAACCATCCTGAAATTTCAAGACCTACAAATGACACATAAAATCCAAAAATTACTAGCAGCCCCCTGTAAATTTATAATTTACAAAAAGCACCCTCAAAGTTTAAAAATTGCAAAAAGCACCCTCAAGAGTTCAAAACTACAAAAAATCTTAGAATTTTCTAAACTTGCAAATGATACATGAAATCTAAAAAATTTCAGTAGTCCCCTATAAATATCGAATTTGCAAATAACACCCTCAAACTTTTAAAAATTGTAAAAAACACCCTCAAGGATATAAATATAAAAAATAGACGCTCACAATTCCTTTTGGAGGAACACGCTCAAGATTTAACTGTTGCATTTATAGTTGGTCTTTGATGCCTACATGACTTTCCTTTTGGAGGAACCCGTCTCATATTCTTAATTTAATGTTAAGGTTAGGTACATTTGCTACGTGTGGATATTGGAGAATTTGGAAGAAAGTTAGGGAAAAAGTTATATGTTTATGCTTTAATCTAGTTTGAGTAATTAGAACCATTGTTATTTGCGATCAGTGAGTTGAGATATTGACGCACAAAAGAGATTTTCCCAAGTAGTCGACTCAATTGAGAAAGAAATGTTTACAGAAAACCCCTGAAAGTTTGCAAAAAAACCCCTAAAAGTTTGCCAAAAATACCCTAAAAGTTTGCAAAAAGCACCTGAAACTTTACAGAAAACCCGCTGAAAGTTTGCAGAAAACCCCCTAAAAGTTTGCAGAAAACCCCCTAAAAGTTTGCAGAAACCCCCTGAAAGTTTGTAGAAAACCCCCTGAAAGTTTGCAAAATCCCCCCTAAAAGTTTGAAAAAAACCCTCTGAAAGTTTGCAGAAAACCCCCTGAAAGTTTACAGAAAACCCCCTAAAAGTTACAGAAAACCCACTGAAAGTTTGCAAAAAACCCCTTGAAAGTTACAGAAAACCCCTTGAAAGTTTGCAGAAAACCCCCTGAAAGTTTGCAGAAAACCCACTGAAAGTTTGCAGAAAACCCCCTGAAAGTTTGCAGAAACCCCCCTAAAAGTTTACAGAAAACCCACTGAAAGTTTGCAAGTAGATCCCTAAAACTTACAAATATATAGAAACATCATAATCATAATTAAATGGGTTATTGGGTCACCCATGAACCACTCATTTAGTAAATGGGTGGTTGAGAACTGACCCATTTAGCAAATGCTAAATGGGTCATTAATGGTTAAGTGGTCATAAATGTGCCCACCCATTTATGACCCAACCAAGACCCAATCAAAACCACCCATTTGACATCCCTAGTTTTCCTGCTGAAACTTCCACCCCAGGCTATAGCTTAAAGGATCTTGTTAGAAATGAAACTTTCTTCAGCTTTGGCTTTTGGGTTGTATCTCATTGGTTGAGCAGGCAGACAGATGATGTGTAGTGCTAGGGGTATGTCTAGCGGTTTACAGATGTCACTTATGATTGTAAGAAATTCTTTGATTGTTCACTCATGCTTTTCATGTGAGATAAAAAAATAGTCACAGAGAGAACGAGAGATTAAGTGAGGGATGTTGTCTTGTGAATTATCTTCATTATTGTAGATTTCTTGAATTTGTGTCCGTGGAGTAGGATGAAGTTGGTTGGACAAGCGATATATCTTTATGTTATTTTTTTCTAGTCATGTATTCATCCTTCGAGGAAATCATCAATGCATCTCCTGATTAAGATCCTTCAAAAGCGATATGAGATTAAAATAATTTGATGAATATTTTGGGTCCAACAGGATTTTGAAATGGGTGAGTTAAAAAATAAGTGAGGAAAATTTTGGTTTACTGATAAATAACCTTTTCACGAAGTAGGTGAGTTTCAAAAAAAAATGGGGGCAAAACTTTGAGTTTATAGGCTACAAATTCATCTACAGTCTGCAATATCGTGGTATTAGTGTGAAAAAAGTCAAAACAAAATAACAATTTAAACATTTTGTTTAGAAATAAATCACATAATTAACCACTTAAAATAAAAATATAGCAAGTATAGCAGTATATATCCTCTTACATCATATACCAAAAAGGTAAAATACAAAGTGGTTTAAGATTAATTCAGTTGAGTTTTTTGAGTCTACTGAGTGAAATTTGAAAGAGGATGAGTTTAAAAATGAACATAGGAAAATCTTTGGGCTTACTTGAGGAAAGCCCTTTTCCAAAATGGATGGGTTTAAAAACAAAAAGGGATAAAACTATTGATTTGAATGCAAAAAACCCTTCTTAGGGTGTGTGGGCTTAAAAATAAATTTGGAGTAAAACTTTGTGTCCCAACGCAAAAAAAAACATAATAAGATAAGAATCGGTCGGTCAAAAATTAATAAAGGGTACAACTTCGGTTTTATAGACACAAAATACGACTTTGGAGTTTGCAGGCGTGTAGATTTAAAAATAAATGCAGAAAAAACCTTGGGTTTATGGGCAAAAATCCAACTTTCGGTGTGTATGTTTAAAATAAATGTGAATAAGACGTCAGGCTCATAGCAAAATACCCTATATGCTAAAGTATTTCACTTACTCTTCATAAGCAGGGTTGAGTAGATTTTCGGTTTGAACCAACAAAACCGCACGATATTGGGTAGCTTGGGTCGGTTTTTGTATTTAGCTTTTAGTAGAATCGGTTTAGCTTTCTTGAATCAGTAAAATCACCAAATCGATCAAACTACACTCAATAACATGATATGCACGCGCCTCTCACACACTTCTAACAGGTTTCAGCAAAACACCCATGTGACTGCCGATTTCTATTTCCAACTCAATATTAGTTGTCATGATAAATGTGTACACACACACACACACAAAGGAGAGAGACAGAGTCAGCTCAACTATGTCCTCTTCTTCGATGTACCCAAAAGGAAGTCATAGCCTCTCTCTCCTCCGATGAGAAGTTGCCATTATCAAACTGCAAACTCCATCAGCTATTTCTCTCTAATCAAACTCAAGCAGTCTCGTAACTGCTTCATTTTCAAATTTTTAATCAAACTCAAGCAACTTCCAATTTTAATCAAATTCAAAAAGCCTCCTCCGTCATAGTTGCCTAGTTGTGTCCATTCTAAGTTCCTATGTGTTGGTGTTTTTGTGGTGGGCTTGTAAAGACCAAACGAAACCCACCAAATGGAACCAGACAAATTTGGTTTGGTTCAGTTTTAGTTTCATTTGCTCTCCCCAATTCATAAGCATTGCTCATGATTCATCTCCAAAATTTTTAGTTTATAGTAGAATATCCACATCCATATCCTAGAGATATGGATGCGGATATATCCATGGATGCCGATCCTTTTGCATCATCAGCAAAAATCTTAAATGTGGCATAACATCATCACCATAATTTTGGAATACAACACATAAAACTGTATTGCGAGAATTTAAGCTACAAAGCATACAATTAAGGTCATCTCTATCATGTTTTTGTTGTATCTCATAGCTATTTCACGTCTATTTTAACCTATCGGAGAGCTGGTATATGGTTAATCAAATTTCAATTTTGCAATGGATGCCAAGGTTTACATGTGATTATTTAAAAACAAAAAAGTCAGATAATTGTTGTCCTCATATCACAGTTTATCCAAAGAATTTTTTTATTTGTATTCAAATGTCTTGGAGAACAATAATTTGTCAACTAAATTCGTGAACGCTTAATATTTAATATAACTTTCATCTAGACAAGAAGAACAATGATTTATCAACTAAATTTGTGAAGAACAATGATTTGTCAACTAAATTTGTGAACCCTTAACATTTAATAAAACTTTCATCTGGACATGGAGAACAACTTATAAACTAAATGTGAACCCTGAATATTTAACCTAACTTTCATCAGTACTTGGAGAACAATGATTTATCATCTAAATTTGTGAACCCTAACTATATACCAGAACTTTTTTAAAGCGACTCTATAAGTTGATCCAGAATATATAGAGTCGAGTGCGAAAAGCATAGAAATAACTAATTGCCCGTAAACTTTAACTTGTTCTCCCAACTTTCAGGTTTTTACAACTATCAATTCACACAGTAGTCTAGTGTATACTTCATTGAGACAGGTTGTCGATTTAAGTGTTTTCGAACAGTCTTCTCTAAGGAAATCAAAAGTTCCATACTCCTATAATGAAATTTATTTATCCTCTACAATATCAACCAAACAAAAAATCACGTCGACATTCTTTTTCTTCGACAATAGTCACAGACTTACTGATGCCTTCGAAAAGCATCGACACAACAAAACCATCCATCTCTTAAGAAAGAGATGGATTTCCATAGTCCCATCTAATCAAAAATGAAGTCTAACCGCCATAGGGAAAGTGTCAATAGACAAGCCTCGAGATTTCTAAGATCATGCCCTTAACATTGATTTCTAACTTTGTACTTCATAATAAACCCTTCCAAATGCACAATCCACTGAAATATCATTTTTACTACAAGACTTCGCCACTTTGTTGGCAGGATAAGTTGTTCGAAAATTAATCCAACACATGAATCTAGACGCTCCACGTTTTAACGAATTAGACCATACAAGAAAGTAAAGGGTTTTTGAGATATTGGTTACCCCAGACTACTACTCCTAGCATTGAATATGTGCTAGAGTAGTGTTATATGCCCTTAAACATCCAATACATTTTTTTATTGATTATTAATTGAGTTTTATTATTGCACATGTTGTTTGGGTATCTTTTTATATAATTGTTATTTTATCCTTAGAGATTATTTTGTTAAATCATGCACTGTGATGGTCACTTGCTTGGAGATATGATTTAATTCAGAGATTTCTTAAATTTGTGCTTAACCTATAACTAGTAAAGGATAGCTTAGTTATAACAGGTTATTATGCATGACAACGATATATTAGATGTGATAGTTGATCTCAGCTATCGGGAATGAAGATTCCCCGTGTGTATGGCATAAGCGCATATTTGATATGTGTAGCACAAGACCTTATTTGGATTCTCTAGGACGAGTCACCTAAGAGATAGAGAATCTGAATTGTTACATGATCCCTTAGACTTGATGATATTATCATTTTCGATTTGATAATCTAATATACTTTGATATGATGGTTAAGCTTGTTTTACAAGTGTTATACAACCTGAAATATTGGGTTATTAGATTTCATTTAGGGAAGTGATGGATATCTAGATAGGATCCAGTATACTCATTTTTATGAGTTAATTTATTATGCATATCCCATGAATATATTAAATTCCCGTCGACGGGTGGTTTTTAAAAATTATTTTTCTAAATTTATTTTCTTATAAAATAAAATATTTTTGATGTTTCAAAAATGGTTTTTATTTATGATCATGGGATTGCAATTTTAGGAATGAGCAAGTAGGTGATTTGTCCTGCTCAATAAAGTTTCCTAAAATTAATTGATACTGGAGGGGACTGAATGTAAGATAATATTATTCACGAATATTTAATCCCATATTATGGAAGAGCTTTTATGAACAGTTGGTCGGATAGGGATTTGATTGTTAAATTAAAATTATTAATTTGATTAATAATTGGTTCTCGATATGGGACCCAATTGGTCTCACTAATGTCATTAGAGGAGGTATACATACAATACAATTCTAATTCTATCCTTAATTGTTATGGATAAAGTTTTTGAACAAATCTATTTCTATCCTAATTGTTATGGAAAGAATATTCTATCTTTAAATATTATGGATAAGAGTTTTAAACAATTAAGAATTGTTTTGAAATTGAAATCCATAAGGTAGATCCAATCCTATATATAGGGCTCATATGTAGCCTCAAAGAAGCATGAGAAAAAAGAAATAGATTTTGAGAACCTATCTCTCTGCATTGTTCCTCTTCGGTGACGGGTGGATTTCAGTTGGAGGTTTTTTCTCTTGAGAAAGCTACTGTGTTGATCTTGGGAATTATCAAAGAAATTCAGAAAGCGTTTCAGGTATTTTTCTAGATTTTAATTAATTTCGATTAATCTACATGATATGCTTTTTTCCGCTATATTGTATATTATGTTTCCAACAATATGGTACTTCAACACCAATTGACAGTAAAAATAGTTATTTTTTCCGTCTTCCCATTATACTTAAACCCCCAACCGTGTCATAATAATACCTTAAACCCCTCATATTTGTCGGTCACAAGCAATTTGCACCTAGGAGCGTGTAACAAAAGGTGAATTCTGATGGGTTTTTAGTCAGAGGACCAGTCTTCACGACCGAAGCATTTCAACTAGAGTAACCGTGATTGGATCACCGGTGAGTTGCGGCGACTTATTTCTACGATTTCTTGTTTCGGGTGACTTTTGTATCGAAATGATGAGAGTCCTGGGGCCAATGTCTCAAAAAACCCAACGTTAAACTACATATCAAAACTTCCAAGGCTGATCATAAACAATCGAACCCAAAAAAGAAAAAAACTAATTTCAGCTCAAATTAGAGAGAGAGAGAGATAAATTAGAGAGAGGGGGGGCGCATACGATGGGGAAATCGAGAGGGGAGCGACGAGTCATCTTCTCTTCCTCAGGAGCCATGCGCACCACGTGACTTCTCCTCCTCGAAAATCTCCTCCGCTCAACAAGGACAGGGGGAGGAGGAACAAGAAAAGGACTGCTTTTGACGGTGCTCAGGCCGCCGCCGCCGCCACTGGGCGGAGTGAGCATCGGAGGGGACGAGAGGATCCACAGCGTCGCCATCTCTCCGGCGAACTTCAGACTGTAAATCTCTCTCTCTCTCTCTCTCTCTCTCTCTCTCTTTCTCGGCGAGCGATAGAGATAAAATGGTCAGAATCGGCGACCCTCATCAATCTCGGGGCAATGTTGTCTTTTATGGGTTACCGCTACTAGTTTGTGGATTGGCCTGGGCCTGTTGGATGGCCCATACGTTAAGTTTTGACCTGCGGAGCCCAATAAAAACGGACCACTCCCCCCAAAGCATGAAATATTTCGATGAATGGACATTTCTTTTTTTAAAAATTATTAGATTTTGAATTATTTGTAAAATATTTATTAAAATCGACCTGGTTCAAGCCACATCAGAAAAATTAGATCGATTTTGAAAATAAAAGTTTCCGAACTCCGTGGGACTGACAATCTTGTAGAGCTAAATTGTGTGTTAAACTCTACGGGATCCTCAGTCGCGTAGATTCTATATTTTTTTTTCTCAAAATCAACCTAGTTCCCAAAACATTTATCAAAATCGACCAAGTTTCTAAAACGTATAGGGGTAAAGGACTGTTTGGTTCGATTCCAAAAATAATAGGAATCGTCCTCCTCTCTACACGGACTAGGCATTCCTGGTGTTTTTCATGTAAGTTCTATTCTTTGTTTGTTTCACTCAAAAGTAGCCTAGAATAAAAGAAGGAAAATCAGCAATTTCTCATTCTGCGGGTTGATTGGAACCAATAGAGTCAAATGGAAATCAAGACATAAAAAAATTAGTAGCGTCGGAGCCTATTCCCTCATAAATCCTACTGGAAACGAAAATAATTGCGCCCACAATTTTATTTATTATTCTTTTTGCTCGATTCCACGCAATTCCGCTCAAAAAGCTCGGAATTTTCCATTTCTTGCTGACGTTTCCTAACCCAAAATAACACCCGAATGGAGACTAGGAACCTAATTTCTCAAATGGCGTTTCCTATTCCTGGGCTTTTCACCTTCGCCAAGCCTTGGTGAATTTTTGAGGATTTAAGTGGAGAACACCTAAATTCATTTGGGGTTTTTTAAAATGTTCCAGAAAAAAAAAAAAACATTTGCGTCAGATATAGAAAACTTGCTGAAGACGTGCAAGTTGAGGAAGCTCCGCAAGCCTAATCACGTCTCCTTACAGTGCAGAAAGAAAATAGAATAAACTTCTCATCATTTCATAAATGTCATCTTTTACACAAACTATCGTCGCAAATAATAGCTACACTTCATTACAAATAACTTACCTGAGTCGAAATAAATAATGGTAACGATAATCACAACATTTTTCAACTGTTATTGACAAACGGCCCTCATGCAGCATACAAATTGGATTCTCCCTCTTTCCAGGGTCAACAACTTTTGGAAGTCTGTACATAAAACTTGTCAGCTTAATTTTAGCTAATGTTAAATCTAAATCTAAAACTAGCCAATCTTCCACCTTTACAATCACAATCTTTTCACTTCCTAGTGTTAGAATAATAATGTATGATCACCCCCTCTGGCTCTTCACTCTGCTCCTGTCTTTAGTAGAATTTTCCTCGAAGATTACCGATGAAGCCTTCAATTTTTCTTTTCCAAGCTTCAGATGGCTGCCGTAAACGTCCTCAACCTTTATTGGTGATGGCATCAAACCTGATTGTTTTATGGAATTTCCATGCAGAACCCTGTTGTTCGTTTTCGTGTGGTTCTTTTCTAACTTTGTCGACGAAGCACAACCAGCTTCAGCAGATACAAACCATTTCACAGGTTCTCTGCTCACATTGTCTGTGTGTGTGAACTCCCTTTGTTGTTCACTGATCAGTTTGTGTACTCTTGATGATGGTATGGCTGCCCGTTTAAAGCTTTCGTGGTTTCTTGGGGCCAAAAATAACCTCTCTGTTCTCTCGACAGAGGACGATGTGTTAAGATATTTACTCTTCTTTTCCATAAATGCACATTTAGCCCTCATGAAGGTATCTTTCTGTGCCTTTTTCGCATGGGAACAGCTAGCAATCTCACATAGTATTGAAGCAGCAGCCAACAACTCTGAAGAACGACCTGTTCCATTAAAGCATATGTAAGTTTCAAGTGTTGAGCAAACAAGAACGCTTACCTCTACAAGCGACGGGGTAGAATACGGTGAAGAAAAGAACTAAGAACGGAAAGCAGGCAAGGTTTACTCAAAAGAAGACACCGTGGATTGCTCAATTTCAACTTAGCAGAAAAGGACATGGGTATTGCCGGTATAAGTTGGCAGTCATCCTGCCCTAGTGATCGACTCTAATAGACGTTTCACCACTCAAAAGCATCAAAACAGAAAAGCCAATGTACAAGTAACAAACCAGATGTTTGATAGTGAGATCCACGAAAAAAAATTAATAATGATGATGATGATGGAATTAAGGATATTCAAAAGCTTTCAGCCTATGGCTTTTTCAAGATAATTAATATCTAAAGTTCGAGAGGCAAGTCACCTGCAAAACTAAACAAATTGCTGGGTGTTGATGGACTATACAGCTAATGGTTACAGTTAATTCAACAATGGCATCGAACATCTTCTAAAATTGATGTGAATAATCCATCATCGTCAATCATCTACACTAAGCCTCTAGAAGCACTTCCATAGCATGTTCCATGGAAACTGATAATCTAAGCGTCTGATGCATGATACATTGTGATACATGTGAAGGCATATACAGGGTAGCACATGAATAGTCTTATTGATCCCATGCACTACTCATATATGGCTAAAGAAACTGATACTACGTTATGAAGCATATATAGGATTGCGAGTCTGCATCAGAATTTTTTATTAACAAGCAAAAAAAGATGCTCTTGCTAATGTTAAAAACAACACAATATACACACCTTCCAGGAAAATAATGTAAAAATCAAAATTAATATACCACAATTTTACATTTATGTCCAATGGATAAACAAAGTCATATCAACATGAAAATAGTATACCACAAGTTTTGTCCAATCAGTTTATGCAATGTAATCTTCAAGATTATTACGAAAGTGCTAGTAAATCGTTTCGGCCTCTCCTCTGAAAGATTGTCTTCCCCGCACAGTTAAGCTTTATCCTTGGACATCAAACGACGGATAACATGGTTGTCCCCCAAGTGGTTCTTCATAATCTCCATCCAGCAAAGGGAAGGAAGGGCGTATGGTTAGCAAAATTGATCTTGGGAAAGCTTATGACCAGAGCAGCGGATTCGATGGGTTTTTGTACACGAAGTGCTTGATGAGATTGTCTTTGGGCAGAGATCTCTTTATTTATGAGCAGTGTTTGGGAGACCAGTCTCCCAATGCGTTAAAATGGTGAAGCAACCGCTTCATTTTGTGTGCCGAATCGGGATTCAATCAGGCTGATTTTCTCAAACCCATATATCTTCGCCTTATGTATGGAAAAGCTAGCCCATCTGATTGATCAAAAAGTTGTTAGAGGAGTTGGAAGCCGATGACACGGAGGGGTCCCCAAATCTCGCACTAGTTTTCTGAAGACAATCTAATGCTATTTGGTGAGGCTTCATCTCAACAGGATGCGGTGATGAAGAGCTCTTTTGTGGCCGTTCATGTTAAAGGGCTACCACTAGCAAGTGTAATTGTTTGATTTCTCCAAATGTCCCAAGACATCTGGCTCAAGGGCTTAGTGTGAGATGTCGCACCCCTTTGGCTTCTGACCTCGAAAGATATTTAGGTATCCTGTTTATTCATGGCCGGGTTACTAAAGATATATATTGTTACATGGTTGAAAAAGTTCAAAAACACTCGTCTGGGTCGAAAGCTTCTTCTCTTTCACTATCTGATAGACAGGTACTAGCAAACTCGGTGACTTCCACGATTCCTACATGTGTGATGCAGACAGCTAAGCTCCCCACCAGTATTTATGAAAATTTGACAGTTGCCATCGAAATTTCCTTTGGGGACATGATGGCACTCGACGAAAATTATACTAGTGGCATGGAGGAATGGTTCGTAAACCAAAGGCTTTAGGCCTCAAGCGAACTGCGGTCTCTAACAAAGTGCTACTTGCCAAGCTGGTATGTCATATAATGCACGACAAAAATGAGTTGTGGACTAAACGCTTCAGGCAAGGTATCTTATTAGGGATTAAACGCTCACATCCTCGCTGAAGCCGCAATCTTCAAATATCTGGAAAGGAATAGATCAGAGTGACATCATCTTGCTCAATGAACTCAAATGGCGCTTGAAAAATAGTCAGAAAGCTGATTTTTTGAAAGATTGTTGGCTTATTGATGTCCCTTTTGCTTATTTCATTAAGTCCCACCATGGAAGTGGATAAGAACGTTTATAATTACTAGGTAGGCTATGAATTTATGACTGCGATTGGAGTGTTCTATCTCAATGGCTCCCTCAGGATATTCAATTTCGTCTTCGATATCTTGGTGGAGGAAGGGATGAATGATGTTTTGATACGATGTCATTTGTCAAATGGTGTTTTCTCGACTCAATCTGCTCGTGAGACTGTCCTTGGAAAATAATGTTTCAGATGAGAAGCGAGCTCAATGGAGGCATCTATGGTGTGTCAAGCATATTCCACGGGGCCTTTCTTTCCTTTGTCCAGTGCGATGAGGTTGGGTTCTCACTAATTGGGAAACATTTCGACGAAATATTAGTTTAGATAGGGTTGTTATTGCTATTTCCATTAACAGCAGACTGTTATCATGTTTTTCGTCATTGCTCATTGATCTCTCTATAGAAGCACTTGTTACGCCCCGATAAATTCTCACAATTTTTTAGCTTGAAAATTGAGGATTGGACTGAATGGAATGTTTCATATCTGTACAGTGGGGTGCCAATGGTTTATCACTAGACGACTTTATTAGTTGAGACTTTGAGAATTGAGATAGATTTGGTTTTGGCGTAATGATTTAGAACATAATTGAAATCAATCTCCTCACGTTTCAGTTATAACGAATCTAATTCAACAACGGGCTAGTGATAAGAGCGGGGGTCAGGGCCCCAAGCCCATATGAAACTTGTGTTAAATTGAGCCTTGAGCAAAGCCTACTGAGACAAAGATCACAAGGCATGCCCAAAGCCTAGCTCATGAGCAAAAGAAGTTTGGGTCAATTTTAAGATTCATGTTTAATTAATCAGCTGACACATTATTGATTTTATAAAATCTAGTATACGTCTTACTTATTTGGTATAATCAATTACAAGTATTTATTAATTACAGATTACAAGTATTTATTAATTAGACAGAGGGATATCTAAGATTGAAATACAAGTTGATCAGCATACACATTATCCACTAATTCAAAAGATTATTATGATTAAGAAATGACAAAAGAAAATAATTCAACTTTATAAAATCTTAGTATAAATCTATATCTAAACTGATTCAATAACTGATTCAGTTGGTATAATTTGTGTTCAGTTCAGATATTGATGGGGGTAGGGGTGCCAAACCGTATCCGTATCCGCGAAAATATCCGTAACCGTATCCGTTAGGATGCGGATATGGTTACTCAAATCTATTACCGATAGGATATGGTTGCAGATATGGTTTTGTAGTGAAATATCCGTATCCGTATCCGAAAATATCCGAATACATATTGGTAATACTCTTACGATAGTTTCGATTCTTAGATTACGGATTTGTGATTAATTTTGATGATCAAGATATCTAATCTTAGCTTTTTAATCATAATGAACATATTAACGAACTCTTTTTGTATCACATGACTATATTTTTCTGAATAATATCTAGTTTTCTCATATCCTTTTTGTATCCGCATGCATATCCGTTTATATATCCGCATCTATATCCGTAACCGTATCCGATTTTGGCGGATATGGATATGAATTTTTCTTACCGACATATATCCGTATGTGTATCCGTATCCGAGATGGGTAAGCGGATATAGATATGGTAAGTGTCATATCCGAGCCGTATCCGCTCCGTTAACACCCCTAGATGGGGGTATATCTAAGGTTTAGATTTTCATATCTACAATTATACACTAAACAATCTTGGCATTCATCTCGCTTCCCATTCTCCAATCCAAAAACACTGCCCCGCGTGGCAATCCGATGCTGCTATATAGAGCTCACCTACTCCTACCTGCCAAAATTCAGAGTCCTTCTGACTCCCAAAATCCCCCCCAAAAAATACTTTTTGAAACCTAGATCTGCGCTTAGATGAATGGCGATCAATCAGATCCTCGATGTGTTAGCGACGATAATGAGCGGATCAATGTCGTCTTGATTTCCATTTTCGTCGCCGTGTTTCCTTTGTGCATCATTGTTGGGCATTTGCTGAAAGAATCGAGATGGGTCAATGAGTCCATCACCGCCATTTTCAATTGTTGGGTTCTTGATGCATATTGTATTTAAAATCGTGCCTTTGTTATTTCCGTTGTTTTTTCAATCCCTATTTGGCTTTAATTACTCTTCTATACACTAACCTCTACTATAAATGCAACTTCTCGTCTTCCCAATAAATAGTAGACTGAGGGAATGGGTTTAACACATTCTCTTTGTTATTTGTACTTAATACATTGCCTCTTTGTTATTTTTGCTGCTTTTCCAATTCATATGCTGCCTGAATTATTTTTCTACAAAAAGCACTTTTCCCAAAATAACTCGTGTCATTAAGTTGGGGAAATACGTACAGGCTGCCTACCAGTGTCCACCGTGTTTCGATCCCCACCTGAAACAGGTTGAACACGTGTACGGGACCCTAGGTTGTACTCTAGTAACTTAGTAAATATGTTATTCAATGATACTAGAAAGATTAAGATAACTTTCTATCGAAAGAACAAACAGGAAAGTAAAGTATTATGTAATAAAATATCATAGAAAGTTGGCCTTGACACAAATGCCACACATTACCCAAGAATACCACACACAAAAAATCAAGCAACTATATGACAAAGAAAAAACTTGTATTAAATGTAGATGCAACCAAACGCAATACCTGTCAGATTTTACTTGAAGAAAAAAATGTAAGTTTCATCTGTTAAGCAATAATACGTTCTATTCAGATGCAAGTAGCTTCAATCACCATGTCAGATTATAGGTTATTACCTTGTTTAGGTACCTCAGATGCAGGAGAGCGTGATAAACCTTGCTCATATCCTCTAGTGGAGCATCTTGAAGAATAACCAGAGCAGCCTCTGCAACAATCATCTGTGATTCTTCTAGGGTGCTCGTCCTGAACAATTTCATTGCCTTTGCATAGTGGATCAGGTTTTGGGGAATCAGGTAAACTTGATTCGTTTCCCAGACACCTCAAACCAACTTCAGACTCAGAATTTTGATCACACAAATTATCTTTGTAGTCATCTTTCTTTTGATTTTTTGAATGCTCATGATGTGGTTCAAGCTCTATAGACTCGAGAGAACAAGAAGCACCAGATTCTTTAACTAAATTACTACAGTGTAGGCCATGGGATTCCGATGTGCTCTGTGGCCCACTAAATGGATGTAAAACAGATTCAGACAGCACTTTTACATCTTGAAGAAGTTCATCAATCTTTTGCTGGTTAGCCAAATTGTCATAATAGTCAAATGTCTTCTTTTCAAGGCCAGAGAGGCGACTCTTATCATCTCCAGTTGAAGTTGATCTTCTTTCTATCCTAACCCATTTACTCTGACTGCCGCCCCGTGGCAGGGAAAATCTACAAGAATCTAGAACAGGTTTGCAGGTACCCCCATGTGAAAATGACCAAGGTGGCAAACTAGAACTACTGAAAACTTTCATGCCCATGGTGCACTGTGAAGGATTTAAATTCGATATAAAATCTTCAAGATCCAGTTTTGGAGGAAGTGTTAAATGCTCCAAAATATCTTTAGGACGATACAAGGTTGAGGTGCTCAATATTTCCTGAGAAGAGACCTGAAAAATACAAAGGAAGAATTAGATTAAATCTAAAATATTTTAAATCAACAATAAGAGAGAACAAATGGAAAGTAAATCTGACCTTACTACATGACTCTTTCCCACCTATACCTTTATCATCCTCATCTGACATGTTTATTGAAGACAAAGTAGGGTTTGGGATGCTTGTTGAAGTTTTTCTGTCGCTGTAATTACTAGCTGCTCCGTGAAGTTGGAGGATAGAGCAAGCCTTTCGCACTAAGAGGAGAATATTTTCATTGTCACTTGAGGCCTTTTTTCCTTTTTCTCGACAGAACTTAGGATATTTGTAACTGCCATCAAGCAGTTCATCTAGTGAAAGCTCTTCCACATGTTGTGTAACATCATAGAGATCGGACTTGAGACCATATAGTCCTGTGTTATACCATTCAAGTAAGTTCAAAATAACATAGCTAGTTAATTTTACAACAACATCACTAAATAGTGGAAAAGCACATTTTCCCCCCAGAAAGGCTATGCAAACTTCTCTCACTTAAATGTATCAGAAGAAAGAATAATACCAATTCTTCCAGCAATTACTAGGAAGAACTCAGATAAAGTAATCTGAAGAGGAACAATGGAAAAAAAGAGAGTATAGGACACCAAGGAAACCTTGCATGCAAATAGTCAAGAGATCCCTTCAAGGGAAGCAACATTGGTAAATAATGACCGCAGGAAACATCAACTCAGCCGTTGGAAATCATAAAGAATTTGTGTTAAGTTAATTTGTGTAAAAAGTCTGTAGCTGACACCATGATTATCAAATTAAAGAAAATAAAATAACAAAGAGAAGTGTTAATGATTGGCAGACGGTAACGAAAAAGACCAAATTCCCCAGATCGCACAGTCGGATACTAAAAAGCAAACTGATGCATACTGGTTGTCAGGGTACCAATCTAGGACCAAGTTTTGCCTATGCTGAATTGTGAATTGATTCTACCATGGAAGGGGCTAGGTTGATAGCTGCTAAAAGTTCGCTGCAATGTAAGAAAGACGAATTTTACAACCTTTATGACAAGGACAAAACATATAAGAGCACGAGAAAATAATTGGTGTAAACTATGGGAAAAGAATAAAAACTGACCTAATATTTTGAGATGGCTAGAAAATGCCAACATAAGATTAAAAGAAGAGAGAGACAATCGGACTAAACCTGAAAAACATTTTACATCTTCTATTCATTACTGATATTTGGGGACAAATTCCAGGTTCAAATTGCTGGTAAACAATAAGTACTTTGCGATCAGAAGAAGATTGGCAGCAAAAAATAACTGTAGTGACTTCTTTCTAGACATACTTAGCAGTGGGGTAGAGAACAGAACAATTATCCATTAGCTGAACATCACAATCCCTAGGGTCGCTGGATTCTTATGGTCACCGTCTTATACGGCTGTTTTAGAGCCAACATATTCCCTTGTGCACACTGGCAATTCAAAGATTTTGCTACTGCTTAAATTTGTTCAGCTAAATCCCCTGAATATTCTTAAGCATTAGATTGTACATAGCAGATAAACAACAACACAACAAAGCCTTTTCCCCAAATTTTTGGGTTCGGCTAAATGAATCCTACTCTTCCACTCATTTCTGTTAAAGGCCATCACCTCCATTAAGTTAAACATTACATTATCATTTTAAAATAGTTTCTACCCAACTTCTGTTAGCCCCACCTCGAGTCCTTCTTTCTCCAATAATTATAATATAATCATCCCTAGTTAGTGCATTTAATGGTCTCGTAGCACATGATCGAACCATCTCAAACGATTCTCTCACTGTATCCTCTATAAGACCTCTATAAAAGCAAACTCCAAATAAGAGCAAAAGCACTCATTTCTTATTCTATCCCTAATGTATATCCATTTGTCTACCTTAACATTCTCGTTTCTACTACACTCATTTTTTGCAAATATTGTTTTTAAGTGCCCAATATCTGATCCATATAACATTGTGGATCTTACAATTGTCTCAAAAAACTTTCCCTTCATAGAATACCATATACGCTCAAAGCACTTCATAATTTGATGAACCACATCACCCTCAAGCTCATAATCATGACGAATAATGATCCTAAATAATAAAAATGACTAGGTGTTTCTTGGCCTGACAGCACAACTACACCCTTAATCTTTGTTATAGTTTTAGTAAGGTTGCATCCCATGCATGTTGTTTTTGTTTGCTATTATTAAATCCTTTAGATTCAAATGCTTCTCTCCCCCTTTCTACTTTAAAAGTTATATTTTTCTTAGTTTCATCATCCAATACTATGTCATTAACAAATAATATAAATCATGTATTTCCTCTTGAATATGCCTAATAAGCTCATCCATAACTAATGCAAAAAAGACAAGTCTTAGAGCTGATCCTTGATGTAAACTAATGGTATAAGAAACAGTTTTGTTTCTCCCTCAATTTTTCTCACCATAGTTCTTCATTCATACATATCTTTAATCACATTAATATACCTACTAGATACTTATTTCTTTTTTAAAACATACCACAATGTTATCAATGCGCAAGGCGGAGCGCAAAGCCTCTTCACGTGTACACTGTGCGCAAGGCGCGATGCAATGCATGCACCTGTGTGAAGCAAGACGCACACCACACACATAATTTTCAAGACGGTTATCAACCACGAAAAAGCATGTTTATATATCCACATAAAAATATGTCAAGATAAACAAAATCTACTATGAAATAACAAAATAAGGTCTTAATTTCTCATGCTAACACATCCAACATAGAGCAAAGTTCATAAATTTTCAAATCAAAAGTCAAATCAAGACTAATATTGAAGCAAACTTATGGTCCTCAATCAGGCTACTAAAAAGGCCTAACAGTTTTATTTTGCTTTTTGGGTATGAGTCGTCATGTATAAAGCCATGATTAACCTGTTAAAGAACAAAACTATATGTGGCTATGCCTAGCATGCACCCTACGTGAGCATGCGCCCTATGTGAATCACAGGTCACTTGCGACGCACAAAAGGCGTTGTTGCATTAGATGTGAGGCGTTTCGCCACTGGCCCGCATCGCAGAGCGCATGAGGCACAATAATGCGTGCGCCTTTGAAATTACTAACCTACCATGTTATCTCTCACGACGCTCTATCATAGGCTTTTTTCTAAATCAATAAATACCATATGTAGATATGTTCTCTTCTCTTTATATCTCTCTATCAATTGTCACGATAGATAAATAGGTCACATACTTGACTTACTCAATACTAAACTAAATTGGTTCTTGGATAAGCTTGTCTCCTTTTACTCTTTGCTCAATTACTCTTTCTCCAAAAGTTTCATGGTGCGGCTCGCAAGCTTAATACTGCAATAGTTTGAACAACTTCGTTTATCTCTTTTATTCTTATATATCGGTGTCAAAGTGGTAATTCTCCACTTATTGGGCATTTTTTTAGTACCCATAATGCTAAAGAGTTAATCAACCATCCTAAGCCTATATCTCCAAGATTTTTTAAATTTCAACAGGAATTTCATAGTTCTCAGGTCTTCGTTTCTTATTTTTCTTGAAGTATACTTAACCTAACTTTTTTTTGTGACAACTACACTTCCTATCATGCACTATCTTGTCAACTTCCCATCAGATTCAAGGGATAATAATGCAAAAGCAAATATTTTTATGACAAAATCTCAAAGTGAGTTAACTTGCGTGATGCAAAGGCCTAAAAGTGGTAGAATGAATTACTAGGAAAACTTATAAAGTAGTAAATAAGACATAAATAGAAGTTAGCATGCACAATAACAGCATACCATGTGTTTCAATTCCTCCAGAAGCTGAGTCAGAGCCAATAATAGCCTTAGATGCAAAAGGATCAAATTTTGTTTTTGCGCTTGCTTTGAAGCTCTTCTTGTCTATCCTCTTGCTATCCTGGCCTCGCTTTTGCTTGACGATTCGGAACCTCTCTGGATGTCAATAAATAAAGGAAAACATAGATGTCGTCATCATCTGGTTGTTGTCACACTCAATAAGAAATATTTTTAATTTAGGTAATAGATCTTACAAGACATCTAGGCTATAAAATTCACATAAAATAACACAATAACCCTACTCAATATGTAGCTGTAAAACTATTCTTCAAAAGAATGGAAACCAAAATTTCAAGTAAATTCAAAGAACAGTGAATCATGAATATAAATAACTGCTCTGATAGGAGAAGATAATGCTTCTTTAAAAACGTTAATCGCAAGAATTACAAAGGGGTAGGGTTTGAGCTTTGGGTAAATAGATAACAGCCCAAGTACAATATACCGCTTCCAAGGCCATGCAGATTCCATTTTGATATTACCAATTCTAGCAGTAAAATCACACTCCAAACCTCATTCCGAGTGTTCATCAAGCTTCAACTCCAAATATACATATACAGCTCATTTGGAAACTAAATGAAATTCCCAAGACAGATTGAAAGGTTTGTCCAATTCTTCTCCAACATGTGTCCTGGAATCCAGCAACAGTTACATTACTTACGCACCTAGCGCAGTTTCAACAACCTGTCATCCTTACTACTATCCTCACGTAGGCGCATACTCCCCTACTAATTTGGAGCAAAAATAAGAATCATATAATTATATTCAAAAAGAAATATTAGAATATTTACTGAATCACAGAATTGATTATGCCACTAGAAAAGTCAACTAAATACTGTTTAGGTTATCACTTGAACTATCCTCATCATGGCCTCAGATTTGCTGAGCTTGTGCATAAAAATGCTCAATACAATGACATTCAATACTTTCAAATAGCCATATTGTTTACTTCCACTTGATTATTAAAGTTATGCATTTCACATTATCGTAAATATTCCAGTCAGCTCAAGGTAAAATTATAGATAATAAACAGCAACAGAAAAACAAAATGCCTTGTTCCTTTGACATTTGGCATGCAGTTGGTACCATAGAGATGAGAAAGAAGACTTTAGAAATTTACGCATGATCAAAGTTAAGAGGAAATCATTGCACACCATGCACTTTAATGATTTAAAAAAAGTGATTTATATATACTTATAACATACACATATGGGATTGATAGTTATGAGGTGATGGCTCATTTAGCAAAATGAGCTACCAAGAGCTGGAAGTGACGAGGTCCGCACTTTTTTATGTAACAAGGAAGGTGGGCCTCCCCACATGGTTATCTCTTGATAGCTCATTCATAGCTCATTCAGTAAAATGAACCGTCATCTCATACCCATTATTTTCTATAAATGTACAGTGCACACATACATATTATACACACACACACATACACAAATGTGCGTGTGCGCGCATGTGTGTTCACATGTGTGTGTGTCTTTGTGAATATGTATAAGCTATATGAAAGTGTGTCAGTATGTGTGAAGGATAGTACAGATATTTCACATATACATCAATGTTGAAAATAGCGATAACGCATAGTGTAACGCTTACCTCCGGTTAGGTTACAATAGCGATAACGCATAGCGTAACGTAGGTTAAATAATTTATAGATATATAATATTCAAAATAAAAAATATGAATAATCATCGCAATTCTTAATTTCACAAATCAATATATGATCACAATTTCACAACAAAATCAACCGTGTTTACCTTAACGATCAATCCAAAGACGAATCAATAACCAACCGAAACCTAGCATCGTGTGTTCCAGCCAAATAGATCAAATTTCTCACGCTAATCATGTTAAAGAGTAAACAATGGCAACTTCAGGGAACAAGTCAAGCTCACCCTTCCACACATATTAATTTTTATGGCTTTAAGTGTGAAACATAGTCTGATTATCAGTATTCAAGATTGTATTATGTATTTACCTTGTTAATTTCAGAAGTTGAATGGCGGGAGAGGACGACGATGTCGAAAGGGGCGGCGGGAGACGACGATGACAGCAAGAGTTAGGGTTTTGTTAGAATTTAATAACTTATGAGAAGTGGGAGAGTCAATCACAGCCGTTGAATTATTTTAAAAGCAATCCAAGCTATTAAACAAAATAACCTACATTACAAAACGCCACGACGCTACGTTACGTAGCTTACGCTATGGCTAAAATAGCGCACGTTATTTTGTCCGTGCGCTATTTGAAAACGCTACGTAGCATTAGGTTAACGCTATGTTACGTTAAGCGCTATTTTGCGCTACGAAACGCGCTATTTTCTACACTGATATACATATACTTACATACTGACACTTGACCTAAATCTGATGGGCATATATTATTCTCCCAAAACATGCCTAAAAGTTTCAATTTCAGATCTAGAAGTCTCAGAAGCCTACCCAACCTGACAGATCATTTCCCCTACATAGGATTGCGCTAACAAATCCCCTGCTTCAGCCTCCAGAATTCTTGCAGAGAATTGTGTTCATTAAACCCCCTACCCACATGTTTGATACTTTGCTCCACATTAAATTTCCATTCAAACAAAAATGGCATCTACTCCTCTATACTTATAGGAGGACCCAAAGATGCACTATTCATGCTACAGTAAATGCTACATTATTTTATGCTTTGTGATCTTATGCCACATATATGTGTTAATCAAATAAACATTTTGATTTTAGTGAATCATTATGTCTGGATTTTGGCCAATTATTACATGCAACACCTCATGTACATGTTGGGGATGTGTTCTTTCCTCAAATTATAGATTGCAATGAGTGACATGTCTCAGTTTATATGCTTACACTAACAGTGGCGTACCAGGATTATTTTTTGCCCTGAGCAAAAAATGAATGTGGTCTACGAGTATGTCGTGAGGGAGAGGAGGGAGGAGAGAGAAGGGCTGGGGATTGTTGAGATGGAGGTCCTGGAAGAGGCGGGATGGGAGGTTGGATCTGCAGGAGAGGGAGGTGAAGTGACAGGAGAGGAAGGGAAGCGAGGGGAGGAGGGAGAGGTCGTGGGAGAGGCGGAGTTTCTTGCCTTGGGCAGCTGCCTAGGGCAAGCAAGCTCTGGCTATGCCCCTGTACACTAGTGTGCACCCTGTGCAAAGCACAGCCCCCTTTTTTGTTTTTGCTACAGTAATTCTTTTTTAAATACTACAGTTTTTCGTAAATGCTACAATATTTTTAAATGGTACAGTATTCTATTTGTGTTACAGTAATAATGTTGCAGTAATTCTCATTGTGATCTATGCTTTTAGGAAAGAACACATCCGCAACATGTACATGAGGTGTTGCATGCCATAATTGGCCAAAATCCAAACATAAAGATTCACTTAAATCAAAATGTTTATTTGATTAACACGTATATATGGCATAAGATCACAAAGCATAAAATAATGAAGGAGCAATTAATTTGCGAAGAATTTTCTTAAAGTGGACATTGCAGACTGCCATGCATGCGTCAGAGGACAAAAGAACATGCACGTCCCATAGGAAAACGTTCGATACGATAATATTCCACAAGGAAGCATAAGTATTACAGCATGTACATGTCAAATAACACTTATTAAGAAAGGATGGATTCTGTTGCAACTGTATAAAAGATGGTCATTTGTTAATAGGAGCATGAGAAAGAGAACGTTCACAGCCAACATAGCAATATGCGGAAATCAGAGAAGTAAAAGAAAGATGGATAAAGTCATGAATAAAATGTTTATCAAAATCTTACATGAATAAAATGTTTATCAAAATCAAACAAGGTTGGCTTAAAATAACTTAATGTCTAAACATGGGGTGAAAATTGGGGAATTAACTAGCCTCATACTGATGCCACAATTCCATTTAATCCCAACAATTGGACCTAGTAGGTCAGCACCATAAGTCTGGAGAATACTAAATACAAATAGAAATAAGTTCGAGAAAAGTCCCTTGGTCTTAATCAGCCATATTCAGCTCTTAGGCCTCATTTGATATACAGTAATGAATGGGAATGGAATGCCAATGCTCGCATCTCATCCTCTCGTACACAGTCAGCTCTTAGGCCTCATTTGATATATGTGGTAATGAGTGAGAATGGAATGCCAATTCTCACTTCTCATTCTCTCATACCAAACAAAACCTCCTTTCGGAAGCTAGAATGCTCGTTCTCACTTCTCCCACTTTATGTGGGAATGAGCATTCCCAATGAAATGGTAAAGAATAGGCATTACCACTTAGTGGGAATCAAAAAAAAATCCAAATATGTTCATTCTCCCTTCACTCTCTACATTGCACCCAAACATTGCACCCAAGCATGAGAATGGAAATGAGTATTCCATCCCCACATTAATTTCATTCCATTCATTACTTCATTCCATACTCACTTCACTCCATTCTCACTTCACATGTTTACAGTGTACCAAACAAAGTGTTAGGGGAATCGGTGGTTTGTCAGTGAAGGAAACTAGGAAAGCACTAATCAGATGTGAACTCTGGATTTTCATCCTGCTCTACTACGACTCTACCAACAAGGCGTAGATCTCAATGAACAATAATTATGGGGAAACCCGATAAGAAATATAGTAAAGTCCAGCTCTTAACTTCCAAGCTTGAAGTTCCACATGAGTCCATGCTTCATGCTATGGATAAAACAGTGGCTGGATAGGAAGCTTTGAAGAAATAAATCAGGAGCTTTGGAACAATGTCTATGCTATCACCAGTTACTAATGCTCAAATAGACCTTGCCATGTTTTAAGATTAGGTAGTGTAATCAGATTGCTTATGAAGCTGAGCTGTAAAAAAAAAAATTCCTCCTGATTTGCGATGTATAGGAGTTTGGAAGGTCTAGTAACAATTCTTCCAATGCAGCAAGAATGAGCTACTTCTGTATCAATTTTCTAAAATAACTACAAGTTGCAGTATTGACCGCTTCCACAAGCACCCCACCTCACCCTAAACCAACCCAACTCACCACAACCACACACAAACACAAACCTAATACCAACATCGTACCATATATTGAAGAAGCTTTGCATAAGAAACATCCAAGTTTGGTTTCAATGAAATCTAATAAATAATTTAACAGAAAGAGTATTGTTATTACCATCAGATATGCATCTGAGATGATCATAGCCAATCTTAATGCCATGGTCATCAGCTGAAGCTGCCGTGATGGAATCATTTTGCTGCTCTCCTCTTGGACGCTTAGAATAAGGGAAACTGGTCAGCTTTTTCAAAGATTTTCTGCTCAATGATTTGCTTTCAGGATTGGATAACAATAAGACAGGCATATCTTCCCCCACTAGGTGACGTTGTCTACTGTTTTCTTCATGATTGAAACTAGGAAACATATCTTTGAGCAGACAGAGGTCAGTCTCAGTCTTTCTGACTCTGGATGGTGAACCATATTCCAAAATTGTAAGCGGGCCACTTTGAATCTGCCACTCATAATTGTTCAGTTAATTGTCAGACAATAATTTAGTAAAAGCTAGCAGGTTCAGATTAGTCAAGGATATGACTGAGAGGTTAGTAGATAATTTTCAATATGGGCTTGATTGATAAGAATACTATAGCTAAAACCAGATGACATGTTTCTTATACAAACTGATCAATTCAGAAAAATAGAAACCTGAGTAGCACAAGTCAATTATAAGATTACTACACTATGATTGACAAGAAGATTGCATGTTCAACTAAAGACATCCTTGTTTTATAAAATTAGCCAGACACCTCAAAAACATCAAAATCATGTCAACATAATTTAAGTACAGATAATGGACTAAAATACTAAGTGGTGATTCTTCAAGAAACTGCATAAGTTCTTCTCCTAAAGTTGCAAGCATGTAGAGGGAGTTCAACGAAGAAAAACTAGGTGTATCTCAGGTTACAACTCTATACACAGATCAATGTCTGATCGCACAAGCACCAAAAGCTTTCTCAGAATACTATGAGCCTTAGGAGGTGATAGAACAAATTAGAAAGACGTCATATAAACTAGTCCTCCCAGAATATGAGCTACTCAACTCATGTTTCACATCTGTTATCGTAAGAAGAAATTGGAGATCAACATGTCAGTGAAAAATGCATCACCCAGTTATGTTGACCAAATAATTGTAAGAGCCTGAATCAATCTTGAACATAAGTGTCAACCAAGACAAGAATATCTTATTCTCCCAGGTTTTGACTAATATGAGGCATTAGAATATAGAAAATTCAAATAAGGACTATCGTGATTTTGGTGAAGAGAACCCCTCCCCACCCTTTTTTGGTTTTGTTTAGGGGTTTTTTTGGCCCGCGGGGGGGGG
>BQKN01064748.1:379671-452291 GCA_022839385.1 Asparagus kiusianus
TCCTCCTCTCTTCTGAAGTATAGGGCATGCCTGATAGTTAGGCTTCACATATCCTAACATTTACATCCTTTATTATTGTTGAAACATCTCCTAACACAACATATACAACATATATAGGAGGGGAGGAGGTTTAGCCACATATGTCCCTGCCACATGAAGAATGAAAATGGCCAGTGGGATGTCAATAGAGCGAGCTAATGTTCAGCAAGGAACTGCTCAAAGAAATATCACATGGATATGTTTCCAAAAATTCAAGTGGGTAGCTACAATCTTCTCCTTTTGGTACATGCAATTAGTTCCATGTCAAGCTCAAATAGTTATTATGTAAAAGATTGCACAACAAATCTTTGCTTCTAATTAGAAGCCCCAAATCAACTTAACCATTGATACAACACAACTACTTTGGGGCAAGAGAGATTATCATAAGCGCCTACTACTAATTAGCTATCATTTTCTAGGAGAAAAATTAAGGTTAGTATCATGACTAGCTAGCTAATCTTTAACTAGTGGCAGTTCTTCAAGCACGTGAACATAGGTCCAAATACCAACTCTCATAAGACCATTTGAATGTCGCTTGCATTACTTTGCTATAAGCTATTTAAACCGAGTTATTGAGATTGTGAACCCTTACTTCTTGCTACTAGCCTAGAGTGCTCTCGAGGATGGCTTACATCATGTTGCGCTCGCGCACTCTTCTTGCGTCCTACTTCCTTCTGTGCCTGTTAACGATGACACCAGGTATATTCTATCGAAAATAAAAGAAAACATTCTCTTTTTTATTTGTCATACAACATCTCATCGATCTCATGGGATATAACTCGATGGATCCAGGAAGAGAATTGATTGCTGGAGGTAGAGAAGGTGGTGCTAAGAATGTGAACGGCGACGAAGCTAGTTATCAGGAGAATTACGTAAAAATTCCTGATATGGACTGTTCGCGTGGAAAATCGTGTTCTTCTTCATTGAGGATTCCATTACAAACTTTGAAAACAACTTTATGCGTTTTACAAATATCCGGTCTTTTTATAAGAGCTGGTTACAATGGAGATCGAAATAAAGAAAGAAACGAAAAAAATTACAACTTTCCTTTGAACAGATCGCGAGCTCCTGTTTTACGGTCGCTCGCTTTGTGGGGTTCTTTGCCTGCGCCGGGGTTGATTACCGTTGACCACCGCGAGATCTGGATCCAAGCAGATCTACAACGTATTACGGGTATTATCCCACCAAGGAGATAATAGCCGGGAGGGATCGTTTCGCCAAGGAAACGACCGCTCGAATCTCGGGATCTAAGAACCAAGCTTAGATCCGGAGTAGAACGATGTAGATCTGAGGATTAGCTTCTTCGAACTCCTGGCTTGTTTGTCGCGGGTGCTCGCCGAAAACTGAATCCGAGGGTCCAAGCTTCAAGCCTTCACAATTCCGAGTTGAGATGACAATCCGGCAGAGTTTCGGCTCTTTAGAAGTTCCACCAAAAGTCCCCTCAAATGAACGAACACATGGCCTATTTATAGGCACTCAGAACTGTGCCCGCGCACAGTTCTGAGCCTAGCCACCCAGGGGTGGCTCGGCCACCGAGCCACCCTGGGGTGGCTCGGCTTGGGCCGAGCCACCCCGGGTTGGCTCGGTTTCGGCCGAGTTCCCGGGTGTTGGTTCGTTTCGTCGTTTTCCGGTGTTTCCGGTTCTTCGTCGTTCGGATTTGATTCGGTTTCTGGAATCGACTCATTGACTTGATTCCAAATATGGCAGTTAATCCGTTTCTGAGTTCGAGTCCGGGATTGACCCTGATTCGATCGTTATATCACCGAGTTCGCTCTTGTTTAGATGACTCGGTGATTCCCCGAAACGTTGGTTTGATCCTGCACGTGAACGCATTCCGTTGTTTGCGTGCCTTGTCGCCTCGTCGTTCGATCGTCCGTTGATTTGTCGAATCACCGTGCCGAGCTAAGCTAAGGGGCCTATAGGCAATTTTACACGCCTACATGGACCGCATGGATGCAATGGACTATGACCCCCCTAAAAATAAATCACCCATACACAACTTATGAGAACAGGGCTCCTGCATGATAATGAACAAACTTATACATCGCCTTATTATGTTTTGAAATTCAAATAAAAGCTTATTATGCATAAGGAGATATTGGACCTGAACTATGTCTGTTTCATGTACACCTATCTAATCACCAACATATATCATCTTCTGTATCCAGTATGAACTTAGTTGTGATGTGGTTCTTTATGTACTTAAATTCATGTATGTGCTCCATAAATATGCATGGATCTGTAATGCCTTGTTCCAATGTAACATGTGAGTAGTTTTTTTCCTTTATTTTTTCCTTTTTTCCCCTTTGCTAGTTAGTATGTCAGTTTCATGTACACCTATCTAATCACGACATATACCATCTTGTGTACCTAGTGTGAACTTAGTTGTAATGTGGTCTTTTACGTACTTAAATTCTCGTATGCACTCTATAAATGTGCATGGTTCCGTAATGCTTTGTTCCAACATAAAATGTGAGTATTTTCCCCCTTTTCCCCCATTTGCTAGTCATTCCCCTTTGCTAGTTAGTAGTTTTAAGCCTTGTGCCGTTCTTAGCTATCAGCTGGGTCGGGCCGTTGGGCAAAATTTTGAACCCAATTACCAATTTTGTTCCTAGTTGCAACTTATAATATGTTTTTCTTTGAAATGAACTAATAGAAGAAACAGATATTTATGTTATCCACATTATCATATTTATTTGAATTTTTTTATTGTAGACATGTTAACTATAATTTATTTGTCTTTCTTATCAACGATGTCACAAAATGTGTGTCAAATTGAATGACAAGCATAAGTTGCTCTTTAGAATTTTCAAAAATATGCTTTTACAAAGGCATGGGAGGAAACGAATCGAATTTGATCGAATGCATTTATATTTGAATTCAAATTCAGTTTTCTCTATCGATTTTGAATTCAAATTCAAATATGTGTCGATTAGGTAAGAGGCGTTCAAATTTGATTCGTTTAATTAAAGCATTATTGAGTAAGTGCTCATGAATACTTATCCCCACATGTGGTTAAGATATTTGGTACTTTAACTTAAGGCCATGGGTTTGAGTCTTATGTTGGCAAATTAATGATTTTGTTTTCTTTTTACATTTTGCATAACTAGATGATGATTAGTATGATATGGCACAACTAAAATTATTTAATTTACATATTTATTAGTTATTAATATTTGTTATAGTCATTTTAATGCTGAAAAGTAATCTCCAATCAATGACAGACAAGTGTCCCACATTATGCGTAATCAAGCCAGCACTTCAAAATAACCTAAGACCTAGCTCGGACGACTCGACACGCTGACATCTTGTGGGTGCGACTCAAATGGTGTTACATGTCAACCCCTGGCTAGGTCGACTCCCTGATCGACCTACTCGACCGGCCATTCGGCCGACATCTTGTGAAGGTGACTCAAAGGGCGGTACTTCTCGACCACTGGACGAGTAGAAAGGCGACGAAATACCTCAAGCCTCGAGCCCCTCCCACGCACTGACAGCAAATCACCTCGCAATAAATGTCATAAAATGCATTATGAGTGTCATCATTCCTCTACACCCAGTAGTCTTTATGATACATCAGACCATGTTGGCACTGCACGCCCACAATCACTTCGCATTAAATATCAAAGTGAACTCTCCTTCACTCGTCGACCGACACTTGTAAAACATATGCTGACTTGACCGCCAGCCCATACTCGGTTAAAATTATCATCCTACCCCACTACCACCATTATAAATAGGGGTACTATTTTCAATAATATGGCTCTACCTACTGTGCTTAAGAATTACTACAGTTCACTTACTTCTCCACTCAAGCAAAACACTGACTTGATCGTCGGAGGAATAACTGGGTGTAAAACCCCGTATTTTTTTTAAAAATACTATGGTAAATAGTATTAAATAAGTTATATTATGATAAATATTAGTTAATAATGAATGAGCATGATAGTAATTTATTTGAGACCAATTAAGAGTATATATGCTTTATACACCGATGCAATTCGAATCTGGAAAAATGACCAGTTAAGAGTATATATGTATTACGCACAGATTCAGTTTGAATATGGAAAAACTTAAAAGACAAAAGTTGTAGGTATTTTCAATAGTTTTTCAATGCATCTTAAATCACCTTATTCTGAGGTTAGACAAAAAAGTTATATCCAAAATACCAAAGATGGTTTTCCTTGTCTCACTGAGTTTCCTGTTTCGAGTCGGATTTGAAGATGGTTTTCCTTGTCTCACTGAGTTTCCTGTTTCGAGTCGGATTTGTTTGTTTCAGGTTTGCCTCTATATATACCTATGTTTTTCATAAAAATTTCCCTTTTACATCATATTTATGAACTCTAGCAGTCAACCTCTCCTCTCAAAAAACCTAGAGCATATTTTGGTGAATTTTAAGAACTTTGTGAAGCAAATACCGAGAAGAGTGCGAGATCGTCGGCGTTTGGCAAGGGAGAACATGTTTGCTTGCACCCTTGGATTTTTTTAGTAGCGTGTTGAGGCAAGATCATCTTCCTCCAAACCTATCCCCTGTAGAAATTCATGTTTTTAATATGTATAATTAGTTAATCCAATGTGTAGTGCTTATTTCGATGATTTTAGATCCTAGTTTTGATGTTAAATCTTAAAACAACGAAGAGATCAGAAGAATTAATCTTTAATTGATAAAATAGATGATCATAATCATTAGTTTTTAGACCAATTGATAATTCTTATTTTCAATGGCCTAAACCCTAATTGTCGATGTATAGAACTTAAGTCTTGAACATGAAACAATATAGTGATATAAGCTTGTGGATTAAAAATACTAGTTTGATGTAGATTTGTGGATATAAATACTAAATGAAGGAAAGATATTAATTTGATGTTAGAACCATGGTTAATTGTCAAGATGATGAACTAATTAGGTTTTAAACCCTAATTGTATAAACTTAATCTGATTAATTATGTTTAAAGTATTTTTTAAACCCGAAAGATCATGTTATGATGATAAATAATTGTTTAGTCAAACCCTAGTATGTTAAACACGTGAGTAAACATGTTTTTATACCCTATAATGATATTCTATAAGTTCTTTTTGTTAAAATTGTCTTAACTTCACGAGACTCAAACCTGAGTCTTGGACTATGGTCGGTTGACCGAACCATGAGCATCGGTCGACCGATCCCACCCTGAGTTTGTATAATTCTTTATTCGACTGAAGCTTGTTTTTACCTATGTTTATGCGAATTGGTCGTCGGTCGACCAATGCCCTAGGGCAGTCGACCGACATCATGTCTTGTTTGTGATGATTTTTCTTGCACATTGTTCGTGAACATGAGGTTTGAGACGTACAACGATTTACACATACGACATAGACGTACACCCATGTAGGCTTGGCACACGCGGGCTTCCGGGAAGGGGATAGTTGCGTGTATTATTTTTTTTATTGCAACGGGGAGACGATTAGTTAGAACAATATATGTGTGTGTATGGATACCGTTAATGGGCACAGGTCAGTACTGCTTAAGGTAGATATATCATTGAAGTAGGCCATTGAGCCGTAATTGCAGGATGCCTGAATAGGGAGTCTATTCCGCATGATGATGCGATGAGGCTAGTGAGCAGTATTTATAGGATGACTGAGGAGGCAATCCGTTCCGCATGGTGATGCGATAAGGATGTCTGAGGAGACAGTCTGTTCCGCATGGTGATGCGACGAGGCTAATGAGTCGTATCTATAGGATACCTAAATAGGTAGTTCGTCCTGCACGATGATGCGATGGGGCTAGTGGGCAGTATTTACTTAGGATGCTTCAACATATAGTCCATTCCGCATAGTGATGCGATGATATCATAGAACTTTGCAAGAGATAGCATTGTGAAATGTATGACAGTTGAGTCTTGAGAGGGAGATCGTTCATGTAAATAGTTCACCGTTGAGGTATATTATGACGGGCTATATGGTATTGTGATTACACAGAATTATGTACTGGTATTCGTATTAACTACCTAATGGTAGTATGAGGTATTGGGTTGACATATATGACTTGATTTGGTTGACATTTTAGTATTGCATTCCTTCATTCTTTTTTTTCTTAGTTTTGGAGTTAATATTTAGTGATTCATAATTTGAGACATTTGGTACATACATGAGGATTTTCTTATTTGGATTATTTCACTCGACGTACTAGTTTCATATTGTGGATTTCTAAGTATTAACCTCATCTAGTACATGGTAAATAATTTAGGTAGACTATGCATATGTAGGTAGAGTCTCCATCATATTTTGCAGCCCTTCCCCTGGGGAAGATAGAGATGATCTTGTCAGCGCTCTGATGTTGTTGTTTCCCCTTCTTTTCAGACAGCGGATCAAAGTTTTGGAGAGTCGTATGGTGACGGAGTTTCTGCATAGTCCCTGTTATTTCTTGATAGACAGCTTGTGCTCCACATTAGTTTAGTATTTGTTTAGTGATGTATAAACTTGTATTTTATTTTGAAGGCTGTGAGCCTTAGTACTATTTCACTTGACTTTGTGTATTGAGATATTTCACATTTATTTCAGTTCATCAGTTGTACTCTTTTATTCAGTTGGGGCATGATCATATCTTTTGCATATTTCATTCTCTTGGCATGTTTATTGTATTTTTACTTTTCTCGTATCTGCTTGTACCTACACTATTCTTAATTGATTCTATTAAAGAGATATTACTGTGATTGTGAAATGTGTTATTACACTGTGTGGATGCATGACAAGTTTGATATCTTTGGATTCACATTGGACTGCAGCCTCGTGTGAAACCAAGGACGTTACGTCGGGGAACCCAACCTCGCAATCTTATGGTTTTCTACTTGTGCAGACAACACACCTCAGAACCGGACATTCGAAGGGTTAGAGGACCTCCGTAAATTTAATTACTTCTTTCATTAACTGTTTGATATCAATCATCAACAATGTTATATAAGATAAAAAGTTGCTTATGAAGGTACAAACAAATATAAGATAAAAAGTTAGTTTAATGCAATAATTTAGAAGTACATCAATATCTCGTTATAGGTTTCTAATCTATGTAAATCTATTTTCTAGCAAAGTTGTTTTAGCAACTTAAGAATATAATTGTAATTAAAATTAGAATAAGAATTCATTTCTAATAGAAACTTTTTTACGATATACGTCGGCATGATGAATATCTCAAGTTTACCTATAAGGGATAAATAGTTTACGATAAATTAAATTTAAAATCATAAATGAATATTTAATAATAGATCGAATCGAATACACCTCTTGTTAAATTCTATTAATTTTTGAGTCGAATACTAAAAAATGTTCATTTTTTATTAAATAAAGTACCAAAATAAATATAATCGAATATTCGGATAAATAATAGCCAAAATATTTATTAATTATTTGGTCTATTTCTACCCCTAGCCTAGACCTGAATTGTTCTCTCTTACTTGTTTATTGGGTTAATTTCGAGAATTAACAATTTGTTATCCCTAAAATTTTATTATCTTTTTAACCTTCTGATGTCCGAATGAAGCTATTTCTCCACTAAATATATACTAGTATTTTAGCTCATGCTAAGCATGGTTTTACCGTCATTTTTCAATCTTACTTTAATTTTCCCATTCTTTGTTTATGATTAATAAAAAAGAATTTTTAGATCTTTATATAGATAATGATTATTTTAAGAAAAATTAAACATATGTTTTATATATCTCTTATTTTAGTATCATTTTTAATTAATAAAAAAGAAATTTCATAATGATATCGCGTCAGTATATAGCTACTCATACAAAACAAGGTCATACACATTATGCTCATCGTATATATGAAATGAATATTTGAATCAACCATATGTTAAACATATAGATAAAGTCTTGATTAAATTCATCAAGTTATCTTTCATTGCTATCCGTGTTTTTGAAATTAATTGATTTTTCTTCATTTGATAATAGTAAATACGTCTTAAAATTACACAAACATGAAATAATTTAAAAAATCAATATACTAATAGTTGAATTATGAAAAACATTCTTCCTTTTTTCCTATTAGAAGTATTTTCAGGTGTAAATAAGGTAAGAGTATATTCAATAGATTGATTGTTATCGGTATCAACCTGGTCACTTTCGGCGAGCCCTCATCCTTTAAAAATAGTAATGAAAAATAAGTTATATTATTTCAACGCACGATATAAAATTGAAAAAATATAACCATTTACCTAAATTTTTGCTAATAATAACAATTCGTTCAGCTTTTCATCATCAACATTACCATTAGTAATTTTAATGATCATTGGTCCTTAATGTATTTATTGATGTAGTACATTGTAACCTTAATACATAACCACATTCTTTTTCCAATTAATCTACATGTAGAATATTGTTATCTTGTACATCTTATGTAATAGATATAACTCTTAGATTTATATTTCATTATTATCATTATAAACGAATGATTTGAAATATATTGTTTAAAAAATAAAAAATAAAAAAACATTGAGAACCTTTCAGTTTAATTTTTATTTATAACTCAATGAAAATTTAATAGTTGCATATAAATCCAAAAAAAGAGTTATCATTCTAAAAATTTTGTACTCGTCCTTTTTTCGGTTGTAGTATTAAATTTATAAAATAACTTTTTTAGGTAATTCTACTCAATCATAGTATTAAATTAAAATTAGAAATTTCACCGGTTAAAATCAATCTCTAAAAGACTTATCCTCAACAAAATTAGAAAATAATAATATCAATTTACAATAATATGCAAATTTAATTCATTAATTAAATTGCAAAAAAAAGAGATATTAAAATAAATTAACATGTACGCAAAAAATAAAGCGTTAAACCCAACCCAAACCTTATCCAAATGAACCTAGATGTAAAAATCTCACGTGCATTACACATTTAATTTAATTTTTTGAAATTACCTCTTTGATATGAAATCAGAAATTATGTTGATTCAAATTAATATCCAAAAAATTCATCAAAAAAAGCTAAAAATAAAAATAAGATGGAGAAGCTTTTAGTTTAGTTTCAATTTATGACTCGTTGCAATTTAAATATATGGATATAAATTCTAAAAAGATATATTAATTAAAAATCTTATACTCGTTCTTTTTATCAATCTGCAGAATTAAATTCATGAAATAACTTTTTCAGGTACTTGCACTTAATAGTAGCATTAAAATTAAAAGTTTCATTGGCTAAAATGATCTCTAGAAAAAAAATTTCTCAACTAAATTATAAAAGAAATAAGATTAAAATACAATATCAATTACAGCAATATGCAATTTTAATTCATCACTTAAATTGAGAAAAACGATAATAATAAATTAATATGAATATATAAAATAATACCCTAAGGCCAAACTCAACCTAACCCAACCCATACATAAAATACCATATGTATTATGCATTTAAAGTTTTAAAAAATTATAATTTATCTCTTCAATGAAAAATTAGAAATTGCATCGATTCCCCAAAAGCTTCAACTTAAATGAAAAGAATAATAAAAATGATATGGAGAAGCTTTAAATTAAATCTAAAAAGAGATACTAAATTAACAATTTTGCACCCATCCTTTTTTTATCGATTGTAGTGTTAAATTCATGAAACAAATTTTTTAGGTATTCATATTCGGTTGCAGTTTTAAAATCTCCAAAAGACTAAACCTCAAGTAAATTATTAAAAAATAAGATGAAAAAATAATTACAATCTACAATAATATGCAATTTTAATTCATTAATTAATTTACAAAAAAGATATATTAAAATAAATTAATATGTATACAAAAAATAAAACTATAACCCAAAACCAACTGTAACCTAACCCAACCTAACCCAAATATAAAATCTCATACGTATTATGCATTCAAAGTTTTAAAAAATTATAATTTACCTCATTAACGTATAATCATAAATTGTGTTGATTCAAATCAATCTCCAAAAGTTTCATTGGGAACAAAATTAAAAATAAAAATAATATGGTGAAGCTTTTAGTTCAGTTTCAATTTATAACTCAATGTAATTAAATATATGTATATACATCCCAAAAGAGAGATATTAAATTAATTTAGAACAATATGCAATTTAATTCATCATTTTAATCATAACAAAAGAGATTAAGAGAGCTTAAAATTTATCTCTTTCATGTAAAATCTAAAATTGCGTTGATTAAATCAATCTCGAAAAGTTTCACCCTATATGAAAAATTAGTAATTTTTTATTTATATCTAAAAAAAGATTCAATTTTAATTCATTAATTTAATTAGAAAAAAGAGAATAAAAAGATTAACATTTACCTCTTTGACGTGAAACCCAAAATTGCATCGATTAAATGGACCTCAAAAAGTTTCACCTTGGATGAAAAATTAGCAAATCTTTCCATATCCAAAAAGAGAGATCGGTCTAAAATCATCAAGAATATATACATAAATAGAAAGTAATATAATAAAATTATATTTTACCTCTACAAATTAAAATTATAAATTTCATTGATTCAATTGATCTCTAAAAGCTTCACCCTGAATAAAGTAAATAATAAGAATAGCTTGCAAAAGCTTTCGGTTTAGTTTTAATTTATAACTCAATGCAATTTGAATATATGAATATAAATCCAAAAAATAGGTATTAAATTAAAATTTTACACTCATATTTTTTTAATCTATTTATAGTATTAAATCCATGGAACAACTGTTTCATGTATTTGCATTCGATTGCAGTATTAAAAAAATTCACTGATTAAAATCAATATCTAAAAGATTAACACTTAACTAATTTGTAAATGAAATAGATCAAAATACAATGTCAATTGTAACAATATGCTATTTTCATTTATCATTAATTTAAGGAAAAAAGAGATATTAAAATGAATTAATATGTATATAAAAAATAATACCCCAAAACCAAACTAACCCAATCTAGACGAAAAATCTTATATGTATACTGCATTTAAATTTTTAATAAATTACAATTTACCTCTTCAATGTAAAATAATAATTATATTGATTCAAATCAATCTTAAAAAGCTTCACTTGAATGAATGAAAAAATAAATAACATGGATAAGATTTAAGGTAACTTAATGTAATTTTAACAGTTGCATATAAATTCGAAAAAAAGAGATACTAAATTAAAAATTTCATAATCATCATTTTTTCTGTCGATTGTAGTATTAAATTGAAGAAACATCTTTTCTAGGCACTTGTACTTGATTGGTAAATTAAAATTAGAAAATTTTTTGATTAAAATTGATCTCTCAAAGATTAACCACCAACTAAATTATTAAAAAATAAGATGAAAAAATGTCAAGTAACAACAATATGAAATTATAATTCATCAATTAAATTGTGGAAAAAGTGAAATTAAAATAAATTAAAATGTATACAAAAAATAAAAACCCAAACCCAACCCATACTAACCTAGACGTAAAATCCCATATGTATTACACGTTTAAAATTTATAAAGGTTACTATTGGAAGCGGGATGCAAGCCTAGAGAGGGGAGGAGTTGAATTGGATAACTATAAATTTTTTGGATAGACACATAATTTACATTTTTTTTTCAAATAACTTCTTTGTGTTTTATACTTTTATCGCTAGAAGATCATTAGGAATCAAGAATTCTAAAAAAGCTCTTTTTTCAAAATAACTTCTGCCCGAATTTAGATTTTCTTAATTAGGTAGTTATTGAAAATATGTTGAGTAATTTTAGGATAACAATAAATACAAAATAATGTTTACAAATTCACAATTTCTTTTGCCAATTAATTAATTTTTTAAAAATGAACGGTTCCACTTGTTTACATGGTTTATATCACATACATGTGTCAAAAAATTGAATGGTTTTAATTTGGTAGTTTATTCAATGTTTTGATTTTTTCGGTAATTGATTGATGGGGGGAGAGAGAGATACATGTTTTTTAATTAACAGGTGAGATTTAAAGTAAACTCATAATTTTAAAGGGAAGTAGATTGACGGTGGGCATGGTTGTACGCGGATCCGGATCCTCTCCTAATGAAAAACTCCTAATGTCTCCTAATAAGGAGATCCTACATTTTCATTTTCATCATGGCCTTTCATTCCCCCACCCATCCTTGTGGGCCCCCTGCCAACTCTTCATAATTCTTCATTAGGAAATATTAGGATGAGGAGAGGATCCCAATTCCTCCTTTAAGGTATACACTAATATAGATAATTACTATTTACCTTTTTTATATCTATAACTTTCTTACTATTAGGGTCTGTTTGGTTATTTCCTAAAAACCAAGAAATGGAAATAGAAAAGGTGGAAATCTCAAAAAGTATCATTTCCTCCATTTCCATCCCTAAAACGTACCCACAACATCTAATAAAATATTATTTTCATCCAATAATTCATTCACAACATCTAATAAAATATTATTTTCATCCAACAACTCATCCATCACATTTAATAAAATATTATCTTCATCCATAACATCACTCAACTCATCTCATCTCATTATTTCAAATCACTCACATCATCCAATAAGATGGTGACAACTCATCACATCTTATAAACATTTTATTTCCACCCATTTCCTCCCAAAAAGCTAGGAAAATCATTTCCTTAAGTGTGGGTCACATCATCCAATAATATAATGACAACTCATCTCATCTCATTTATTTTCTTATTTTTAAGAATGAACCAAACAAAAGAAAATAACATATTACAGGAAATAGGTTTCTTATAATTCATTTCCTTATTTTTTTTCGCCAACCAAACAACATCAAAACAAGTTTTCTTAAAAAAACACTCACATCATCCAATAATAAAGTGACAACTAACATCATCTCATCTCCATTTCTTTGATTTCTTTTTTTTTTTTAGCCAACCAAACACTCCCAAAACAATTCTTTGTAGAAGTAGTTTTTCATTCCTTTAATTTCCCTCTTTTTTAGGCAAACAAACAGACCCTTAATATACTTCAGGAAGTAAATGTTTAGTATCCAAATCCGTATCAAAAATATCCGCAAATATCCCTATTATTTAAAGTATTGTGTGCTATACGTGTAGCTCGTGCCTAGGATCAAATTTTGTGACTGCATACAAGCTAGTCATTTCGCACAACCAAAGAACTGCCCCCCCAAAATTATTTACTTACACAATAACCACGAAGTCAAAACGAGCACACATAATAAAGCTACATCAGGCATCTTTGCTTTTGACAGCACGAGGAAAGAGAAGAGGCATTTCCTTTGTGTTTGGGGCACATAAAAAAAATAAAAAATGAATAAAACAACACAAGATTTGAGGGGGGAAAAAAAGCAAAGGAGGAATGAGCGAAGAAGTGGGGACTTTGACAAAAGCTCATTGCTCACGAGTGAGATGTGAATGCAAAAAGACGACAAATGCGGTTGTGAGTAAAAAAAGAAGGCAACATTTGAGTGCTTTGAGGCATCACTATTATACTATGTCCCTACTTTCGTGTACTAATCAACGCAAGAACACAAAATTAGGAGAAAAAGATTTTTTTATATATAATATAATGAATTTGAATTAAGCAATGAGTTTTGTATTTGAAGATAAGGAATAAGAATATATGCTGCATAATTTGAAATCCAAAAGTTTATGCCAAATTATAAAAACGATTTTTCTAACAGCGCCCATCGACACTCGTTAAGAAAAAAAAGAAAGATGCTGAGGGGGTGAATAGCGAGCATGCCTCAATATTTTCACTTATGCTCTCTATCCTTTCCTCATTCTCTTTATTTTTTTCTTCCATTAACGAGTGGTTATTGGCATTCATTAGAAAAGGCCTAAAAAATAACCTTTCTACCAATAAAACGGTAAAGAAGCTTATTTCCCTTTTCCCCCACTTTCCTTTATGATCTCTTCCATGACAAAATTTTATGTTCCAAAATTTTAGAAGATTTTGTGAAACACCCAAGTTTAGAAGGTTTCTCTAATTTTCATAGCTCGATGATGCTTTGTGCAACTCACCCCAAAATTCAGAAGACTTACGAGAATATTGCCTTAAGAATTTCCTTTAAATGTCTCCCTCTATTTTTAGAGCCCTTCCCTTCTTGCAATTTAACCTTTAGGGGGTGTTTGGTTCAATTTCTAGAAATTATAGGAAATGTTTTCCACCCAAAATATGATTTCCTTGTATTTCTTAAAAAAATTATAGGAAAAGTTTTGAGAAGTTAAAAAGTACCAATTTTCTTATTTTTTTGTATTTTGCTTGTTTGGTTCAAAACAAGAAAATGGCTCATAACTTTATAGAAAATGAGTATGGGACGAGTTTTGTTGATTAAATAAGGAATGTGTCAGATTTCCTGTTGATTTCCTCTCATTTTGAGAGGAAATTGCTTTTTGTAAAATTTGGTAGTTTTTGATATTTTATAAAAAATATTTTTAAAAATCTTTTGTTGAACCAAACACAATTTACAGAAATCTATGGAAAACTTTTAATTACAAAATTACCATTGTCAGATATTTTGAGAAAAGTTTTCTCAAAAAGTGTGCAACCAAACAGCCCCTTATTCCAGAAATTTTTTAATTTTCTATCATCACAGAAGTTATTAATTTAATTTTCATTGAATCTGTTCATATTCTTTAACTCCACACTTCAGTGAGGTATATTTTTGAGATAGGTGACTTACCAAAAAAAAAATCCAAAATAAAAAAGCAATTTTTGAAAGAAATAATTAAAAGTTGACAATAGAAAAATGGGTTTTTTAGATATTAGTTAAATATTGAAAATTGCATATTAGTTCCTTAAATCTTAAAAATTGCATAGTAGTCCCTTAAAATCTTCAATAATTGATTAGTAGTCCATCAGATCTTGGAAATTGCATATTGTATTTGAGGGGAATATTTCGTCAAATCTGACGGTTGGAGTAAAGTGACCATTTTACACTCTATAATTTTTGCCAACCCATTTCTTAATAGATTTAAACCCAATATCAGTGCAAAATAAATCCAAACTCACTTGAGTACCGCTCCAATGGTTAGCAAAGAACCCTAACTCGAAGTTGAGCTTCACAAATGTTTGAAACATCCGAATCCAAGAGATAGACAGTTTGATGATTGCAGATTTTAAATTAGGGGTTAATCAAACCATGATTAAACTTTTGTTTGAAATACTAACCGAGAGACCATTTTTCGAGACACGATAGGATTTGAGGGGCAAATATGTAATTTCTAAGATTTTGAGGGGCTAATATGTAATTATTAAAGATGTAAGGGACTAATAGCAACTATTAAAGATTTGAGTGACTAATATACAATTTCTAAGATTTAAGGGACTAATATACAAATATTGAAGTGTAAAGAAAAATGGAGAGTTAGATGAATTAATATAGCCTGAGTTACGACATATGGGGTCCGTCTCAATCCCATCATATTTGGTAGATTAATTAAATTAATAAAAACATGAGATGGGCCAAACTCGTACCTATCAAGCATTCAATACTCCCGAAAACTATACTCATTATTATTAACAAAAAGTTTAAAAATATCACACATTGGTGAGATTCAGTGAATGGGCCATAACTCTTGCCATCACTTGCTCCTAACGTTCCCTAAAGTTGTTACTGCGGAACAATTTACCGGGTATGGAGAAGGGCGTTGAGATTTCAGCATGTGAGAATCATGGCGGTGAGTTACAAAAAGCAGCAGTTTAGAAAAATTAATTAATGTTGGTAAATTTTACATAACCCCAATCTTTTGAGTGAGATGCAAAGAAAAACTTCCTAAACCTTACAAATTAGAGAAAAGCCTCATAAAATGAGGGAGACTCATGGACATTTGAAAACTTCACCCATGTCAATAGAAGAAACTTCCTCTTTGAGTTAAATCACAAAACAAAATTATCCTTTTTTCTCTCTATATTTTCTTTTTATATAATGTCAAAATTTGCCTAATATTCAGTTGAAACAGTTAAAGGACCCGTTAACTACACCAAAACTTTGAAGTAATGAAGATTGTATTTTTATAGTCTAACTAATTGATCTCCATAGATCAAACGTTCTTTTAATGCATCAAAACCTAGACTCTTAAAATAGTTTTTTTACATAAATCTGTATTAAATATACGACTTAAAGAATTTCAGCCCAACTTGTTGTAATACGATGATTGAGAACCCTCTCCATTGCTTCATAACTTACAAGCTATGATTATGCTCTAATAGGAACTTATGAAAATTTGAAAGTTATGCGAAACTCTCTAAATTTAGATGGATTCTCGCCAAAGTTTAAACCGTAAGGGGTTTTGTGCAAATCAACCACTAAGGCGTTTTTAATTGGGTTAATTTTCTGTAACCCTCTAAATTTTATTTATTTATTAACTCTCTTAAATTGGGGTGTCTTGTAAAGTCCTATAAACTTAAGAATCTTTTCTTACTGAACGCCCTTACGTATCATTTATAAATAACTAAAAAATTTTCGAGATAAATCTTAAATTTATCATGTGTTATTTACTGGCAATACACTCCCTTCCCTAAATGTGGGGTTTCTTAAAGGGAATTTATCTATTTGCGAATTAAACAGACGGTGATTAGGGGCTGTTTGGTTAGAATTTTTTTCTCTTGAAAGCCTGTCAAAGTGTCACTTTTTGGCAGGCTTTCAGCCCAAATCACCTCTAAAAAAGAAGATTTTGGCCGAAAGCCTGCCAAAAAGTGGCACTTTTGGCAGGCTTTTAAGAGAAACTTTCCCTTAAAAACAGGGAACCAAACATCCCCTTAGTCTGGGCAGGTGCTAAAAGTTCAAGCCTCCGGGGGTTTTTGCGGGAACACCCCAAAAGAGTTCACGTGGCTTGCGAGGTAATAAACAAAGCTCGGGGTTCTGTGAAAATCCCTGAAGTTCGAGGGGTTTTATAAAATTAAACATTTTTAAAAAACGGTTTTTCTATAGAGTGCCATGGGCACTCTATAAGAGAAGAGAGAGATAGAGAGAAATGAATGAGGAGAGGATCCCAATGCAAATTAGGGGTCCCATCCTCATTCATTTCTCTCTATCTCTCTCATTTCTTATAGAGTGCCCATGGGCACTCTATAGAAAAACCGTTTAAAAAATTATTAGAAAAAACCTTTTTTAAATTTACCGTTAATTAAAATTTTGGCTGGGAGCGGGAGTTTCAAAGCTGGCCGACTGTCAACCCCACAGTGAGGTCAAGGGGGCCCACACCAGGTTCGGAAGCAGTGTCGTCAGCGTCGGGGCACGAGTAACTAATTGCAATTTCTTTTTTTATTATTACAAATTTAAATATTTATTTATTTGTTTTTTTTGTTATTAAGGGAGGAGATTTTTCAGTAAAAAAAGAAAAATTCCTCCATTATTCTCTCCCATTTCCCAAACTTCACACACTCTCTCTCTCCTCTCTCTCCCCCCTTCTCTCCTCCAAACCCTCATTTTTATTCTGTTCGATCATCAAATCCGTCTCTTTCTCTCTTTGCTTTCTTGTGCTGAGAGAGAAAGATTAAGGGGTTTTTTGGGTTTTTCTTTTTCTCTTTTTTTCCTTAAAAAACGATGAATTGAATCAATTTAACGGGTCTTTTGGTCTCCGATCGACCTGTTTCTGGGTCTTATGAAGTTGTAGGTAATTTTTTTAACCAAATCTGATCTTATTATACTTTTTTGGAGATTTCAACGGTTGGTAAGTGGTAATTATGCCTGGAAATTTATTTATTTATTATATTTTTTCTGAGGTTTAGCGAATCTGAGCTTTAGATGTTGTTTTGTTGAGATTTGAGCTTTGATGCTGAAGCTGGATTTTATTTTCTACTTTTGTTTTTTCTGGTAAAACTTCAATCTTTTTCAATTTTATCTTTGATGGACTGTTTCTGGATCGGGATTAGATTCTTATCTTTTTTCCTTCTTTTTTTAACTTTATTTTTTGTTTTATTTGTTTCTTATATCGTTGTATTGATCCTCTTATTTATTTTTTTGGGAGCTGTTTTGATCCGCGTCTGGAATTATTTCTTTATAGTAGTGTATCATGCAATGAGTCTCGTTGGTGACTAATTCAAAGATGGCGGCATAGGCATAGGCATACGCCAATTTATATTGGTCATTGTAAGATCAAATAAAACTGGGGAATTATATGTCTGTAGTTTTTTGTAGTACAAATCAGTATCATGTTACATGAATTTAGTGTATTTCTTGTCGTTCACTTTATTGCTACCATTTACGAGTGAAGTTACAGTCACTAGAATTGTTGGCATCAATCATGTTGAAGCCTGTTGATTATTAGGAAAATGGTGATATTATTTCCTTCATCCAGTATTTTTGTCTAGAGATTGTAGATTGATTACCATTTTGTGGTTTGTTATAGGATTTAAATATTTGGTCTTAGTTTCATCTAATGTTGTTATGCTTGTCAGCGAGTTCCTCGAACTCTTGTTTGTTAATTTTCAAAGCATATCGTCATGCAATTTATTTTTTCTTGATTAACAGTTTCTGCTTTTCCTCTGTGCATAATGTTCAAATTGCAGTTTGGAGGTTTGAGAACACAGCATAGTCATGGACAAACTTCACTGAAGCACTTTCAACTTCGCTGAAGCTCTCTCGTGCCTGTCTTCATAAACATCAAAGGAAGAAGAGACCTTGGCGATGCAAAGTCAAAGGAGTTCCGGTGAACCCTTCGCTGAAATATTGGATTTTGATCATAGGTCAGGTTCGAGCACTGCTGCCATGGATCAGGATATTTATTGGAATAGCATGGTTCTCCATCCGTCAGAGGCCCAAAATTTACCAAACTATTTAGTCTCTTCCAGTGATACAAATATGCCATATGTAAATATGTCTGCTGAAGAGGGTCCCAGTTTGAGTATATGGAATTCAGGTGGAACTAGTTCTGGTGAAAATTCTTTAGACCCGAGAAACCATGATGAAACCAAAATGGAGCTTGGATGGCCAACTTCACCTGGAAGCAGCGGCCAAATTGAAGCAGACAACATGCTTTCCCTGGAAGACGATGACACCAATCTAAATACAACTCAAATTGATAATGATCAACAATTTTCATTTTCGTTAGGTTCAAACTTAAACGACGTATCTCAAGATCTAGAACACAATGTAGGCGATCAGGTCTCTGGATCAGTGTTGTTTTCGCATCCTTACGTTCCGAGCTCAATAGAATGCGAGCATGGTCCATATTCTTCAACTTCCAATGGCACTTCTTCTGGAGTTCTTGGATTTATGGCAGGGGATTATGATGATAGGCCTGGAAGTTCATTAGATGGTAGAAGGTTAGCCTGTAAGAGAAAGAACATCGAAGGGCTCTCTGGACAGTCTTCAACAAGTGGAAGCTCAAATTTATTTCACGCAAGTCATAGCAATTCAGTTCATCCTGTTTCTGTTAGGACAAATGCTAGTGCTGGTATAAACATATCTAGCCCATCCGGTTGTTTACCTGGTACGAGTTCCTCTGGAGAACAGATGAATCCAAGATTTAGCAACATAAGTAGAGAAGCATCTCCAAATGGTTATATGGCAGCAAATGTGGCAGGAAATGCTGAACGTTCTCAGAGAAGTTTTCGATTGAGAATGAATCCTGCACTTCAACCTGATATCTATCCTCCTAATTTGTCTTCGTCGAGGAGTACCGCTCAGAATTCTAGTATTTGGTTACCCAGTGAACCATCTTCTAATCTCATGCCGTTTAACCAGAGATTGGAGCCTAGAACACTAGCTGCTGGCTCAAGTTCGCAGAATCTGCCTCATATGCCAGCTATTTTGGGGTCTTCCCGACCTAGGATCCCGTACCCTTTGATTTTACCTCCCAATTCAAGAAACGGCAATTCTTCAACCTCTGTAAATTCAGTGGAGACTTTGACTGCTATCCGAGAGGACACAATTTCCAGGAACACCCCAAGAAATGATGTGTTGATGCAGTCTTTGCTGGTTCCACCAACTGAAACCAGGAATTTCACACAGGACTCTGCAAATTGGAATGTTGCTAATGGGGGTGCTAGTATGACTGGAGCAGCAGCTCCTACATCAAGAGCTGGCATGAGTTCTGGTGTCCATTCATCAGCAGGATCAACATGGACACCTCATCAAAATCCTCCTACCCAATTTTCCCAAGGCTTAGCCGAGGCCATTCGTCGGTCTTTACTTGCATCAATTGGCTCTGAGTCTAGAGGTCGGAACATCAACTTTATCTCGCAGCGGCCTGGTCAATCTTCCTTTCTAGAGGCAGGTCATCAATCTGCATCTGTTTCCCATGGCAATCAGCAATCACCTATGAGGACAGCACTTTTAATGGATAGACACAGTGACCGCATTCCCTTGTCAATGAGGAGTCTAGCTGCTAGAGAAGGGAGAAGTAGGATGATATCAGAGGTATGTTATCCTTAAAATCATTACAAATTTTATATATTTAAATTGCTGTAAGTTTGTTTCCAAGTTATTGCGTGATATATTCTACTGATACATAACGCATATAAATGTATTTAGGAACTCTTGCACTGTGAAGGATGCGTTTATTTTGAAACTTACCAGTATATTTTGGCATAACTTGTACGAAAGCTACAGTTTACACGTCAGCTTTGGTACTATACTTTTGAAAATCCCTATTTTACAAACAGTCACTCTTTTGGAAATTTAAGGGTCACTTTGGATAAAAGTATAGGCATGCCACTATCCAAACTTTTTACGTGGCACCATTGGTACTATATTTTCTTGCACTTAGGCGTAAACACAGATGTGAATCTTTGAAATAAGGCTACCTTTGTAGCACGAATCCGTCTTCATTATTTGTTTCTCATTTTATACTTTTTAGCATTTCTTGAACCTCATCTCCTATGGTTTCTTCCTCTGGTACTTGTCGTGGTGAAGGCAGGCGTTTGTTGGGGCGGCGTGGCGCGCCCCCCCCCCCCCCCTGGCAAAGTAGAACCATCATAAGATATCTCATTAAAGAATGACAATTCTTATAATACAAAATTCTTAAATTATTCTTATAGATAACAAACCAAGTTGTGGTCAATGTTCTTTCATTGAACTAAGCTCGTCTATGATTGAATCCACACTAAATTTCTTAGCAATTTCTTTTTCTATGTACAAGATCAAGGAATCATTCAAGAACTAAATTTCCACTTAGTTTCGATGTTGTCTTCACTTTCTTCATGATCAAGAACGCTCATTCTAGTTGTCATTGTTACAAAAAGAGTAAGCACAAGCCTATTCAATTTTATCAATAAGTGAATAAATTGTTGACTTTTCTTGTTCTTGTCAAGTCTGTATATAATTCTTGAATATTAGATAATTTTTGTAATTCGTGATTGGTTACTAACTATAACTTTTAATCTTTATGAAACATGACAAATTGACAAAACTATAAGGGTGTGTTTGGTTCAATAGTGGACAAGAATAGGATTATGAATCCGATTTTTTTATGGATTCCTATCAAATCCATAAAAAATTTTAAGACAAGTTTATGGATTCATGAAATCTTTTTTTTCCTTTCTATGTTTGTTTCATAACATGAAAAAATGGAATCTAACTTTATAGAAACTCCCCAATTCCTATTCTTTAGTTTGGTTTGGAATGAGAGTAGGATTCGGTCTCATAATAATATAGGGTTTGTGAAGAAACGGAATCCGAAAAAAAGAGGGAGAATAGTACGGGTGTGTTAGCTTTTTGCCCAAAATCCTCCCAAGTCATTAGGATTTGGATTTCTAAAAAATCACCATACTTTTTATACTTTTTAACTTTATAGATTTTGAAATCTATAAATTTGTTGTGAACCAAACTCAGGAATAAGATTCATAAAGAATCCTTTATTTACGATTTTGTCCCTATCAGATTCAATTCCTAATCCTATTCCTTAAAAAGGGTGAAACGAACACCCCTAAGTGACACCGTTGAAATTTATTTCAAACAATAAAGAAATTAAAGAAGCATGATTATTTGAGAAAAGGGAACCGTCTATAGTATGCATATACTCCAAAATTGAACTAGAGATATGTAAACAATAATGCAAATGATCCAGGTAGAGTCAAGTACACTACGGGATTTCTATACTTTTTTAAAGATGTAAATGGCAAAAAGAAAAAGTAATATGTGTTGCACATATAAATCAAGCAAAACTTTCTTTAGATCATGTTCAATATATAAAAATATTATCTCATCTTAGAAAAATAAATTAACCTCAAACAATTAATTATAAAGATTCAAACTTTTAGTATTTATTATCCTAAACTCTTAGAATGTAAGACTTCGAAGCGAATCAAAACCCTAGGGGGGAAACATTGTTATGTTTGGAGGAAACGAAATCCTCAATACTTAGATAAAAATTAACAAATCAAAGTCACTATACTGGCACCAATCAATTGAGAGTTAAATTGATAAGAAGAGAGATTGTCTAAATCAACAAAAATAAAGTAGGTTTAAACATTCTAGGTTACATTGTTGATGGTTCTGCGTAAGGAGTTGAAAAGAAATGACATTCTAAGAAGACGAGGAGTTGGAGAAGGAAATTAGACGTTGCCGTTTGAGTATTTCACAAACATGGTCTTGAGCTATGAAGCACGGACACGCATAACATGAAGCTGTGTCGTGTCGTGTCCGTGTCGGACACACGTGTCGAACACACGTATCCTATGTATTTTTTAGGATTTGCCTCGTGTCGGCGTGTCGGATGACCGTGTCGGATCCGTGTCCGTGCTACATAGGTCTTGAGAATTGCGATTTGGGATTTTAGATTTCTTTCCAGTGTTGGTATTCTGTGAATAAGTTTGAAGGGTTGGGTTATTTAGTTTGGGTACATAGACATAAATGGACCCGTTACCCAATTAGATTTTAAATTAATAAGCCCACAAAACTTATATACATAAAATTATATGTATGTGAAAAAAATGTTTTTTTTCCCCGGGGAGGGGGGGGGGACATGGCACCCCTTTGCCCCCCTCCCCCCTTGTCTTCACCCCTGCTGCTTATGATTTTTGTTCTCTATTTGATACGATTGCTGAACTCTTGATCCGAGAAGAATCCCGTTTACTTATCGCTTAATCTTAAAATGATTTTTGCAATCTTTTACTTCAAATCTATCTAAGCATGGGGTTGGGATACTTCAACTGTATTGACCGGGACATGTCCCGCTGTAATCTCCTTTGTTCAGCTGACCCAAAATTCATCTTGGCCTGCCCTCAAGTTTAGTTTCTTCATTGACCTTAAATCGATCACTTCACTTTCATGACCATCTAATGCTTCTTCTGAAAACTAGACATCATGGCCAATACAACCTTTGCAACCACTTAAATGCCTTGTCATTTCCAGACTTGCTCCCTTTGGCTACCTATTACTTTCTCTGGCTAATGTATTTTTGTTTATTTTCCTTTTTCTCACCGTGCCTCCTTTTTAAGACATACACCATTTACATATGCACCAAAAAAAGGGGAAAAGAAAAAAAAGAAAAAAAAGAGATTTATGAACTTTAGGGTAGCAACTAAACTTTACTCCACTTGAATCCCTAGAACTTCCCTCAGGTTTGACCCTTTTTCCCACCTATTGGCTTATCAGTTGAAATTTCTCCCGAAACCTTGCTTTGCAAGTTGTTCGAAAGATTGATCACTTCCTCCTCAAGACCATCTACTGGTTTAGAATGGTCACGTGGAAACCTCAACTGAACTTTGTTAGTGGCCAATGGATCCTCATCGTTGAATTCAGTATCTCACCTACCTTATCACAAGCAATGTAGCACAACCATCAAATTACGCCCTCCTTCTATGCTTTACTACGAAACTGCCCTTGAAATAGAGCCAATATACATGGTGGAAAACCTCTTGATGATGTTGTCTTTGACATTTATATGGAAATTCACAAGACCAAAGAAGGCCTTTACTTCCAACTCTAAGTGCATGTGCAACTAATTTGACCCAACAACTGTATCGCCTTTAAGTTTCACTCCTAAAGTAACATATTCTTCTTTGTATATTTAATAAGCAGAAGCTTCCTTGGGCACCGATTGTTTTTCCTCGGCCACACAATGGTAACTCTTGCCCTAAAACCTCTTCGTCTGTAAATTGATTTGAATAGCATTTTCCTGCTATTTAACACTACTGTCACACAATGAATGTGGTTCTGGTACAAAATTCTTGAACTAGGACCTTATACTCTTTCCTTAATGCTCCTTTGGACTCATAAGTCATAATAATTTCCCTTGTTTACCTTTTCCTGAGATAGCAATCTCTATCCCTTGGTTGATGTAAGGTATTTATGGCGTCTTGTTCACTATAGGAATGTTCACCATCATTCGGCTAGTCATTCCTAGCTTAATTTTGTCCTATTATATTCCCTACTCGCAAGCTCTTTTCAAGTACCACAAGACGATAAAAACAGGTTTGGAGGAACAACAAGTTAAATATTAGGATAATTCTTTAATATAAATAGATGTTGAAAACTATTCTTGTACATGTGTCAACTGTCAAGTTATAGTACAATTGAGGAAATAATCTGAGAAAATAACAAGTAGTTCTCAGCAATTTTCTACTGTAGATAAGATGATGTTGGTAATATGAAATCCAATCTGCTCCAGGAAGCTTGCAAAAGACTATTGATGCACCTAATGCCAACCCAAACATTCACTAGGTGTTGCTGATTTTTGGACCAGGGGCTAGTTGGGCTAATAATTTGACACCTGTCGTGGACTGATGTGGTAGCATCCAAGTGGAAGGCTGGCTGGTAGTTATTTGAGCATTCTTCAGAAAAGCAGTACATAGACTTAGTAGTAAGTCGAAAACAATAGCATTCATACATAACCCATGCAACCTTATAGGTACTTAATGCTGCAACCTTCAGTTGGGCATGGAAGTAGATAAAAGATAAGAGTAAATGACTGAGAGGTAGCTAACAAGGGTTAAATTCTGTTAAGCAAGCGTTACTAGTTCAATATTGTTGATTATGACAAGCACAATTCAGACTAGGACTGAGTTTTTTGGATTAAAATATGGTTTCTTACTAAAATTGGATTCTTGGACAATTTGAAGTAGGATTATTTTGGATTCGATTAGGATTAGAATAATTCAGTTATACTTTTAAATCATTAAATTAAATAATTATTATCTAAACATTAATTTTTAATTTTATAAATTATTAAAGTAACATCAAGTTGTTATAAATGATTATAGTTAAATATGTAAAAACTTAAAATTATAAAAAAGTAAAACAATAATGTAGTGGTAAAGTTCATAACTAAAAGCAAGTAAAATACTTCTAAGATAGCTCATAAAAGTATATGATTAAAAATTATTCTTGTCAAATCAGTACATTTCCAGTTTCTTCAAAAATTATATTAAATAACTATTACTAATGAACATAGTTTTTATTATTTAAAATATTGTTTTAGTAGATTATTATATTCTTATTATTTTATTTTATATAGTTTATTTATAATAGGATAGATTACATTTTCTCTTCCAAAGTTTACCTTGATTGAATATATTCTCCTTATAATTTATTCAGTATAATTTTTATAACAAAAATTGTCTTTATTTTAAAATGTCCCATGACAAAAAGCATCCTTATTTTTATGAACATTTTATATTTTAGAAAAAACTCTATATTCAAATGTTAGATTTTTTTTTTCAAATTTATATTAGATTTAAGATAAGAATTATCGATGGAAGATATTAAAGATTTTTGGATGTCAAATCAGGAGGTTAAGTACAGGGAAAATGTAAGTGAAGTCACTTTTTAGTTTTTGTTAAAGGAATTGCTAAGGAAAAGGGGAGAGTGAAATTGTAAAAATGATATCTCAATCCCAAGTTTGAGGTTTGGATTCTTTTTGAGATTTTGCTCATTAGAATATATCCAGTAGGCTTGTTTTTGGATTCGTAGTCCTAGTTTTGATAAAGAATTTTCTAGCACCTTAACTTTAAATCCGAATCCTAATTCTAAATGAATAACACCTTAAATTTAAATCTGAATCCTACTGCTAAACAAATAACACCTTAAATTTAAATCGTAATCCTAGTCCTGAGCAAATAACACCTTGAGTAGAAATCCAAAGGAAGTTCTTACACTAGTCAACAATCCTAAACCAATAACACCACTTAACTGTGCTTCAAGCGGTGATGTTTACTTGTAAAGATGTTGCACAAACAACAGAGTGTAGAGTATGGAGCTATATAGGATCCTAAGATTAACGTAAGTAATAATAAATGAGCTAGAGATCCATCACTCCACTTAGTCTACTCCCGTTAATATTCTTTTCTTTCTCAATTATGCTTGTCTCTTTTGGTAATACGAAGTTGATCTTCTCTTTGGTAAGTTCATCTTCAACGTGTTGAACCTTGAAGTCCTTATTTCCGTGTCTAGCATGCCACACAAATTCCTTTTTCCCATCCCCTACTCTTATCACATTACTGTTTCTTCATTTATCAAATGAATAGAAAACATCTTAGATAACATCTGTTTCATTTTCATAATATTTATTTTTTTGCCATGTGAAGTAATGTTTAGTGTTTTTGCCATGTGAAGTAATGTTTAGTGGCACTCTTTGGTATTTAGCTCATTTTTTGAATTATTTTTCCATTTCTGCCTAGCAGATTAGGAATGCATTGGATCTCATGCGCAGAGGAGAAAATTTGCGATTCGAGGTCAGTTTTCAAGCTACTGCTTTGCAGAAGATACAATTAACGAAGTTCGTAATTTTTTTTTTAAATTTTCAGACATCTCAATCAATGCCCTCTTCAAAGAAGCGGGGTTATTGGTGAGGGTGCACACTAAATGGGTTGAGCTTTGGAACTTTGTTTATGGTTATTTTCTTGTAAATAAGAAAATTCATTATGTGCACGTTATGTTGCATGGGTACGAGTATGGGTGCGGGTATGGGTACGGATACGAGGCGACATCAAATTTGTAAAAGGTAGGGTATGAGGACATGACTATATAAATATTTATATACACATATATTATATATTGAAGTTAATAATGTATATGAGAACAAGGGTGATAATTAAAATCCTATAACAATTTTGTGTTTTTTAGGGTTTTTTTATATGAAACCACCTTAACTTTTGCCCAAATAACAACTTACCCCCTTATTTTTTAGTATAAATTACCTTAGTTTGCTTACGTGTTATCAATGTCACACCTTTACTATCATTCAGCCTAAAGAAATTCAAAAATACCCACTTTACCCTTCTCCTCTATCCGCGTTCTTCCTTCCCTTTCCCCCTCTATCCATTCTCCTTCCCGTTCTCCCCACCTCATCCCTTCCCTCTCCTCTCTGTCTTCTCTTCATCCTCCACTTCCACCATCTATACACCTCTAGGGTTTCTTGAAACCCTAATTTCTTCTCCTCTCCTTTTCCTCCACCAATGGCCTCCTGCACCTCCCTTTTTTCTCCTCTTCCCCTTCCCATCCTCCACCCCCTCCATCATCTCCTCCATTTCTGGGGTTTCTTCAAACTCTTAACCTCTTTCCTCCTTTCTTCCCCCTCCCCCTCCCTTCCCCTCTCCTCTCCTCTCCTCCATTCTCACCCCTCACCTCCTTCCTCTCCTCCTCTTTCTCCTCTCTCTCCACTCTTGTTGCCGCCCTCCTTCCTTCCTTCTCTTTTTCCACCAACCTCACCAACTTCCCTCCTCCTCTCATCTTCCTCCCTCCTTTTTTCTCTTGGGTTAGATTGAGGAGTGTTATAGTAATTTCATATATTTTTTTTAAAAAATAGAAAATACTTAAAAGTGTAACATTGAGAACATGTCAGTAAATTAAGGTGGTTTACATCCCAAAAAAACAAAGATGGTAAACTACAAATTGGCCACTAGTTAAGTCGATTTTCATGTCAAAAGCCTTTCTTTTATTATGCGAATTATAAATTGGAAAATCCCTAGTTTTCCAATTAGGCATCCAAACGATCCTTCAGAATCATAATTCATATAATTCATAAGCTGACCTATGTCCAATGAGTTTCAAGAAGTGGATGTGAAGTGTATGATATATGTCAAGTGTTTTAAATTAAAACATGTATTGTATAATTGAGTACATGCCTGAATAAATGTATGCATACATGCAAGGAGTGTTCAAGGAGTTGGGTACTAGTATGGGTATGTGTCCTACGGGAACGACTTTAGATTAGAAGTACCCAGGTAACATAGTGTGCATGTGCCTAATTATTTTCTAAAATTGAGTTAATCTAGCTTCGGTAATCAGGATTGCTACACATGAATTTTAATTCTGTGCCGACTTCATAACATTGAACTGTTATAACTGGATGCTTGTTCGATGTACAGTCATGACCTATAGCTTAAGAGTGGGTAACAGATTAGGGTGGATCAGGTTTAGTCTGGATCAAGTTTGACTTGACCAGTCAAAGTATTGCTGAACCGAGCAGAAATGTTTATCAAACTTGTCTAATTTGTACCTAACCTAAGTATAATCCAATTACTTGAATGCTTAGGGTTAAATGAAAACTAAACATATTTTTCCAATTTAAACAAAAAAGTCATATTCAATAAAGAAGATAAAAATCAAGTTTTGCAAATCATAGTCGAGGGTTTAAATGAAAACTCACCATTGAGGACATAACTGACGCAGACGTAGACCGATCGGATATCGTTCCGATGTCGACGAGCCCTGACAATAGCAGGTATTTCACGAGCTTGAATCCACAAGCTCTAAGTTTCTCAAGTTTGAGAACGAAAACAAGGAGAAAAATTCTCGTAATTGAATAATTAAAAAGTTAATAATAGATACAAAAGGAACTAATATTTATAGCCAACTAACCCTAATAAAAAAGAAACTCTAATCCTAAAAGAAAATAACCAAAACAAAACTCCTTTCCTATTCTGTTTGCCGAGTCGTACTGCCCTTCGTGTCGACTGAACATGAGTCGACTAAGTATGTCGAGTAGTACTGCTCTTCGTGTCGACTGACATGTGTCGACAAACACCATCCTTCGTGTCGACTGGGGTGTGTCGTTCCATCCTGTTGACTAGGGTCTCGGTTGAGGTCTCGTCTGGGTCTCGTCCTGTCGGCTGGGGTCTCGTTTGGGGTCTCGACTAGGGTCTCGTCCTGTCGACTAGGGTCTCGGTTGGGTCGCTTCGACTCGAGTCGTCATCTCTATTCGTCACCTCCTCGAGTCGTTTGTTCGTCTAGGCTGGTTTGAGTCGAGTCTCGTCTCGTCCATCTGTTTAATCGTCTCGACTGTCGACTCGACTCAAGTTGAGATGTCGAGTTGTCCGCTGATGTCGTCTCGGTCGTGTAGATCTCCTATATTAGTCCCTCCTTCAAAAGAACTCGTTTCTGAGTTCACATCACTTGAATACAACTCGATCAAATGATGATAGTCAGAAATATCCGTCACGTTGAATGCCTTAGACATAGCCATTCCTTCTGGAAGATTCACAACATATGCATTGTCATTGATATTTTTGAGAATCTTAAACGGTCCATATCTTTTCAGTTTAAGCTTGCTGTATGTTCCAGCAGGCATTCGTTTTTTCTGTAAATAAACCATCACCATGTTTCCTTCATTGAACACCTTGAGTCACCTCTTCTTGTCTGCTCTCGTCTTGAACTTTGTATTAGCCTTCTCGAGCTTTGTACGCATTTCCTCCTGAACGTTGAAAGTATTCTCGGTCATTGAACTTGCTGCCTCGCTAAACTTGCTACTTGTCGGTAACTTCAACAAATATTGGAGATGTCGAGGGGTCTTCCTGTAAACAATGGAAAAAGGAGACATGCCTGTGGAACTATGAACATTCAAGTTGTAGGCGAATTCAGCTTGAGGTATAGCTTAATCCCACATTTTTGGCTTCTCTCCACATATGCATCGAATCAAGTTCCCAAAGTCCGATTGATCATTTCTGTTTGTCTATCCGTTTGAGGGTGTGCTGTGCTAGAATGCTTAAATAAAGTTTCAAATCGTAGCCACATAGTCGTCCAAAAAGTCGTCTAGAACCTAGTATCCCTATCCGAGACAATCAAACTAGGAACACCATATAGCCGAACCATTTTTTAAAAGAACAATCGTGCAACATGTGGTGCATCCGACATCTTACGACATGGAATAAAGTGAGCCATCTTAGAAAATCGATCAACTATCACAAAGACTGAATCCACGCCTCTTTGTGCTCGGGGAAGTCCCAACATAAAATCCATACTCAAATCTTCCTAGATATCCTTGAGCACAAGTAGAGGAGTATACAAACCAGTATTCTGCACTTGTCCCTTTGCAACTTGGCACACTTGAAAACTCCTCACAAGTGTTGCCACATCCTTCCTTAAACTCGACCAATAGTATCTCTCCTCAAGACTCAAAACAATCTTGTCTCGCTCAAAGTGTCCACCAAGCCCACCACAATGTAAATCTCGAACTATCTTTTTCGACGTCCTGAGAATACAAAGCCGATTTCCTCTAAACAGAAAGCCGTCCATGATAACGAAGTCTCCTGTTGTTTGTCTTGTCGAACACTTTGCCCAAAACTCATGAAAGTCTTCATCATCAACATAAAGCTCTTTTAAACAGTCAAAAGCAACAACTTTACTTCGCAATACGCTCAACAAGGATACTTGCCGACTCAAAGCATTGGGTACCTTATTATCGACTCCTGATTTATGTCGCAAAGTAAAATTAAACTGTTCAAAATATAAAGCCTAACTGCTATGCATTTTGTTGATATGCTTTTGATTCTTGAAGTGCTGAAGAGACTAATGATCGGAGTAAATTACGAAGTCGTTAGCAATGAGGTAACTTTTTCAAGTCTTCAAAGAGATAAACAACATATAATTCCTGCTCATAAGTATTCCACTTCTGTCGAGCTTCATTCAACTTCTCGCTTAAGAAAGCAATAGGGCGTTTCTCTTGAGAGAGGACTGTTCTAATACCTACACCTCACGCGTCGCACTCAAGCACAAAGAGCTTGTTAAAATCTGGAAACACCAATATAGGTGCAGTAGTAATCTTCTCCTTGATAAGGGCAAAAGCTATATTTGCTTCATCGGTCCACTCGAAAACACCCTTCTTCAAGCAATCCGTCATGGGAGCAACTATAGAACTGAAATTACGAATGAAACGTCGATAAAAAGAAGCTAATCCATGAAAGCTTCTTACTTCAATAGCACTTTTTAGAGTCGGCCAATCCTTGATTACCTTGACTTTATCTACGTCGACTTGGATTCCTTGCGAGCTCACCACGAATCCCAAGAACACAAGTTGAGTCATCAAGAACACACACTTCTTAAGGTTGATGTAAAGTTCATTCTCTTTTAACACTTGGAAGCACTGTTATAAATAACGGTAAATAGCTTCGTAATAGCGGCGCTAATAGCGTTAGCGATCTCTTCCCGCGACGCTATCGTCCGTTACGCTATCGCGCAATAGAGGTGACATATTACAGAATATGTATGTTCGTAAAAGCGGCTAATAGTGTGTCATAACGGTAAATAGTGAGCGATTACATTCGAAATTTGCTTTTTGACTGCTATTTAAAAGCGGTTTGAGGCTTATTTTTTTAAAATTAAACTCAACCCTTGACCATTGCATTCCACCGTCTCCTGTGATTTTTAGCATACTTCCGTCACCTCTCATAGCCTTTGGCACCTACGTTGATATTTTCTCTCACCTCCTTCACCATGAGCTCCTCTTAGGGCAGTCTTGTCACCGCTAAGTTTTTCTTCTCGAAGACGATGATTTTTTGACTCCTTCAGTCATCTTCGATATTATGTGATGGTATATGTCTATTTCATGTTTAGGATCTTTTTAAATCATCCAATATGTACTTTTAGATTTTTTAGATTTTTCTTTAAATTTTTTTAGTATTTATACATATCTAAATTAGACCGCTATTTGACTTTACGCTTTTTATCGTTATTTTACCGTAATAGCTCGAAATAGCCTTAGCGATGCCTCACCGTTAAAGGACGCTATCCGCTATCGATAACCTTGCTTGGAAGACCTCTCGGAGATGCAACATATGTTCATGTTCATCTCGGCTATAGATAGGAACGTCATCAAAGTAGACGACTACAAATCTTTCCAAGAAAGGCTTCAGAATTTGGTTCATCAAACGTATAAAGGTGTTTGGAGCGTTCGACAACCCAAAAGGCATCACTAACCATTCGTAGAGGCCCTTATTGCTTTTGAAAGCAGTCTTTCACTCATCGCCTGGCCTGATTCAGATCTGATGATACCCACTCTACAAGTAGATCTTTGAAAAGATGCTCGCACTTCCCAACTGTTCTAGCATGTCATCTAACCGAGGAATTTGAAACCTATAGCGAATTGTGATTTTGTTAATGGCCCTATTATCCACACATATCCGCCAACTTCCGTCCTTTGGTGTCAACAGTGCTGGAACTGCGCATGGATTCATACTCTCTCGAACGTGACCCTTCTTAATGAGGTCCTCAATGGTATCCTATAGGATCTTTTTTTCCTGCAGGTTCATGCGATAGTGAGGGAGATTAGGAAGTACCGAACCTGGAATAAAATCGATGTGGTGCTATATATCCCTCATGGGAGGGAGTCCCTCTAGTAGCTCTTCAGGAACAAAATCTTCAAATTCCTTTAGCAACGACTTCATCTTCTCTGGGATCTCGATGAGTGTCTTCACTTATTCACCACTAAGACAAACCTCTGCTTCAACTCTTTTGACTCGGCCAGAAAACTCTCCCTTGTTGCAAAGAGAAGTACGTTTGGAATTTTAACCTTTGGGGCTCTTTGGAGGGTGGAATAGGTGGTATGATGATCTTTTTATTCATACACACGAAAGAGTATTCGTTCTTCTTGTCGTCATGCTTGGCGTCAACATCATACTGTCACGGTCGACCCAACAATACATGGCACGCGTCCATATCCATAACATCATAAGCAACAAAATCGCTATAAATCTTGTCTAGTGATAGTGGCACGCGACATACTTCAGTCACCTTCACGGAGGAACCCTTCTTGATCCATTCGATGGTATAAGGCACATGCTTGATCTCGGTTGGTAATTTCAAGTGATCCACCAACGCCTTTGACACTGTATTCTCACAGTTTTCATTATCAATGATGAGGGTGCACACCTTGTTATTAACTGAACATCTAGAAAAGAAGATTTGATATGGTTGTGATGAATGTGGAGTCTTCTGGGCGCACTGGAGTCGTTGAACAACATACGACACGACGACACGTTATCGCCCTTAATCTCGGTAACATATTCCTCATACTCTTCGTCAGATGCTCTGTGTTTGTCTTCTGCCTCTTCATAATCCGCTATATTGACCTTCTGTCGCTGCGGGCACTCGTTGGACTTATGTCCTGGTTGGAGACATCGGAAACACTTCCCTACAGTCGGTTTGGCATACTGATTTGATTGAGTTGTCTGGGGCGGTGGTTGATTTGTCGATCGCGCGTCTGATTGTGAAGGATTAGACTGATCAGCCGTCTTTAGCCCTGCCTACTCACCTCTTGCCTTTTCGACCGAACTTCTTTGATCGGTTCGCCTGAAAGGTGGTGTCTTAGAGGCTAATCTTTCCGTCTTGAGAGCCATGTTATGGGCTTCGTCCATAGAGTACTTCAAACATTCGATATACTTTGTCGCGAGTTGCTCCTCGCTCATAGACAAATCACAACGAGAAGTAAGACAGAAGAACTCTTCGATATAGGCGCTTGCTGATTTGAGTCCTTGACGGCATTACTCGAACTGGTTGTAGAGAATTTGTTGGTAGTCGGATGGTAAGAACTTAGCTTGTAGTAACTGCTTCATGTGTCGTCAAACCCGAACTGGTTGCTTGCCTTATCGCCGCCTAGTGTTTTGAGTCTTATCCCACCAGGCCGCGGCTCCTCCTTTAAGATGATATGCCACAAACTTCACTTGGTTTGCTTCGGGAATATTAGCCATCTCAAAAAACTTCTCCACTTCGTAGAGCAAATCCAGAAAAGCCTCTATGTTCAGATTTCCTCCAAAGGAAGGGAGCTCTACCTTCATCCGGTACTCTTGATCGTGGTGATGTCCGCCCTGTTGGTGATAGTTACGACGAGGGTTGAAGCCTCTACCCGACCTCTACCATAAGGTCGTCCTCCTTCATTCGAGACTTGTCGTACCATGGTCCCTCAAATTAGGCACCATAGTCCGCTCCTTCGTCACCGGATTCATCATGGGAGGGGTTGGTTGGGATGTCGTTTATGATGTAGAAGGGGTTGATATGGAGGAGGTTGGTATGGAGGGGGTTGATATGGATGTGGTTGGTTTGGACGTGGTTGATTTGGAGGGTGATAAACTGGAAGGGTTTGAGGATTGTACGGGGGTGGATGTCGGGGTAGTAAAACACTGGGTCCAGTTAGGTGAAGACCGTCGGCGAAATTATTCTCATTGTTAAGGTGAAGGGAAAGTCCTTCAATAGCTTGTTGAAGGTTCTGAAGAGACGCCTCTAACGTGCCAAATCTTCCATCCATAGAATCCATCATCGCGGAAAGATCATGTAGAGAAAGCTCCTTCTCGCCGTCACCTGCCATTGTCGAGGATGTTGAAGCCGAAGCTTTGATACCACTTGACGCAGATGTAGAAACGGGGAGGCCGATCGGATAACGTTCTAATGCCGACGAGTCCTGACAATAGCAAGTGTTTCACGAGCTTGAATCCACAAGCTCCAAGTTTCTCCTCAAGTTTGAGAACGAAAACAAGGAGAAAAATTCTCTTAATTGAATAATTGAAAAGTTAATAATAGATTTACAAAAGGAACTAATATTTATAGCTAACTAACCCTAACCCTAATCAAAAAGAAACTCTAATCCTAAAAGGAAATAACCAAAACAAAACTCCTTTCCTATTCTGTTTGTCGAGTCGACACGAGGCGCGCCGAGTAGTACAGCCTTTCGTGTCGACTGGACATGAGTCGACTAAGTATGTCGAGTAGTACTGCCCTTCGTGTCGACGGACATGTGTCGACTAACATCGCCTTTCGTGTCGACTGGGGTATGTCGTTCCGTCCTGTCGACTAAGTCTCGTCCTGTCGATTGGGGTCTCGGCTGGGTCGCTTTGACTCGATTCGTCATCTCGACTCGTCGCCTCGAGTCGTCTGTTCGTCTAGGCTGGTTTGAGTCGTCTCGTCCATCTGTTTAATCGTCTCGACTGTCGACTTGACTCGAGTTGAGATGTCGAGTCGTCGTCCGCTGATGTCGTTTCGGTTGTGTAGATCTCCTGTATCAATAAAAGAGTTTCCAATTTAAGCTTAAGTCACCTTCAATAAAGAAGATATGATATCAAGCCTGTGAACCATAGTTCAAATGTTCAATATCAAATTCATCCTTGATCCAAGTCAGTGAAAAAAATGAGCTGCCAAAGAATTAACACAAATCCACAGAATGGGGGGTAACTATCTTACCTCATTTGTCGTTTCTCAATGTTAACCTTTGTGCAAAATTCTATTACTTGATCATGATATAATCTAACAATTCAGGATCTCTTCAGTTGGTGGAGCTTAATGCTTGCCCTGAAGAGTGCATCCCTCCATTATTGGAGGATGGTATGGATTTGGTTGGCCAAAATCAGGTAGTGAGGGAAGGAAGGAAGAAGGGGAACTTAAGATTAAAGTAGGTTTTTAGTGTTTAAATATGTGAGAATTGGCAGTTTCCGTAGTTTTGAGCTTAAAAACTAATAATTGCAAGTGGAAACTATAAACTACTTTGTAAATGGATCAATATCAAATAGACCCTTTTCTGGTATACACCCGCTAAGTCTACAAACAGTTTTGTGGTGGTTCAGATTAAATTGGTGGGTCAGGTGAAAGTTGCCACCCTTGTAGCTTCTCTTCCATTAGTCAAGCAACAACACAAGAAGAATTTACAACTTTAGCAAGAATGCTTATGCGGGCTTATGGGCCGAGCCTTTTTTCCTTTCTTCTCTATTACTTACTAGGTGGCATCAGGTGCAATTTAATGTTAATAAGATTCTATTCTGGTCTTGAGATTTTTAACATTGAAGATGTGTGGTCTTTAGTGGCCTGTGAAATTGCCGGTCATGCAATTAAAGCAAAACTGGAAGTTTTTTCTTTGTTCTAATTGTGTTTGAACTTGCCTTCTGTTCATTATTTCTTGTTTCATATCACTAATCTGTTCTGGACTTTCATGTACTAAAATCTGCAGCCACCTCCGTCAAGTCTCTTTGATTAGGATATACATTTAGTTCAGTTAGTGGCTTTTGAAGTGTCTCTGCGTGCAATTAAAGCAAAGCCAGAAATTTGCTATTTGTTCCTGTCGTGCATTTAACTAGGTGTTTTTTCTCCTACTAATTACTATGTTTTGTTAATGTATCGTGTATCTGTTTGGGAGTTTCATATATTGCAACCTCCTCTGTCAGGTCCTGTTGAATAGATATATGGCCATTTAGGTCCAATTTGTTTAGTGGCCAGTCCTGAACATAGCTGTTCATGCAATAAATCAAAACCAGAAGTTTGCCCTTTTTTGCCTTCTTGATTCTGTTCACTGTTTTTTTGGTTTTGTTTTGTTTCTTATTGCTTGTCAGGAGTTTCATTTATTGCAACCACCTCCGTCAAAGTCTTTTTGAATGGGACTGGTGCTGATTATCTCCAATTTGCGCCCGTTAGCTTTGTTTTTTTTTTAATTTCTGAGCTCTGTATAACATATTCAGGACAATTTGACATCCTTTGGTTGTAACTATACAGGATGTTTTTATGCTTGACCATCCTGTATTTCATGGGGTGGCAGACCTGCATGATCGGCACAGAGACATGAGGCTTGATGTGGATAATATGTCTTATGAGGTGAAGTCTTGGCAAACACAAAGTTATTGTTGCCTTCTGATTTTAGGTTACTGAACTCAAATATTTCATGGATTGTAGGAATTATTGGCGTTGGAAGAGAGGATAGGAAATGTTAGCACTGGATTGGGTGAGGAAACAATTATGAAGTGCCTGAAGCAGAGGAAACATTTCGTCATTGGAGTGGGGGCAACAGTTGAAACTGAACCATGCTGTATCTGTCAGGTAAAATCTCTACTATGAGCCTTCTGTTGCTTCCCTCTCTTCCCCATCTTTTTTTTCTGTTGGTTTTTATTTATTTATTATATATGATGATTGTTGATGGCCAGAGGATCCAAATTTCTTGTTCAAAATTCATGTTATACGTTCATCATTCATCCATATACATCACTTATGAGTTGTTTACCCCCAAAAGATCAGCGCTATCTAGTGGAATTTTGTTAACTTAGGCTGACTGATTTGCGTATCTTTCATGTCTCTTACTAAGCCTTTCAAATACTAAGCAGTGAGCAGCTGATTTCCATTTGCTCCCCTCACATTACAAAAATCGTTAATTTGCATCCAGTACGTGTTAAAATTTAAATTTGCATAGAAGTTAAAACAGGAAAAATCAATATAACGAAAATAGAAGTACACTGTTTGTACATCCATCAAATTGTTGAAGTCACGGCCAGTTTTTCTGAAGCAAATGTAGTTTATTGTTTATTGTTCTATATTATTGCATCCCGTTATGTGTATTTATAGTCTGAAATTTAAGATCAGTCTGAAACTTTTAATTGTTGTATGATAAAATAATTTTTTGACTGTTACTATCCACTAATACATTTTTTTATCTTCTGTAAAATAATTGCAGGAGGAATATATGGTAGGAGAAGACCTCGGCATGCTGGATTGTGGACATGATTTCCACACTGCTTGCATTAAACAGTGGCTAACGCACAAGAACTTGTGCCCAATTTGTAAAACTACAGGTCTTGTCACCTGAAGGGCTCGAGCATACCTCAGCATTGGCGGAATTCAAAAATATTGGTCGACAATACCTCTATTAACTTTATTTCATTTAATATCCTGCAAAAAATTTTCTACCGATTCTATAAAGTACATTATTGGTACTAAGTAGTTAAGATGCTTCTTTGGTAAAGAAAAATTTAATTTCCTTCTGTAGGTTTTATTGATGCCTCATATATCAAGGATATGTTGTGGTTCTCAGCTCTAATGTTCAATTTCCAAGTACATAATGTGTTCTGATTACCGGGCAAGATATAGCCTGATAGGTTTTTTTTTGGTTTGAGTAGAAATTAGGAGTATAATTACCAATATTGCTAGCGGAACGCAAGGGTGTAAAATTTGAAATGTTGCAGGCCTGGAGGAATTAATGCATATTTCAAACATGTTTTCTTTTGTAATTATATTTTGTAGATTGCAACTAATTAAGAAGCCAAAGGAGGTTTTACATGCAATAGCATACGTTCTTAAAGAATCTGTGAATGATGAGTTATCTTCATGCCAATTTCGTGTGCTGGCTGTGTTCAGCATTCAAGAAGCAGAGCAGACATTTGAGCCCATATCTGAATTCCCAATGTGTACATCTCGAGTCTGTGCGCGACCACATCAAAATATCCATGTGCACAAATGGGGGTTTCCTAAATCTTTTGGCTATGTAGATAGGGCTGTCCATTTTACCCGTTGGCCCGGGCCACGGCACGGCCCGGAAATCCGGGCCAGGCCGGGTTCCGGGCCCGAGTTCGGGTTGCATCATCGGCGCCCGGCCCGGGCCCGGCCCGGCCCGGTACAGTACGGGGCCGGGCAAAGACCGGGCTGGGCAGCCCGGGCCCGGAGCCCGGCCTGTGCGGGCAACGGTCACGAGGCATGACCGTTGCCGGAAATAAGCCGGGCCGGCCCGGCACGGCCCGGTCACAACGGCCAGATTTGGCCTTTTGATGATTTTGCCCCCAAAAACGGTCAAAAAACGGTTATTTTGTGAGGTTATTTTGGTCATTTACCCCCTAGGCTGGTTCTATAAATAGAGGGGGTTTTCATTTGTTTTCTTCACACCAAAAACTCACCTCTTCTCTCTTATACTCTTATACTCTCTCTTATACTCTTATACTCTTTTATTTATACTTTCTAATCTTTTCATCAAATAGCTTCCGGATCTGATTATGAAGAGCAAAACATATCTCCTGATCCTGAAATGAGTCCTCCTACTATGAGTCCTCCTACTATAAGTCCTCCTACCGAAGTTAATCCCGAATCCGGTGGCGACGAATCTGCACCACGAGCTCCTAAACGGCCAAGATCCGATGTGTGGAATTTTTACGAGAAGATCGACGTCACCAAGGATGAACACGGTAGGATCCTCACCCAGAAGGCTAAGTGTGCTTTGTGCGGGAAGATTTTTCAAGTTCATCATAAGAGCAGCACCAACCACCTCAAACGCCATTTAGATAAACACAACAAAGGCCAGACTCCTCAAGGTGATATCCGACAATCCATGATTTCTCAATCCTCCTCTTCTGGTAGTCTCGGTAGTTGGAACTATGACACTGCCAGAGCCAGGAAATGCGTAATTAGGTTTATCATTCTTAAAAACATTCCTTTTAAATTAGTAGAAGATGATGAATTTGAAGATATCTTTAGAGATGGTTTTTATCCTGCATTTAAAAAATTTTCTCGTCAAACCTGCCAACGTGATATTTTAAAATATTATCAGCAGGAACAAGAAAAAATAATTTTTTATTTTAAAAATTTAAACTGTAAATTTTCTTTAACTTCTGATATTTGGACATCTAGAGCACAAACTGGATATTTATGTATCACAGCACACTGGATTGATGAAAATTGGCAAATGTTTAAAAGAGTTGTTTCTTTTATTGCAATAGAAGAGTCACATACTGGTGCTAATGTTGCAAATTTAATAATTGAAGAACTTATGAAATTAGAAATTTCAGAAAGAATATTTTCTCTTTCACTAGATAATGCAAGTAATAACAATGTAGCTGTTGATTTTATCAGATCAACTTTATCATTGCCATGTCATGGTGATCTTTTTCATATTAGGTGCATCTGTCATATTTTAAATTTAATTGGTCAAAGTGCATTTACTGAAATTAAACCCATGATAGAAAAGGTTAGAACAGTTGCTTACATGCATAGTGCTTCTGAACAAAGACTTAAAAGATGGAAACAATTTTGTAAAAGAAAAAATGTAAAGTCTAGACTAATTCCAAAAGATGTTGACCATAGGTGGAATTCCACATATGCAATGTTAAGTGTAGCAATAGAATATAAAGACATTATAACTGATTTTATAAACTATTATGCTTCTAGTTCTAGTTCTAGTTCTGGTAGCACTTATGGAATAACTGAAGATGAATGGACAGTTATATGTAATTTAAATAAAATGTTACAAGTTTTTTATGATGCTACAATGTTATTATCTGGCTGTTATTATGCAACCATTACTTTAGCTGCTTTACAAATTTTAAATATTCAAATTTTTTTTGATAAATATCGTATGGATGCTACTTTTGGACCTATGATTTTTGAAATGGAGAGCAAATTTAATAAGTACTTTAGGCCTATTCCTCATATTTTTGGTTTGGGGGTTCTTATTGATCCATGCTTGAAGGATATTGGCCTTCGAAGTTTGTTACAATCCTTGTATGGTAATCAGATTATAGACTTAGATGATGGAACCACCCTTACTGCTACTACTCATCATTTAGTTATTAGAAATTATTTTCAAACATTATATGATGAGTATGCAGCTAGACATGGTGTATCTACACAACAATCAACAGCTTCGGTTTCTTCGAGCTCATCCAGAGGTAAAAGTGTAAGTTTTGATAGGTATGCAATGGTAGCTGAGCTAACTGGTGGATCTGGACTTGGATCGTCATCATCGGAGGTTTCTGAAATAGATGAATATTTTTCTGCTTCTTTAGTTAGATGTTAAGGAAATGCTTTAGATATTTTGCAATGGTGGAAAGTATATGGATCAGTTTCATATCCTATACTTTCCACCATGGTTCGTGACTTACTAACAGTGCAGGTTTCGACGGTAGCTTCGGAATCCGCCTTCAGCACAGCAGGTCGTTTGATCGATGATCACAAGACATGCTTGGATCCGTATACTGTACAAGCGGTGATGTGCCTACAAGATTGGTGGATGTACGAGAAGCGAATGCAAGGTATCGATCGGATGGTTGGAATTGAAGATAAATTTGAAGAATTAGGACTAACAGATAGATATAAAGAATAGATTGTAGTTTTTATATCTTAGCTTAAAATTTGTAAAGAATTATTTTAAAAATAATTACAAATGATAGTGATATAGGTGAGTAGGTGCCAACATAGTTGGGATTTACTTATCTATTGTGATGCAATTAATTCCAAAATAAATTTGTACTTGTAATTTGTAACTGATTTATCAATTATTAATAAAGAATTTGTTTTTATCGTTTCTTATTTTTAATTTATGTCATTTTAAGTAATTAATAAAATTATTGTTTTTATTATTTTTCTTGTCTTTTTTTTATAATTTATAATTTAAATAACATTAAAAAATTTTGGAAAAAATTTAAAAAAAATAAAAAAAAGAAAATCACCCGGTCGGGCCCGGGCCCGGACCCGGCCCGGGGTACCCGGGTCCGGGTCCGGGTCCCGGTTTTGCCCGGCCAGGGCCCGGATTTCCGGGTCGGGCCGGCCCGGATGGACAGGCCTATATGTAGATGCATATTATACTGTACAAAGGTTTTGATGGTGAGGTGAAGAATAAAAAAGAAAACCTTTTAGCTCATTTTTCTTCCCGTCAAAAATCGATTTTACGGTAGAGATGCTTTGACCTCCCCCACAATGCCTTTTGGGATTATGATCTTCACCGTAACAATGTTGTCCATTGATCAAATTATTTTGCGGATTGGATTTCATTTGACTATCTATGGTTTCATTGTGTGCGCACGGGGTAGAAAGTTGTATCAACGTATCACTGTGTTAATTAAGTGTTTCTCTTTAAGTCATTCTCTATAAGAGGTATCCTGGTTGAAGCGTAACGATTGCAATGCAATTTATATCTCATAAAAGCTCCAATTCTTCCTCAAATCTAACAAATAATATTAAATTAACAGATAAAGTTTGTTGGGTTTAAGGGTATCAAAACAATACAATTTTTCTAAATTTTATGGCATATAGTCTCAACGATCCTAGATTGATGTATGACGCATAACGAACAAATTCACGGACAAGTGGGACATTGACGAGTCAAATGCGGATGTAGATGAATTGTTTACATGATAAAAAAAAAAGAAAAAAGAAAACCATAACTCCCAATCCAAAAGGTTGGTTCTGATATAAGATATACGAAAATCGTTTATCTCAACAAAACCAATCCAACCAGATTGACAGGTTTATGAAATCACATTAGTGTCACTAGTTTTGGCAAAAATCCAAAAATAGCCAGAATTTAGCATATTTTTAATAATAAAATTAAAATCTATTTAGATTAGGAAACAAATTTAATTTTGGTTCATGTTGGACTGATTTGTGTTCTCTATTATAATGAGTCTTTTTTAAGGTAGGATTTGATACTTTATATATTTTTTTGTAATTTTAGTCTTATTAGGAGTTAATTTTTATTTTATTTTATTTTTATTTAAGAAGAGACATGTAACCCTAACTCTATTAGATAACTTTTCTTCAAAAAAATTCTTATTTATATTACTTCATAGATTCGAGGTTGTCCCTTCGTGAATCCGAATATTGTTCTTTGTGGATTCAAAGAGCGCCTCACGATGGATTCCGAGATTTCTTACTTCCGCGCTGTTACGGGTCTCTTTGTAGTTACACTGGCATAGAACACTTTGTAGCCAACGTCAAGCCTACCGAGAAGGTCTCGATTTGCTTTTGGAAGCAAGAGAAGACTTTGCCCACCTTAATAATTTGATTACTTCTTGCTATTTGCTTTGTAATAGTATGACTATATTAAGCCGCTACTGTCTTTTTAACTGGTGGAAATGCTTTTAAAAGGATGCAAATGAGAAAATGGATGCCTGTTACAATGTTAGTATGTTGGAGCTTTTTCTGTGAAAGCAACCGTAGCATTTGCTGGTAAGTGTCAAATGACAAGAACAAACTAAAGCATCAAGGGACCTTCTATAAAATTTAGAGGATGTCTCCCTCAAAATTCCATATACTTCCATTCAAAAAGTTCTAGCCTCAATAGCATAAGAATCTTCTCCATGCCGGTTAATAGATTCTTAGTTAGTGCTAATTCCAATGTGTGGATCTAAATATAATCACCCCATTATGCGTTAGCTTTGTAAGAGAGTTGACTTAAACTTTATTTTAGGGAGGGAAAAAAGAAAAAGGAAGGAAAGAAAGAAAGATGGGCACTGAAGCTGAAAATGTGAGCACGATAATAGCAGGAGAAGAAATTAAATTTGGGAAATCGATTCCAGTAGATAGCGTTCAAGAGATTGTGAGGAAAGACCCTGAAAACATCCCAGAGATATATTTAAGAGAAATGCAGGGTTCTGTGGTGCCTCATCTTTCTTTGGAAATACCTGTAATTGATCTGTCATTGCTTTCTGAAGCTGATGAAGGCGAGCTCAGCAGGCTCGATATCGCTTGTAGAGAATGGGGATTCTTTCAGGTACGCGTGGTATAGTCTTCAGTACATGCGGGGCTTCGTTATATTGACTGCTTGTTACTTCTAAACTCTCTGATCCTAAATGAAGTTATCTCCTCGCTATATGTATCTGTATTATATAAGTGTACGTCCAACACATGTAACTATAAGAGAATAGGGGATATCTCGGTAACACCTCAAATTTCAAATGATCTTTCTGAAACTTGCATGACATCCAAACGGCGGATACAGATAACAGAAAGATAACTATGTTTTCGAAAGTGACAATAGAAAGGAGGTAATATGTGTCCTATAGTACAGGGGACAGATATGCGATTAGTCCTAGCGTTTATGCTTCTAAGTTCGCACCTTGCTCTTCCATAAATCAAATGGTACGCTGACAACATGAAGATCTACACAAGACAAAATTCATTACTAAAAGCTATCCTCAGTAAGTCTTGATCATGTCAATTTCAACATTGTAGGTAATCAATCATGGAATATCACCTGAGGTGCTTCAAAATCTGAAGAGTGTTGTATCCAAATTTTTTGAGCTTCCATTTGAGCAGAAGAAGAAATATTCGATGGCAACCGATGACATTCAAGGGTATGGGCAACTCTATGTAGTTTCTGAACAACAAAAGCTAGATTGGGCAGATGTATTTGCACTGCTAATATATCCTATGAAGTTCAGGAATATGAGTTACTGGCCCTCGGAACTGACTTCATTTGCGTAAGTCCTTTTCTCTCTTAGTCAAGATAAAATTTAGGTTCTATTGTTGCAGATAGAACCCTTGGAAAGGTCAAAATTTCCACTTAGGGGGTCTCTCTGAAACCATTGACCTACAGTGATAGCAAGTTCAGTTTGGCGATAGCACAAGGTATCCACAAGTGATCCATGATCTTTTTTAGCGTAACTTGCACAAGATTCGCCTAGAATATGCATGACTCGACCAAGTCTCCTTAAGGTTTCAAAAGCCATTGTTGGACTATATCATACGACAATCATTAATTTTACAATATATGGTAGATAAGCATCATTTTTTTTTCAACTTAAAAGTATTGTCTGTCATTCGTCAAAATTGTAGGAGGATTTTATTTTATTTTTAATAATCTATCCAAAACTTTTTGTGCGATTAACCGTTATCCGTTTGCTTGAACTTACATCTTGCAGAAAACACTGAACTCTCATAACGCTGTAGATTCTCGTAGAACTTGTCGAACAATATTGTTCGGTTGCAAACTTCTGCATGTTTTGTTCTTCTCCATAGCGTATTGATATCCATCATATATAATTTGTGCCACTGATATCAAAATTCAGCATCTTGTTAGAATCTAGCCTTGCTGTTTCTTCAAAAGTTAATACTTCATCGCTTGCCCCTTTCACAATTGGCATTCAAATAAGCAGAGAAGCCGTTGAAGTGTACTCGACGGAAGCTAACAGGGTATCGAAAGAGCTCATCTCAGCTATATCTAAGCTAATGGGGATGGAGAAAGATGAGCTATGGAGGATCCACAACGAAGTGATGCAAGCCATGCGTGTGAATTACTACCCTACGTGTTGTAACCCTGATAAGGTTGTAGGAGTGAGCCCACACTCTGATTCCAGCACCTTAACCGTATTGCTGCAAGATGACGAGGTTACTGGCCTCCAAGTCAGGCATCATGGTGGGTGGGTCCCTGTGAAGCCAATACCAAATGCACTCGTGCTGAATGTTGGCGATGCTCTTGAGGTAATTAATTAAGATGGCTTGATTTCGGTTAGAATTTGAAATTATGACCATCAATATCCATCAAAATTATAACGTATCAATATTTAATATTTGGTGATCAGGTGTTCAGCAACGGAAGGTACAAAAGCATCGAGCATAGGGCGATGACGAACAAGAGCGCGCCGAGGATTTCGATAGCCTCGTTCATCTGTCCGCAGGATAATGTGGAGCTCATGCCGCCGGACGCAGGAGCCCATCGCCGCCACCGGCATAAGCCCAGGTACAAAAAGATTGCCTACGGAGAATACCTGAGGAGCACAATGAGGAGAGAATTGAATGGAAAATCAAATATCGAACTTATAAAGCTGGACGAGGAGTGAAGCTTGGCGGATAGATTGAAAACCTTAGCGCTGAATTATTAATTGTTGGTTTAATGGTGTTTATGATTTATGAGCTTGACATGCATCTGTGGTTGAAGCAATAATACTGGGGGCGAGATTATTATTATTTTTTCCTTCTTTTTTTTTTCCCATTCATGTTTTATTATATTATTCTGAGGGAAGAAATTTTCACTGTAGACACAATACAAGATTTAATCCTTAAAACCGACACACTTTAAATTTATTTATGAGAATCGATTCACTTTGAGTTAATTGCGGTACTAATTAGTCAGGGTTGCCAACCCCGACTAATTAGTAGCCTAATTACAAGCGGGGTCAGGGAGCAGGGAAGGTTTGCGACTGCTAATTAGGCTACTAATTAGTCGGGATTGACAACCCAACTAAATTAATTAATACCACAATTAACTCAAAGTGAGTTGATTCTCATAACTAACTTTAAAATGGGTCGGTTTTAGGGATTAAATATGTAAATGAGTTTACATGAAAATTTCTTCTATTCTGAGGTTTTGCGTGGTCAACGGTCAACGCGCTACGAGCTCATCTTACGAAAATCAAGCATGTTAGTTATAACTTATACCCATACATATTATGCTTGTACATAAAGTTGGTACCCTATAATCCTCCCTTATTTTGCCCACGCGGGGGGGGGGGGGGGCGCCCAACTACTCCTACTTAAGCAAGTAAGCTGCTCAACAACAATTTGGTGGTGATTGAAACGGATGCCTGCCAGTTTCACCTACCCCTTTGAGGGTCCCCACCTCGCATATAGATAAGAAAATTAAAAGGGTTTTTTTTTTCTTTTTTCCGTATTAGTCCCTGGATCTATAAAATTTTGAAATTAGTCCCTAAGATCACCTAAAGCCGACGGCATTGCCATTAGGCCTCAAATCTTATGAATTCTTTGGGAATCAGACCCTCTACTTTGCTATTGTTTGATTTGGAGGGGGTGTTCCTTTTAAGTTAAATTTTGACGCATCCTTCCGTTTGCTCATATATACCCGCTTCGATGAAGCTGTCTATGTTACCAACCAGTTCAAATGACCATACTCGCTATGACGTTGTTCTTCGGAAATGATCAACTACTCTGCCTAATCTACTATAAGAGGACTCTCCTTTTTCTATGTTAAAGGGGAGAGAGAGAGAGTCATGGGGTAAATTTCTCTTAGATTTAAGTATTAAATGTGTACACATATATATACAAGTAGAGGAGGGTGATGTGTGCTCTCATAACCGATGTGAGATTAAACCCACTACTAACACATACAATAATATCAACAGCCCCCTCAAACTCATGTTGGCTCAAACAAAGTGAGTTTGCGTACAAGAAACTGGAATCGATGAACAAATAAGGCCTTCATGAAGAAATCTACAAGCTTATCAGCGGATGAGACATGCGGAAGTTGAATTGTCTTGTCCTTGATAACTTATTGACGAACAAAATGAGCGTCGATCTCAATGTATTTAGTCCTCTCATGAAATATTAGATTATTATCAATCTGGATGATACTTTTATTATCGCAGTAGAGAGAAGTAGGAGTCGGAACAGAAATACCGAAATCACTGAGAAAACGACGAAGATGAATAATCTCTTTTGCTGTTGTGGACATTGTATGATACTCTGCCTCGGTGCTGGAAAGGGCAATAACATCTTGTTTCTTACTCTGTCAGGAAATAAGGAATCACCAAGAAATATACAATAACCTGTGGTAGACTTCCCAGTAGTTAGATCACTAGCCCAATCAGAATATGCACAAAGCTCTAAATCGGATGTAGCAGGAAACAGAAGAGAACGAGTGCTAGTGCCCCCGAAATACCGAAGAATCTGTAATAATACAGCATAGTGTACAGAACATGGGGCATTAATAAATTGACTGACAATGCTAACAGCATGAGAGATATCTGGTCAAGAGATGCACAAATAGACCAACTGACCAACAAGATGTTGGTATCGGGTAGGATCAGATAGATGCTCATCATCAGTAGAGTGAAGTTTGATATTTTGTTGAAGTGGAGTATTGACAGTCGTATTGTCAGTCGTATTGTCAGTTAGCTCAGCACGAGCTAGAATATCCGAGAGATACTTCTGTTGAGATAGTAGTACTTCCCACGACCCCTGAGAAATTTCTAGACCAAGAAAATAGCGAAGAGATCCAAGATCCTTCATGTGGAACTGTTATTGCAATTTAGATTTTGCGTACTGTATACTAACAACATCATCACCTGTAATGATTATATCATCTACATAAAGGAGTAATAAAACTCTGCCACGCGATGTAGTGCGAACAAACAGAGAAGCATCTTGATGATTTTTCATAAAGCCCACCTTGAGCACGACATCGCGAAAATACTCAAACCAAGCGCGTGGTGCCTGCTTGAGACTATAAACAGCACGGTGAAGGAGACATGCATGTCCTGGAGGAATATTGTATCCTAGAGGCGGTTACATATACACTATCTCAGATAAAGAGCCATGGAGAAAAAACATTCTTGACATCCATCTGATATACGAGCCAACGATATGTAACAACAACTGCAAGGAGAGTACGCACGGTGGACATCTGAGCAACAGGAGCAAATGTCTCATCATAATCACTACCTTATTGCTGAGTGAAACCTCGAGCCACTAACGGGCCTTCCGATGTTTGGTGCCATCAGGACGATACTTAACCTTATAAACTCATTTACTATAAACTAGAGAGACGCCAAGACGACAAGGAACAACATCTCATATGTGTGTTTGCTGAAAGGCCTGTAATTCCTCAGCCATCCTGTCACCACTTTGTAAATTAAACTGCCTCTTAAAAGGACTTTGGTTCCGAACTGGTGAGATGATCAAGCAGACCAACACCACGCAAGGCATTTGCGACAATGCTGGACCACCCCGCCCAATCACTTTGATCATTGAGAGGCTGGGGTGGCTTAGGGATCTTTTCTGAAAGAGCCATATTAACAACAATATTGTGTAGGGAAGACCTACTTAAGTGTAACACAATGTTGGAAGGCCCACGACTAAGTGACAATACAAGGGAGGCCCAAAAAATGAAACCCACGACTGATCAACGCCGATGTTTGAGACATTGAGACGTCGAGATGGATTGAAACGGCGCTGCCATTAGTTTGAGACCAAGAGATGATCTTGAAACGGTAATGCCGTTACTGAAATGGCGGTGCCGTTAGTTTGAGACCGAGAGACAATCTTAAAACGACGATGCTGTTACTGAATGTGAAATGGCGATGCCGTTCGTGTGAGGCTGAGAGACGGTTCCCACGGAGGCCGCGATGCGGCAAGCACGGAGGTGATAACGAAGAGGCCGCAATACGGTGAGGCCAAGATTTGACAAAAAGATTAACCTTGCGCTGATACCATGTTAAAGGAGAGAGAGAGAGTCTTGGGATAAATTTCCCTTAGTATTGAATGTGTACACACATATATATCCAAGTAGAGAAGGGTGATGTGTGCTCTCATAACCGATGTGAGACTAAACCCACTACTAACACATACAATAATATCAACATTCTAATTTGATGAATAAAATCAATGAGGCTAAAATGGTACCACGATTAACTCCTAGCCCAACCGGGATTAGTATGTCGGAAGGAAATTCTAAAGGAGGGATCAGGGGCAACTTATATGAACTGGGTATCAAATAGAAATTTCTAAATGAGGGACTAATCTGGGGCAACTTACATGAACTGGGTATCAAATAGAAACTTCAATGATTCGAGGGACAACTTTCAAATATTAAAGATGTAAGAGACTAACAAAATTTAAAAAAAGAAAAGAAAAAAAGGCCAACCAAATTAAAAATCCCAATCACACAAATCGCATTCTAACATCCCAAAAGAGAAGAGTGCCGGTGAGTGCGTTCGGTGACCAGAACTCGGTCAGACTTCGTCAGCACGACGCGCTGTCCGCTCGCGGTAGGTGGGTGGGGTCTCCCTCCGTGGGACCCACGAAAGACCAATGACATCGCACGCTTCCCGCTGTGCTTACCCACCCCACATCCGCTGCTTTGTATGAGCGCAATAATACCGTACAGCATAATTTTTTTACGGTTTTTCTATAGAGTGCCCAAGGGCACTCTACAAGAGAGGAGAGAGATAGAGAGAAATGAATGAGGAGGGGGGTCCCCTGATTTGCATTGGGATCTTCTTCTCATTCATTTCTCTCTATCTCTCTCCTCTCTTATAGAGTGCCCATGGGCACTCTATAGAAAAACCGTTTTTTATGTATTTCTTAATACTTGGAAATAAATCATGATTCCCACTAGATATAAAGAGCCAGCACAGTTCTAAATATGTATCTGCATTCGAGAACCCATCCAATAGTTTCTGGTCATTAGATTGATGGTGCGTAGATGAAGATAATCCTCTTAGTCACCATAACTTTTTCATTTGATCATATACTAGGGAACACCGTGCAAAGCACAACATATTTTTTTCGCTGCAATAATCTTCAAAAATTCCATGGTGTCTAGTTTCATGTTTACTACAGTAATAATATTACAGTAAATATATTATTGTAGCATGAATAGTGAACATTTGGTTCTCCCATTTGTACAGATGAGTAGATTAATCCAAAGATGAATAGTGATCGTCGATCGGACTGTCTCGGGTCACTGTTATGGAATTTAATCTATTCTTTTATACAAAAGGGAGAAACAAAGAGCCACTGTTCATCAAACAGTAAATGCTACAGTATATTTACTGTAGCATTATTACTGTAGAAAAAAATAAATTACACCGGTACTGTAGCAGATCGGTTACTGTAGCAGCTCGAAAATGGTACTGTAGCAGGCGAGTTACTGTAGCACCCCCAGAAAATTCAAACAGGAGAATTAAAAAGGAGCGGGAACACTGTAGCAAAATAAAAAAACCCGTGCTTTGCACGGGGCACACACTAGTTTTCTTTATATTGGAAGACTTTTAAGCTTTTCCAATGATCGATGATGATGGGTGAGGATGCTTCCCCCTCCCCCACCTTGGGCTTTTCCCCTCACCAACCCTCCGTAATTCTTCCAATATAAATTTGGTCCTCCTCCTCTCAAAAATATCAGCAGCCTCCCCTAATTCCTTTCACATTTCATTTGGTCTCAAAATATATATCAACACGAAAAAAACTCTAATGGCCACCACCACCACCACAGCCGCCGCCGCCGCCGCCGCCACCTCCACCACCGCCAATAACGGAGAGCAGGGAAGACATCAAGAGGTTGGGCACAAGAGCCTTCTCCAAAGCGATGCTCTTTATCAGGTAATTAAAGTTCTCGTATTTTGGAGGGGGAAAAAATTCATGCATCTGATTTATAATCTGTATCATGAGTCGCTGATTAATTATGACTGTTTGCATCAATTTGCAGTACATTTTGGAGACGAGCGTGTACCCCCGTGAGCCCGAGTGCATGAAGGACCTCAGGGAGGTCACATCAAAGCACCCATGGTATATATATATATGGTTAATTAATTGTGCACTGAAATGTAATTATTGGGTTAATTTCATAATTAGCACCCATGGTATATATATGGTTAATTCTTTGCTTTCAAGTTCTGTACTAATTTGAAAAGACTCGAATCGATTTTTCTCCTCGTCAGGTTGCGGATCTATACATCACAGTTATATATATATAATTTTTCTCCTCGATCGTAGGAACATCATGACGACGTCGGCCGACGAGGGCCAGTTCTTGAACATGCTGTTGAAGCTCATCAACGCCAAGAACACCATGGAGATCGGCGTCTACACCGGGTACTCCCTGCTCGCGACGGCCCTCGCCATCCCTGATGACGGCAAGGTGCGTACTAGGTTGATTGCAGTTAATATGTAGAGACCAAAGTTTTATAAAAAAATACGTGTATGTGACCAAATTAAGTTTTGTCGATGCGTGTGTAGATATTGGCGATGGATATCAACAGGGAGAACTACGAGCTTGGCCTCCCTGTGATCGAGAAGGCCGGGGTTGCGCACAAGATTGACTTCCGTGAGGGCCCGGCTCTGCCCGTCCTTGACCAAATGATGGAGGACGTAAGAAATTACCTGATATTTTTTTTTGTTGTTGTTGTCACATTAATTAGTTAATCGTTTCTTAAAACAGATTTGAGTGTTTTTTGTTCTTAAAACTGAACCAATCCTGTACCGTTTAGAAAAGAGAATGTTTGATAAGGTCCAAATAATTAAAATGTCCCTTTATTTCTCTTTAATGATAACAAAAATTAAATGTCACGGCACTAACCAACCACAAAAAAAAATTGGATTGCTCAGCCAAAATATCACGGCTCCTTCGACTTCGTGTTCGTGGACGCCGACAAGGACAACTACCTCAACTACCACAAGCGCATCATTGAGCTCGTCAAGGTCGGAGGCCTCATCGGCTACGACAACACCCTCTGGAATGGCTCGGTGGTGGCCCCGCCTGATGCGCCTCTGAGGAAGTACGTGCGCTACTACCGCGACTTCGTGCTCGAGCTCAACAAGGCTCTCGCCGCTGACGAACGCATCGAGATCTGCCAGCTGCCCGTTGGCGACGGCATCACCCTCTGCCGCCGTGTCAAGTAATTCGGATTCGGATTCGGATACAGAGAGAAGGATTTGTTTCTCCTATCTTACTTTGGTCTTTCTTTTTAAAAGCAAAATTAAGCAATGTGTTTGATTCGTACTTATGTAAGAAATGTGATTGGCGCAATGTCTCTACGTTGGATGATGATCAACTGATATTGTTGGAGGCTAAACTTAATTTTGTGAACATGTGTATGGGTTCCTCATTTATAACAGTGTTTCTCGTAAAATGAGATCCTAAAATTTGTATTAATTGAATTGTTTATTACAAATCGAAATCGCGTTTATACAAAAGCAGAGAGAATTGATTCGATCTCTCTTTGTTTAACGTGGGTTCTTTGGGGCGATAGGATGCTTCCCTCGATGCTCGTGTCGAGTTTGCTTCCCTTTGACGATCCAAACGAGGTTGCGGACAAACTTCAGCACGTGGTAGAAGTTTGGTTGGATAAGTTCGAAGGCCGAACAAGTGCTTGATTGCTTGTAGGCCGAGTATGTCGAGATCTCAAAGTTCGGTCCTCCTCCTGAGGATTCGAACAAGACTGCTAATAAGCTTCGTCGCGTGGTAGAAGCTTTATCGGAGTTTGAATACCCGAGCTAGGATATTTGAGAGCCGAGTGCACAAGATGCTAGGTTCGTCTTCTTGCCTCCGTACCTTTCCTCTCTTTTCTGTCCCCATTTTTCTTGTAGCAATCAGCGGCTTTTTATAGAGGAGAATGACTAGTAACCACCCCCTCAAAACGTGGAAAGTGGGCACAACCACTTCCACGTTTCAAGCTTTAGTGGCTGACTTGGTCAAGCTGTGCAGACGAGCTTGACAATTCAGGCGAGCTTGGGCGAGCTTGCAGGCGAGGTTGGCGAGCCTGACGAACATGTATGCGAGCTTGGCACATGTAGGCGAGATTGGAGTATGCGGGTGAACCTCGTAGGCGAACATATCAGGCGAGCTTCAATCAATTCAAGCGGGCTTCAAGCGTTCAGATGAGCTTGGCTCATGCAGGAAAGCTTCGTAAGTATTGGTGTGGGAAAATTACAAGAAAGTTAAGAATAGAACCTGTATTATTCTCTCTAACCGACTTAGAAAAAGAATAATTACAATCATCTCAATACAATTTCTCTCTAACTGACTTAGAAAAACAAATTACAACTTTCTTTATCGGTTTCTCGATTTACAAAAGAGGAAAGGATGAAACCCTCCCTTTATTTAAAACTGGATTCTTTCTTAGTGGCGTTAGGAGTTTGATTCTTGTATCCCGTTGACGATCCGAACACTTTAACTTCGTGGGTTGTCGGTCCTCTCTCCTAGACTTTACGTCTTGAGAGAACTTGCAAGGCAAGTTTATAACTCTAGCCGGGTTTTGAGAACTCTCTGTAAGAGAGCTAAGAACTCGTAAGGCAAGTTTGGAATTCTTCCCGAGTTTGGGGGGAACTTGCTGGGCAAGTTGTGAACTCTACGCGAGTTTGAACTCCAAAGAAGAATTGAACCTTCGAGAGAACTAAAAGAAATGAGTTTAAAGACCAAGCTAAGAGATCCAGGAATGCTTTAAGAAGACTCTTCAAGAAGCCCAAAATCTCCAAGAAACTCAAGCTCTCCAAGAAGCTCTTGCTCTCTCTCCTCCTCTTCTTATTTTTTGCTGGAGATCCAACCATATATATAGAGAAATCATGGGTGTAAGACACTCCTTAACTGGCCCATAACTGGGCCCTTAACTATGCCCATACCTTGACAGGATAGTTTTGAAAACTGTTCTAGAGTCAAAATGCAAGGCTCGCGTTCTGGAGAGAAAACGTGGGGTGAACTCTGGGTTTGAGTTCTGAAAATACAGGGTGACCTCTGCGTTTTGTCTTGGCAACACAGAGTGACCTCTGCATTTGAGTTCTAAAAACGCAGGGTGAACTCTGTGTTTTGTCTTGGCAACCCATAGTGACCTCTGCGTTTGAGTTCTACAAATACAGGGTGAACTCTGCGTTTTGTCTTGGCAACACAGAGTGACCTCTGCATTTGAGTTCTGAAAACACAGGGTGAATTCTACATTTTGTCTTGGCAACACAGAGTGACCTCTGCGTTTTGAGTTTTGGGGCGCGGAAGGGCGCTCCACATTTGGATTTGTAGAGATCGTCAATTTGTAATCTCCTTTCTTCGACTTTTGTGCAGATTGCCATCTTGTAATCTTTACACTTGGCCTTTGTGGAATGTGAGAGTCTTCAATTTGTAACCTTCACCCATTGTTGTGAAAGTCTTCACATTGTAACTTTCATCAACTGTTACGGAGGTCGTTAGATTGTAATTTCTGCTTGTTGATGTGAAGGACGTCAGATTGTATCTTTCATCATCTGTTATTTTGTGGGGATCGGCTATCTATAGTTTTTTAGACAGTCTACAGAACCTCCTCTAAAGTTTTTAAAAGTTCACGGTTGACTGGAACGGATTTTCGAAATACTTTGGATCTCAAGTTTGGTCTTAGAGTTGTTGATTCCTTATCATAAAGGAGCTGTTCACTACATCAGCTTCGAATGCATCATGAACTCGGTTGGAAGGATTTGCCTTGCCAGACCCATGTGAGGGTGGATGTTTGGCTCTTGGAACGCAGGTTTGACCTCGTCATTTTTTTTCGCACCGTGGGGAAAAGTGATAAGTCGATTATCAGAGGTGTATTGTGTAAGCATCGAAAATTACCTATAGGTCTTCACGAACGGCTCAGTGCTAAGAAAAGACAATGAATATCACTATCCAAGTCACAGAGGTTTAACCAACGTCGAAGAACGGTTGAAGCGAATCGACGGACTACGCGAAGCAATGGAATTTCGGAATAACGAAGATACGGACTGATCGGGAGCCCCGCAACGTTTACAAAAGGCGCAATACCCTTCGTGTTTTGGTTATTCTGCGGACGATTTAATCATTGTAACTTATAGAATTCCTCGTCGGCTTTCCAACGCACTTTGAATCACTCAAATCCGAGTTCGGACGAAGAATTTACGGTGGAAACAATCAGACAGGCATAATAGAGTGTCTCAGGCTGAACAGGGACACTCGAGGTGTCTCGGCATGAGCGAGACACCCCTGGGTGTCTCGGCCATGGCCGAGACACCCTAGGGTGTCTCGGCTCTGGTTGAGACACCCAAGGGTGTCTCCAACGCAGAATTCGCCCCTTAGGTGGTTTTAACCGCCCGTAACCCCCTGGAGCCTATAAATACAGCCCCGGAGCCTCATTTTTTCAGATCTGGAATTTTAGAGAATTGGCGAAGCCCTGCCGAATTGAGGAGTGAAGATCCACAAGTTTCAGAGAGGAGGAGGAGAGATCGGATCGAGTTCGTCGGCATAAAGAAGCGGAACTCATTAGATCTGCATCGCCCGTGTTCGTTCCTTAGGATTATCACGTTGCGGTAATCTTAAGAAGAGTGATTATCTCGCTTCGCCGAGATAAGAGCTACGATTTCTCGATCCCTTCACGGATAGACGAAGCTCTGCCTAATTTTTTAGCAATCAGATCTGATCGATGGTGGTCCACGGATATCAACATCCCCGTCACAGGCCAAGATCCCACGCAAGCAGAAGATCGATAAACGATCTCTGCGTTGTTTGAAGAGAATTGTAATTTTGTATTCATTGTGTAAAAATCTTATAAAAAGACTAATTTTTGTTTTCGTTGTAAACGTCTGAAGTTTGTAATGAACACGGCAATGAATCAAATAATTTTCTCCGTAAACAAGCTGGCGACCACAGTGGGAGCCAACAGCTTCGCTGCCGTAGCTGTCGTGCCGCAGCCGACGATCAAGATCCCGGTGCTCGAAGAGGTTGAATACGAATTCGACCAGCAGAGATTCGAAGAGTGCATCTCCTCCTCCTCCTCCTCCAGATCTGCTCATCCTCATAAGCGTAGGGAGATCTCCTCCTCCCATAAGATCCGTCGGTCTCTAGATCTGAAGACCCGAGAATTCGATCTCCCCGTCATCACTGCTACAGTTGCACCGTGCAACAATCCGTCGGCATCCAAAGAAACCAGATCCAACGTTCGTGACAACTCTTCGAAAGTCAGGGAGTTGCCCGTTGAAAGTGCACCAGTTCTGACGAAGAGGGCTCGTCAAAGGCGCCGTCAACATCTCGCGCGTCAATTTGCCAAAGCTTTGGAGTCTGTTGACGGGATTTGCTATGATGCGGATCTGAAACTCAGAAGGCATAAAGTGTTCCAGCAACCAGCTTTGGGAACCTCCTCCCAACCACCTACTAATGAATGGGTTCGTGTCAAACGAACTCGTTCAACTGTTGAGGAGCGTATCCACAAGCGCCGCACACTGTTAGCGCAGATGAGGATCCTTGTACGGAATGCACAGGAGTTACAGAAAGGAAAGGTGGTAAAAAAGAAACCAAGATCTAAGCAAGTTTGGATGCCAAATGCCAAATCAACGCCTAAGGCAAAAGCATCCGAGGCTGCTCTTCGGCCTTTGTCAACTCCAGATCCCGCTCCCATTGCTCCCGCACCTCCGGTGAAGCCCTATGACAGCGTGGATCTGCCCAAATCTAGATTCCCATTGAAGGATCGTATTGGTTCTCTACCCGAGGATCGAGGAAAAGTGCCTGTTAAGGAAAGCTTGAGACCGTTAAAGGAGCTTCGAGCAAACATCCGGACTAGGGGTCGTACGCGACCTCCTAACAAATTAATTTCTACAACGACCCACTTGGGGGTGTGTGTAGAAAACCAGGAGCCCGTTAAGGTTTCACCCTCACAAAGGTGTGATTCCAAGCGTATGACTCCTGTAGACGTCAACAAGGCGATGTTTACTCAGATAAAAACGCGTCAGACAGAAAAATGCATTATACCTGAGAATTCATGTAAACAACCGATAGGTCGCTCTGACTGCAACGTCGATGAGTTGTACTATCGAGCTGGGGGTACGAATAAATCTCGAAAGAGAAGTACCCGGGAAGCGGACTCTCACTGTCCGTGTACCAAACTTATCAGGGCAGTATTATCAGCGTGTAGCTGCCCCAAAACCGCTCCACGGAGGGTCTCGATATTCGAGAGTATCTCCGTAGAAGCATTGAAACCCAAAGCAAGGCGTTTTAGCAAGAGGCGATCAGCCAATCGAGATAACGAACTCCCAGCATTCACCATCAATATGGTCGATAAGGGGAAGTCTCCGATTACTTCTAACCCCGATTTCTCCCCAGGAAAGAGAGTCAATTCGGGGATAGCCCAACTAATGTCTCGGCTTCAATTGGAAGCCGTCGGGCCTGAACAATCCGTAGCCATCGCCAACGTGACTGATAAGAGGAAATCTACCCGACCTTCTGATTCGGAACCCCTCATATCACATCGTTTAACTCGGCTACGTGCAGGGACTACTAGACGTAGAGATTATTTGAGGATGACCAGAGGACTATCCTCGGACGATGAAGCGTCAGACGCTTGCTCGGCAGTCGCTTCAGAAGCCACCGTATCTAGTCCCGGACAATCTCGTGAGGTGTTTATGATCAACACCGAGGAGGTAGCCAAAATGGTTGAGGATGCTTTAGCCAAGCAGAAAGAAGCATTCAAGATCGAAGTGGAAATAGCTATGCAGGAGATGAGACAAATGCACAACCAACAAATCCGAGCTTTGTCGAATCAGTTAGGTGAATCCAGTCGTCGCAATAATGATAGCCAAGCAGTTATCGATTCAGACGTGGATGAATACATCAATGTCGATGATCCTCCCGTTGATCAGAATGTTGGGGGTGGCCCCACTAAAAACAACGATGCTGGGGGTGATCCCACCAATGATGACAACGCCGGGGGTGGCCACGTTATTTCTCTTAAGAATCCTCCAGAACCCGATACAAGCGACGATGAGAAAATAAAAGATCTCGAGAGAAAAATCAACGCTCTGATGTCTGATCGAGAGGTGAAAATGACTGGCATTCCGTGTCCTTACCCGAGAGAGTGGGATTCGATCCCGTATCCGGCGAAGTTCAACCTGATAAACTTCACGCCGTTTGACGGGAAGGGTTCGCCCACTCAACATCTGATCTACTTCAAGTCCCACTTGGGTATGATCTCTGGCAATGAAGCCTTGCTAGTTCGGTCATTCGTTGGTACCCTTCGCGGGCCCGCCTTCGATTGGTACCGCCGTCTCAAACCCGGAAGCATCACTAGCTGGGAGGACCTGGAGAGCATGTTCCTTGGTCATTTCTTCGATGATGACGCTGAAGTGCCGATCAGGACACTCTTCGATGAGAAACAGAAAGACGGAGAGTCGGTGGGTACCTTCATCAAACGCTTCCGCAATCAGGCAATGAACTGCAAGGATCCCGTCACGGAGGAATTCATCTTGCAGACCTGTCATAACAATTTATCCATTAACATCTTAAACGTTATGGGAGTAGAGCCGCTCAATACCTGGAAGGAGTTGAAGGTGCGCGGAGAGCACGCCGAACGCTTCCTCAGAAAAAAGAAGATCGAAAGAAGCCAACAGTCAATGCTTGTGGTTGCTAGTGATAATAATCAGACGTCACAACAACAACCTCAAAAACAACAGAGGATTCTAAATCCAAGACTCCAAAAAGAGTACTCTTTCAAGGACGAGGAAGTTCCAAATATTTTCGAGTACCTCCTGAATAATGGTGAGATTGAGCTGCCACCTATTAAAGACCAGGAGGAAGCTAAGAAAATTACGGACCCAAACTATTATGCATACCATAGGAGAGTTCTCCATCCTACTGAGATTTGTTTCGGCTTAAAGAATAAGATTCAAACTCTAATCGACTCTGGCGCCATAAAGCTAGAATAAGCCGAATGATGGTGCAACACTCGGAAGAGTATACGAGTATAAACTGCTTCTCAACACTCCGAAGAGTATACGAGTATAAACTGCTTCTCAACACTCCGAAAAGTATAAGAGTATAAACTGCTTCTCAATCCTCCGACCGGTATAAGAGGTTAAACTGCTTCCTGATACTCCAATAAGTATATGAGTCTAAACTGTTTCCTAACATTGACGGGAAGTTCCTGGAGAATTTTGTACGTAATATTCTTAAGGATAACCCGATCATGCAACCGAATGCATGCAACCGAATGCAATGATAGACCCAGTTTCATGAAGAAAGCTGGGGGTGGATGATTCATGTAACGGGAAGTTCCCGGAAGAATTTTTACATGTAATTTTCTTAGGGATAACCCGATTATTACGAATAAAGTGATAAACACTAAACTTTTACTGTGATTTCCGAACACTCTTTTGCTGAGACGAGATTCGATCACTTCATTGGATTAATCTTCCCTCACAAAACTCTCATTGGTGTTCGACGACTCGCAGTCTTCCACTATAAAATCCCTCACTGATCAAATTTATTGACAGTGGGTCCACTAAAATTCTTTCTGGTTTAATCCATTCAAACTTCTGTTATGTTCGTGCACTCAACACTTTCATGGTTAGAGTCCGGATATAATGTTTGGAATTTTGATCTGTCCAACCTGGACGAATCGTTAAACCCCTTTGTGTTAAGTCCCAATCACTTGATACTAGGAACCCCACTTGAGTGATTTGTACGAATCAACGCTCCCATTGTGATTTGCACTCTCACTCCATCTTGGTCAAACATTTAAACAGTTAGGACCACAACCAAAATCCTCTCTCGATTCCTTCCATGAACGAGAGGTCCACAAATTGAACGGTCAAACCTTTAAATAGTTAGGATCGTCTCAAGTTCTCGTCTTGGTCAAACCTTTAAACAGTTAGGACCACAACCAAAATCCCCTCTCGATTCCTTCCATGAACTAGGGGTCCACAAATTGAACGGTCAAACCTTTAAACAGTTAGGGTCGTCTCAAATTCCCATCTTGGTCAAACCTTTAAACAGTTAGGACCACAACCAAAATCCTCTCTCGATTTTTTCCATGAACGAAGGGTCCACAAATTGAACGGTCAAACCTTTAAACAGTTAGGGTCGTCTCAAATTCCCATCTTGGTCAACCTTTAAACAGTTAGGACCACAACCAAAATCCCCTCTCGATTCCTTCCATGAACGAGGGGTCCACAAATTAAACGGTCAAACCTTTAAACAGTTAGGGTCATCTCAAATTCTCATCTTGGTCAAACCTTTAAACAGTTAGGACCACAACCAAAATCCCCTCTCGATTCCTTCCATGAATGAGAGGTCCACTTTCAAATTAAGCAATCAAACCTATAAAAGTTAGGATTGTCTCCAACTTCACTTAGTTAAACCTGCAGATAGTTAGGACTAAGATTGAGTTATCCCTTTCGATAAACGAAAGACTTCTATCGTTTTCTTTTTTAACCAAACCTATAAAAGTTAGGGTCGAAATCGGAATTTCCCCTCAATAAATGAGGAACTTTTTTCTTGGATCAAGCAACCAACCCTATAAAAGTTAGGGTTGTTTGAATCCCTCCGATTCTCGGAGTGGAGATCCCACTTCTAGTTTCACCTTTCCGGATTCTGGGGGTGGAGATCCCACTTCGAGATTCCTTTTTAACTGAAGCTAGAATATAAAATTCTTCCTTTTCAGTGTTAGGAGATAGAATATAAAATTTTTCCTCTCCTATTTTGGGTTCGTCTTTACCCTAAACAAGACCTGGGGACAGAATATAAAATTCTCCCTCTCCAGCATTGGGTTTGTCTTTACTTTGAGAAAAGACACAATTCTCAACTTCAAATCTGGCATTTCATGCACGAGGAATTTTATCCTGAATCCTAAGTAGGGATAAGTCAACGCCTAACACGCGTTGCCGGTTAGCCCTTAACCGTAAAAAGGACAAAAGCCCACATATTCGACATTATGGCAGGTTGTTATTAATAACACCATAATCCGTGCTTCACACGCACGGGGAACTTTATCTCGACTCCTAAATAGAGATAAGCCAACATCTAACACGCGTTGCCGGTTTAGTCTTTCACCGATTGAAGAAGACACTAGAATTCTAGTCTTGGGAATTTTATCCCGAAGCCTAAGAAGGGATAAGCCAACGCCTAACACGCGTTGTCGGTTAGTCCTTAACCGTAAAAAAAAGGACAAAAGCTCACATATTCGACATTGTGGCAGGTTGTTATTAATAACACCTTAATCCATGCCTTACACGCGCTGGGAATTTTATCCCGAATCCTAAGTAGGGATAAGTCAACGACTAACACGCGTTGCCGGTTTAGTCTTTCACCGATTGAAGAAGACACCAGAATTCCAGTCTGGGGATTTTTATCCTGAATCCTAAGTAAGGATAAGTCAGCACCTAACACGCGTTTTCGGATAGTCTATTCCCGTGATAAAGACAAAGTCTACGTATTCAATATCGTAGCATCAAGTCTAAGGGAGTTCATTCCTTTAGCACAACGTCACATGCGGAACAGACTTTAAACAATCCGCATGTAAGCCCGATTCAAACGGTAATCGGTAAGAGTACGTCAAATCCGTTGAGGGCTGAGGATTTGCCAAAAATCCTAAGTCAACGTCTGATACACGTCGCTGTTTAGTCTTTTCACAGGAGAAAGACGAAGTCTACGTATTCAATAACGTAGCACTAAAAGGGTTAACTCTTTTAGCTTAACGTCACATGCGGAACGGACTTAAACAATGCGCGTGCTAGCCCGACTCAAACGGTAGTCGGTAAAGGCACATCAAACCCGTTGATGGCTGAGAATTTGCCAAAAATTCTATAAATACGAGTCATTGACGCATCAACTTTATTAGTTGGTCTCGTGACTTGACCATCCAACAACTTCGGGATAAGATCCAAGATCCATATCTGTAGATGAAACAACTTTAATAGTTAGTCCGGCAGCCCCAAAATTTGAGACCGCCACGCTCCAATACCTCAAGAACTTAAACTGTGTATACTCCAGCAAACGCACGAGTATAAACTGTGTTAATAGTGATCCAAAACCCTAAGGTCAACGCTGGTCAACGCGTAATCCTAGATCAACGTCAGTTAACACGTTGCGATCAAAAAGTCAACGTACAACGTTCAAAACCCTAAGGGTAACGTCGGTCAACGCGTAACCCTAGGTCAACGCCAGTCAACGCATTGCGATCAAAAAGTCAACGTACGATGCTCAAAACCCTGGGGTCAACGCCGGTCAACGCGTAACCCTAGGTCAACGTCAATCAGTACGTTGCAATGAAAGAGCCGATGTGACGGAGATAGTCAGTTCAAAATCAACTCGACGACGCGAGCCAAACTCAACTCATCAGTTTTAGATTTGAAACTTCGACGACGGCCAGCCGATAGACGCAGCGCCGAAAGAACTTCAGCTATTCGTCAAAAAAGCATTGAATAGACTGAAAATCGAAGGAGTCAAGAATTGAATCTAACTATAGGTATTTCACGCCGACTGAAGGTTGGACCAATCACATCCAAAGTATTCCAGCCTCTTCTACAAAAGAAACGAGTCTGGAACACTTTGGAGAAGGTATCTGTAAGCATCGAAAATTACCTATAGGTCTCCACGAACGGCTCAGTGCTAAGAAAAGACGATGAATATTACTATCCAAGTCACATAGGTTTAACCGACGTCGACGAACGGTTGAAGCGAATCGACGGACTACGCGAAGCAATGGAATTTCGGAATAACGAAGATACGGACTGATCGGGAGCCCCGCAACATTTACAAAAGGCATAATACCCTTCGTGTTTTGGTTATTCCGTGGACGATTTAATCATTGGAACTTATAGAATTCCTCGTCGGCTTTCCAACGCACTTTGAATCACTCAAATCCGAGTTCGGACGAAGAATTTACGGTGGAAACAATCAGACAGGCATAATAGAGTGTCTCAGGCTGAACTAGGACACCCAAGGTGTCTCGGCATGAGCGAGACACCCCTGACACCCCTGGGTGTCTTGACCATGGCCGAGACACCCAAGGGTGTCTCGGCTCTGGTTGAGACACCCAAGGGTGTCTCCAACGCAGAATTCGCCCCTTAGGTGGTTTTAACTGCCCGTAACCCCCTGGAGCCTATAAATACAGCCCCGGAGCCTCATTTTTTCAGATCTGGAATTTTAGAGAATTGACGAAGCCCTGCCGAATTGAGGAGTGAAGATCCACAAGTTTCAGAGAGGAGGAGGAGAGATCGGATCGAGTTCGTCGGCATAAAGAAGAGGAACTCATCAGATCTGCATCGCCCGTGTTCGTTCCTTAGGATTATCCCGTTACGGTAATCTTAAGAAGAGTGATTATCTCGCTTTGCCGAGATAAGAGCTACGGTTTCTCGATCCCTTCATGGATAGACGAAGCTCTGCCTAATTTTTCAGCAATCAGATCTGATCGACGGTGGTCCACGGATATCAACATCCCCGTCACAGGCCAAGATCCCACGCAAGCAGAAGACCGATAAACGATCTCTGTGCTGTTTGAAGAGAATTGTAATTTTGTATTCATTGTGTAAAAATCTTATAAAAAGACTAATTTTTATTTTCGTTGTAAACGTCTGAAGTTTGTAATGAACACAGCAATGAATCAAACAATTTTCTCCGCAAACATATTATTAACATGACAGGATCTTTATTGTGATTTGAACAACTTTGTAGACCTATCATCCTATTGGAGAGGATTGATAAGCTGATTGTCAGAGGTGTAGTGTTAACATGATAAGAATTTTGTTGTGACTTGAACAACTTTGTGGACCTATCAGTTAATCGATCGAACACTGATGACTTGGTCGCATGTGAGCAACACTGGCATCCTAAGAGGACCGCAGAAATCAATCGTTCACATTAACATGAATGTGTGACTGGTTGAACCGATCTTTCTCTCGATAATAACTCTCTCAAATCTGTTACATAGCTCTGAGAAGAGTTACTCATTAAAGGGGAGACTTAGATCATTACCCCCTGTCTGTGGCTAGACGAGGCAGGCCTTTGACGAACATGGATATTGAATCCATGTTGATCTCCTTGTACATGACGGCTCACATTGCATTTAACATTAGAAACACGAGATCACGTTTTATCATTGAAACGTAGGGGTCGCGTGGAGGAGAGGAAACGTAAAGGTCATGTTTTGGTTGAGCTACGTGGAGCTGATGCTCACGCTCAACGCGGAGCTGGCCTCTGCGCTCAGGCTTGGCAATGCAAGGGCCACTGTTTGTTGGAAAATTGCAATGAAGAGAAGAAAGAAATTTGACTTTGATTCCTTTAATCTCGGTTACAATTCGATTACAAAAGAGAGGAGAACGAATTTGGTTCTTCCCTTTGTTTAATTCTGGGTTCTTCACGATGGCGATGGAGTGCCTCCCTCGAATGCTCGCGTCGAGTTTGCTCTCCGTTAACGATCCGCACGTCTTGATTCACTGGAACGATACCTCCTCCTCACGATTTGACGTTGTTTCAAACTTGCGTGGCAAGTTTGAAACTCTTGATGAGTTGATAACTCTGAACGAGTTTTAACTATTGAAAAAGAGTTGATTTGAACCGAAAGTTCGGTTGATAAGCCAAGGATGAAGAAGCTCTTGTTGCAGATCTCCCAAGCTCCAGAAATGCTCCAAGGTTTCCCCCTTTTGCTGCCAAGTCTCAGATCCGAAAATGCTAGCCAAAAGGATGCCCGAATCCCCTCTGCTCCCAGGTCCAAAAGTCCGCCTGAACTCAATTGAGTTTACCCCTATTTATAGGGAATTAAGAGGTGTAACCGCCCCCTTAATTATCTCCATAATGGGGTTGAGAGGGGTGTAACCGCCCCCTTAATCCGCTCCCAAGTGGGGCGGAAATCCCTCAGATCATGGAGGGAAAACGGTTCCTGCAACCGTTCAGCTCGTGCTTGAACGAGCCAAACGCCCAAGTTGGCATTCGGGACCCTAACTCCACGTTTTAGACTGGAGACGCGGAGTTGGGTACCCGCTAGACATTGAAAACGCGGGTCCGACCCCAACATTTTAATGTTGTAACGCGGGTCCGACTCCAGCGTTTTAATGTTGTAACGCGAGTTTGACTCCAGCGTTTTACTGTTGACACACGGGGAGGACCTCCGCGTTTTGGTGTTGATACACGGGGAGCACCTCCGCGTCTTGCCTTGAAGAGATTATCACCAAGTAATCTCTTTGTCATAGCGTTGCAAAGATCATTGTCTTATAATCTTCGTCTTGGCTCCTTGAGAATATGAGAGTCGTCAGATTGTAACTCCCGATGTTGATATTAGATGCTGTTGAACTAGAGCTCTCATCAGTTGTCGTGAAGGTCGTCAGATTGTAACCTTCATCGATCTACGTGAAAGTCTTCAGATTATAGCCTTCTGAAAGTCGTCAGATTGTAACTTCCATCATCGATGTTTGATGGGGGATAAGCTATCTATTATGATTTTTAGACAGCCTACAGCCACGCTCTACATGGTCGTGAGATCTGCTCTCTAACTAGGTAATACAAACCTGAGGTCTGCGTTCAGTGCAGTCTTGAGGTCTGCATTTTGACTGTAAAACACACCACTGAGGGCTGTGTTCGGTCTAGCTTTGGCGAAGCTTGTGTTTGGGCACACAAATGCGAAGCTCGTGCTTTGAAGCAGAAATGAGAAGCTCAGGGCTGCGTTTGAGCTCACAAACGTGAGGTTCGCGTTGATTGGAGAATCGGCTTTCTTGGAGTTGTGCACGTTAATGAAATCTTCTTCTTCGACGAGCGGCGTTCTTCTTTGCCTGTCTTAAGGCTTTTATAGCGGCATCTTCCTCCGTATAGATCAATTCCACCGCTTCAATGGGCCTTTTGCGATCCAATAGTCGTTGTTTGGGCATGGATGTAGGATCTTCAACTCGATTGACAAGTTGCATTGGAGCTAAGTCTTCTCCTTCAGAGGAGGGGCTATCTAAACAATCCAACCTAAGGGAGAGACTCTCCTTTGCTGGGTTGGCTACAGGTGGAGCTTTAGTCTCTTTAGATATTTTACAGGCCTTGCGCATAACCTTGGGGCTAAGGGACCCAGAGGAGAGAAACTCCTCATACTTGGCTTGATCAAACTCCACGGTTAGAGCTTTAATAGTAGTCCCGACGAGTTGGGTGTCGGATTGCGTCACTACTTCTTCATCGGTGAAAGAGCTAATCCCCAGTGGAGTCACCATCTTTTGTTTGTGTGAGAAATTATAAGAAAGTTGAGAATAAAACATGTATTATTCTCTCTAACTGACTTAGAAAAAGAAATTATAACTTTCTTTATCAATTTTCCAATTTATAAAAGAGGGAAGGATAAAACCTTCCTTTGTTTAAAATTGAGTTCTTTCACTACAACAAAACTGTTTTTTATAGCGTTGAACGATAGCGTTTATGTTACAAGTGCTATAGATTGTATGTGTCTTATTTTTTGATAGCGTTTGTAAAATTTTAAACGCTATAAGTCCTTGATGACAAATTTTTTTTTCTGACGCGACGTCGTTGAATACTTAAACGGAGACTGAAAATTAAAACATGCCGCCCAAAATTTTCATTCGTCTCCTCCCCCCAAATTTCATTGGTCCCGCCCCGAGAAAAAAAAAACCCTAACCCAAAAAAATCCTCACTCCTCTCTTTCAGACCCATTCCTCTCTTCCCTTGCTCGCCTCAGCTCTCCCCTCACCGTGCGCTCCCTCTCCTCTCTCCTCTCCCGCTCCCAGCAAAAGATCGCCGACCTCAGCTCTCCGGTTCTGGTGCGTTTTCTTCTCCGTCGACGTACGGGATCTCGGCGGCTCCGTCTCCTGGTACGGATTTGAGGTTTCTAGGGTTTTTAATTTGGGATTTTGAGGATTCTAGGTGTTTCTATTGGTTAGTTTTCATGTTTGTAGCTGTAATGCGATCAATCATCTTGCGAGCTCGGAGCATCTGAGGAATCTAAAAGGTTTCTTGAGGAAGCATGGGGGTGGCATAGATTGAATCAATTCATTTAGGGTTTCTGATGAGTAGCTCGCCAAGGTGAATTTTTTGTACTAGGCAATGTTTTCTTAACAATTTATTCATTTATTTTAAGTATGATCATGTCAGGAACAGAAGATAACTGGTATAATCAATTTTAGTGATTATGTAATACGCCAAGTGCATAAAAGATGTGACATCTAAGTAAGTTGGGAAATTTCATATAGCTGATTATTATAAGTAATGTGTTTTTGTTAAATATGGTGCTAATTTAGGATTTTATGTTTATTGTTGGTTAGGCTTCGATTGAAGTTGGGTCTGCAGAACTAATTTGCAAAATCTGAAATATAAAGCTGTGATGTTTTAGTGTCATACACTCATACTGCAAATGCAACTAGTTTCAAGCTTTCGGATAAAGCATTTGACTGACATAGCATTCGAGAATAATGTTTAACGATATTTATAACGCTCTGGTGCTAAACATCACTTACAATTACCATCTTCTACAATCCCTTGCTTGCGAGTCAAGCTTTCAGCTGATCCTACTTGAGAGAATGTTTTAAGATTATGTTGCCTCTATTAGTAACTAAAGATTTTAGGTAAAATGGTTATGTTAGAGCAATAGATTTCATGATACTGTGAGCATTGGGAAGGGATGCTCTCTTAAGTAAATGAACAGGTTGTCCAGGAAATAAAAAGGGATTTTTTAAGAAAATGCAAATATCCACTCATTATGATCACAAGGCAATTTATTAAAGCTTATGGACCTTGCTTTTCTGACACTTCTCATGGTTACTAGTGGCTTTGTATCTTCCCTGAGCTTCTATCATATCTCATCAGGCCATGGTAATCTTCCCACCTATTGAGAAATAGCTGATAACTGCTTGTCATGTGTACTTAGGCTACAACTGTCGATTACAGTTATTATGACACGTACAAGTTTTTCGCAATATCATTAGCTTTCTAACATTCTTTAAGACTTCCCCTTACTAACAAGTAATAACTGAGTTGGAATCAGTGGACACAATCAAGTAGAATGATGTGTCTACATGTAACTTAATCTTGCACTATTTCTAGCTTCACGAACAGAACCTGATTGTAATTTAAATGGTTAGGAAGGCAGTTTTCTCTTAAATAATTCCATGTATATAATTCTATGCGAGTCAGAACTTCAAGGCATTGTGTAGTATTTAATACATTTTGTTATTCATATAATATGCTATCACATATTTGCAGTTTACTATGAAAATTCTGCCTCAACGTAAATCTCTTGTTCATTTGAGTTTCATAGTTTTATCATGCTTCATTCACACATTTGATGACTATATTTCTGTTATCTCCCAGCAATGCATACTTGTTTTGCAATAGTTGTCAATAATTTTTAATCTCACACACTGCCTACTTTAGAGTCACCACTATTTCTTGTCACATTGGCCTAGAACAACTACATAGTTATTGATAGCCTCCATTTTGTGAAAATTATAGACCTGAATTTAAAACTTGGGCTTTTAAATTGAAAATATCTAAATATATACCTATGGATGTGTTGTTATACACATGAACTACCTAGCAAAATTTCCAATAGTTTCTGTGTGTTTTTAATCATGTGGGTAAAAAAGTTATTTGATTTTGCGAAAATTCTGATATGTTGATTTTGATAGCATAATATGCATGGTTAGAACATACTCAAATTTATCCGAGATCTTACACTAAAGAGTTAACTTGTAGTAGATCATATCCAACGATACAAATTTCTAATTAAAAAGCGCACATGCACACGCATGCACAGACATACGTACACACATATGTAAAAATCTACATGCATTGCATTCACACAGTTCCTTTCATGATATTGACTGACATCTCTCATTTCAGGAGCATGGAGTTTTATGGCATCATGAGATTAGCGCTGGAAATGTGGGAGGCCCTTAGCACGAACGGATCATGCTTCTATTGATCATGTAACTGAATATGGCTTCTCTTAGATATATATGCCACTAAAATGAGACTTGTTTAGATGTTCTGTTTTACTTTGTGTTTTTCCCTTTCTCTGTTGGCCTTGCAGGTCAATAGAAATGCTGCAAATATTTTGAGAACTTTCAGTTTGCCATGCCTTGTATCTTCAAATCATTTGGTGAGCCCCAAAAAGTCGATTGCATCTTTCTTCATAATCAATTTTCTAATGCTAACTGCATTCTTTTTGGTGTGTCAGTCTTTATTTTCCAGAATGCAAACTCTCTGTGAACCATCAGGTAAAGAAATCTCCGATGTTCAATTATCTGAATTCCAACAGCTTGCATCATGTTGGAGTTGACTCAGCCAAATTTTCTTTCACTTTTGTTAGAAGATTAACCGGCTTGAATAAGTTCTTTTACCCCATCATAATGGAAACATGCTTACATATGATTTTTTTCCCCAGTTGCTCTGAAATGCCAACTTGCTTTAGTCCCCCCCCCTCCCCCCTTTCAAATCTGTAGAAGGAATGATTAAACCAATGATTGATTTAGATTGGATAGATCTCATAGCATGGTTGCTGCTTTCTGCATTATATTCTTGTGTTTTCTCCTTTCTTTTAGTTGTTAACTCTAGAAATTGAAAAGGAGAAAAAGAAGATAGAAAAATAGAAGAATGAAAGAAAATTGGGATTCCAAAACTCCAGGTTCTTGTTTGCTTGCCTGAAAATTCTAAACATAGGTTTTTTGGGCTCATGTTTTGTTTATTACGGTTCTAATGCTCATAACCTTCTCCGCTGCCAACTAATTGTAGCAAGTAGTTGCATATTCTATTAAGCATCCAGTAAACTTTTACTAGGTTTCTTGTCGCGAAGGCTGCATTTGGATTTGCTTTTCGGGAGCTTTCTTCATTGAATGCTAGTATAGGTGTCTCAAGGTTTTGTCTCTGTATTGTTGTTGCTGTTGGTGGTAATATCTTTGTGCGATTAAGCTGCAGATGTTGTTGTAAGCTCTAGGCTTTACAACTGTAAAGGTTTAAGCTGGTTGTCTAGTGCGACATCAGAATTTGTTCTCTAGTTAGATTTTAGCAGCGTTGTATGGAAGAATAAATTTGGATCTAATGTGACATCAGAATTTACCTGTTTTGATACCATTTATCTGTACAGCATTGTGACATAGTTATGATGTGTAAAGATTATTGACAAGTGGTGTGTGATACTCAATTACATACCATGCAGAAATACAATAAGCTTGTGTTGTGTGTTAGGTATTCTGTTTGCATTGCTTTGACTATCTTGGGTCAGGTCAGTTTAAACATAGAGTCATCAGGAAACGATGAGCCTTTGATTACTTGATGGTTGAGATTTCAGTGTAACTTTTGATTAGTAGTGTTATATAAAGCTATGTATCTTAGGTGCTGACTTATAAGTCACCAGTCCATAGAATCTCAGGGAAGCGTCCCTTGTGATTAACATTATCATCAGAGAATTTATCAGTGCTATGTATTTATCAGTCAATAGTGCGAAGAATCCTGAATGCTCCCTGCTGCTCAGCAATCAAATGGTGGTACGTGCTATGCGTGATCAGCACTTGATCAGGTACGGATATTTGTAGTTGAGCATATGAAATTGCTCTGATCTTAAATTATGGGTCTGAATCCAGTTTCACTCATGCATGGGTTCAATTTTATGTTTTAGTGTTTTGTTAATGGGCGAGAGAGTTAAAAGATTGTATTGTATTTATATGGTTCTTATATCACATCATCCTTTATACTTTTGATTTTTACGCATTTCTGTTGTGTCTCATATCTATTTGTCTGTGCATGCGTGTGCACAGACATATGTATGTGTGTATATATTGTGCATGCATGTCATTTATGTATGTATATATCTTGTACATTTTGTGTGTGTGATGCGCATGTATATATGGTGTGTGTGTGTGTGTGCATGTTTATATGTGCGCACCCACATGTGCACGCACACAGGGTTGATGGTTATGAGATAGCGTCTCATTTTGCTGAAATGAGCTAGTAAGAGATGAAAGGTGGTGAAAAGGTCACCCATCCAGTGTGACTAACAGTTTTTGGCATAACGATACCTAAAATAGCTGCTCAGGACGTGACCCTTTATTTTAGCTCATAATTCACATTACTCAGATAATTTTTATCTTGCAATTACAGCAATAGGAGAAAGTAAACGGGAGGAAAGAAAGAAAAAAGAGTGCGGGGAGATTAACTTGGAACTGAGGATACAAGAATAAAAATAGTAAAAAGATGAAAAATAACATGCATAGATGGGGCATACAAACACAGATCACGCATATACAAGACCTTTTATACTGACAATTTCCCACCTGCTATTTCTTTCTTTTTATTATTTAAATTAAAATTTGAAATGATTGTCAGAAATAAAACATCATCAAATTTTCCATTTACTTGATTTGTCATACAGTTGGTGGCAACATTCAGCTACCCTTGCTGGTTATGAGCAGCAAGATGCCCATGAGTTCTTCATCTCAATGCTTGACAGGATTCATGAGAAAGAGCAACCTAACCATTCAAATAAAGGTATTGACTCTCTTTGCTATCATTAAAGCCAGTTTTTCATGCAGAAATTAATAAAGAACAAATTATTGTCTTCTTATTTTCATTAATAACAAATTTAAACAAAATTATTAAAGAAATTAATATAAGCTTGTGATTTCTAATTATTGGTATTGTTGTTTTCTGTTTTGTGTCCATATAATGTTCATGGCTCTAGGATCTCATTATTGGTGTTGTTAATTTCTGTTTTTGCAGCAGTACAAGTACTCAATTGTTGAAGATGATGAGTCTCCCAAGTCATATGTAATGCAACAAATTTAGTTTCTGTTGTTCTGTGTACTATGGTTAATTTCTTGTACTCCATGTTGGACTATCCAAAGGCTAGTATTCATTTTTTGAAACATTTGTGTTGACTCTTCTTGTATGCTACAACTTGGTTATGTATCAGTTTGAACCTTTAAATGAAATATTTGCTTTTATGGTTGTCACAATTGGAAGTTATTTCTAGTTCAACCTCAAAGGTTTATAGGCACAACTGAAATGCTATAAGAAGTGGAAACAATTGCTGAAATGCTATTAAAAGAAGAAAGACAACATTCGTTGAAACGCCATTGTAGTAACTCAAACGCTATCAAATGTAAGACAATAGCAGCGTAGAAATGCTATAAATGAAAACTAACTAATAGCGTTTTTCAACCGCTATGAAAGATATTTGTCATAGCAATATAGAAACGCTATTGAATACTTTTTATAGCTACATAAAAACGCTATGGTTGGAAACTAACTAATAGTGTTTTTCAACCGCTATGAAAGATATTTGTCATAGCAATATAGAAACGCTATTGAATACTCTTTTATAGCTACATAAAAACGCTATGGTTGGAAACTTTTTGATAGCGTTTGGGGAAACGCTGTGTAAAGTCACAGACCTACTATAGCGGGTTCTGACACAGCGTTGATTAAAATGCTATGAAATAATACCATAGCGTTTTTCGGCCGCTATGGTAGATTTCAGGTGTTGTAGTGTTTCTTGGTGACGATGAGAGTTTGATTCTTATATCCCGTTGATGAGTCGAGTTTTGAGAACTCTCTGTAAGTGAGTTAAGAACTTGCAAGGCAAGTTTGGAATTCTTCCCGAGTTTAGGGGGAACTTGCTGGGCAAGTTGTGAACTCTAGGAGAATTTGAACTCCAAAGAAGAATTGAACCTTCAAGAGAACTAAAAGAAATGGGTTTAAATACCAAGCCAAGAGATCCAAGAATGTTTTAAGAAGACTCTCCAAGAAGACCAAAATCTCTAAGAAACTCAAGCTCTCTCTCTCTCTCTCTCTCTCTCTCTCTCTCTCTCTCTCTCTCTC
>BQKN01064748.1:492769-531170 GCA_022839385.1 Asparagus kiusianus
TTCACCTTCGTCTTCTTGCCAAGAACATAGTGCTCACAGAACTCAATCTTCCCACTCTTGGCTCCCTTCAATAGCCCCTGCTTGCACAATGCCTGCAGTGACTTTTCACCTGTGTGCCCTAACCTATAGTGCCAAAGTCTGCTCATGTCCGCTTCTGAAATAACCGAAGCAACCTGGCCAATCTCGGTGCTTCCCTTCAGATAATACAAATTCTGATTGCGGACTCCCTTCATCACTACCAATGATCCCTTAGTAACCTTTGCTACAGCGTTTTCGAAAGTCACCTTGAATCCCTTTGCCTCCAAAGCTCCAACTGAGATAAGAATTTTCTTCAGTTGGGGAACAAATCTCACCTCCTTCAACTCACGGACTACTCCATCGTGCATCCTAATCCGCACGGTACCTATTCACAAACACCACAGGATTGATCATTTCCCATGACAACAACGCCCCCGTCGACTTTCTCAAAAGATACAAACCAGTCTCGCCTAGGGGTCACATGAAAAGTAGCGCTGGAATCAAGCATCCAATCTGATGCATCCACATGGTTCACCTCCGGAGTAATCAGTAGAGAAAAGCACGAATCATCAGAATCATCGCCTTTCGTAATATTCACCTCATTGGCCTTCGGGCCCTTTTTCTTGCCATTCTCTTTCTCCTTGAGCTTCGGGCAGTCTCTCTTCCAATGTCCCTGCTCCTTGCAGAATGCACATTGGTTCTTTGCTAATTGGTGGTGGTTTCTTGACTTTTACCTTCCTTTATTACCACCTTTCGGATATGGGCTTCTACCTCTCGTCGACAAGGCCTCGCCTGAAGTGCTAGCTCGGGAAGTCTCCTTGTCCTTCCTCCTCAAATCGTAGTTCGTTAAAGCGTTAGTCACTTCACTATAGCTGATAGAAGATCTCCCGTTCAACAAAGTGAGCACGAAGGTATCATACTCCTCATCCGGTAAGGAGCCTAACAAAATAATTGCCTTATACTCATCCGATATCTTCTCATCAATATTCGCCAAGTCCGACAATAACTTAGTGTAGTTGTTCACATGAGCCGCTAGCGAGGTGCCTCTAGACATCTGAAATCTGAAGAGTCTTCGCAGCAAGTGCAACCTGTTCTCAACACTCTTTGTGAGATACTTATTGTTGAGAATTTCCCACATCTTCATTGCAGACGTCACTCCAATCACATCATATTTTAGTTCCTGTTCCAAACAGGACCTGATCACCCCACACGCGTTCCTATTCATTTTCTCCCATACCGCCTCTTCATATTTAGGTGGCCTCTCGTGGACCATAATGGTCTCTTCCAAATTCTGAGCATTGAGCGCATCCTGTACGTTGTTCATCCACAAACCAAAGTTGATTTTGTCGTCATATTTCACCACACTAATCTTAGTGTTCTGAAAACCAACTTGTATTGTACTCGCCATCGATTTGCTGCTTTCACCTTCTTCTCCTATTACAAACTAACTCCAAATTGTAGAAAAAGAACAAATTTGATAGAAATTAGGAACCACCCAACTGAACCCTAGATCGGATTCCAAATAGATCTCCTATCCACACGAGAAAAGCGAAATCTCCAACGGCAACTCCTAATGCTATCTCCACCGAAGCCAAGAACTTCAAGAACTAAGCTTCACACAAGAATCTTCCTCCACCAAAAAACCCTAGATCTGAAATCTAGTCTCTGATGCCACTTGTTGCGCGTAGCGGAAATTTCGGCAGCACTTCGGCAGCACAACAAGAGAGTCAGATCGCAATAAGAATTCCCGTCTCACAAAGGAAACAGAAGCGAATATCTTAACAAAGTGAGACATCGGCTCTTTCTCTCATCAGTTCTAGGACTGACCTGTCGAGGGACCCTAAAAGCTATTACAAATCACACAAATAGCAGTACAACCAACTTTTACGTGGTTCGACAAATTGCCTACGTCCACGGGGCAAGGAGGGGGGAGATCTACTAATAGAGGGAGAGAATACAACTAGGGTTTACAATCACTCACAAACTAAACCCTCAAACAAATCTCAAATCCCTCACAAAATCTCTCTTAAAGGGATGCACAAAACCCTAAAAAGGGACTGCTTTAACTCTAAGAAAGTACAGCAATTTTCTCCCCTCAGCCGAGCACTTTTCCCTTTGCCTGCAGCCGCAATAAAAAAAACAAAACCTCCTTGCGCTCAACTTTCCCGAAACCCTAGAGAAGCTTTTTATAGGCACACGAACAGACTTCGGGTGGGCCATGATTCACGCGGTTCTCGAAACCACATAAATAGCATACAAAATTAGAGCAAACGATTACATTAATACCGGTATAAATCATATATTATGTTGGAGTGTAATTGGATTCAAACGGAGAAGTACTGGGCCTTCAATGGAGACTAAGAACCAAATTAATTCAAAAACTTAAGCTACTAATTATTGGCCCTAACTCTCATTTATGCACATTATTCATATTTAACTTTCAATGTGGAACTATATTCACAAGTAATATCATTAAAGTGTCAAGATGGGTGAGATACGAGGGCGATCGTGAGGGAGAGAGGAGACCATGGGTAAGAACTAAGAGGTGAGGGCATGCGGCGATTGTGGGCATCACATCAAGAAGCGCTTAGAGATCGTGGGAATTACTGTGTTAATTATAGATTAGGTGGCAATCCTTGGGCTTCGAGGGTATCAGTTTATCATCATCAAGTCCGAGGTAAGCGAAAAACCTTTTCGCCATCCGTCAGTAATCAGCAGGATATCCTAGGCCCCAAACCGCCATCTCATGTGCAGCCGCTTCACCTCCCACAACCGCCATTCAAGAAAGCATTTTCTTCTCCCTTCTCGAATCGCTATCCTTCTCGTCCTCCTTCTGATCGTAAGCTTAGCCCTAATCCAAATAAAGATGACGAAGGTTGGATTCAAGTAGTTAATCGACGCAGGTTGTTTAAGGATAAGCGAGAGTTCTCGTCGCGTCCTTATGTTCCTATCAAGAGGTGCTTTTTCTATGGGAATCCAAATCATTTGGCTAATTCTTGCAAGATGGGAGATTTCATCTGTTTCAAGTGTAACAGCTTAGCCCATAAAGCTCGAGACTGCCCGACATCTATCAAGGCAACACCAACCTCATCCCTTCCAACTATTATCAAGGATCATATCGAAACCCTCTCTTTTTCCGCCATCTTTTATGTTTGCAGTGGTAGGCCTACCCTTTCTGAACTTAAGGAGATGATGTCTTTTAAATTTAATACTCAAGGATGGCCTCGCAAACTTACTAGGGCTTCAGGAAATAGCTTTCTAGTTCAATTTTTTGATATGGAAATGACGGAGCAAGCGAAGAGTATGACATTAGTGGATATGGGAGCATTATGTAGGCTGTCTAAAAATTACTGCAGATAGCTAACTCCCATCAAGCACTGATAATGGAAGTTATAATTCGACGACTTCTATAAGGTTACAAATTGAAGAACTTCATAACGATCGACGAAGGTTACATTAATTCAACAACCTTCACAACAACTGATGTAAGTTCTGATTCAACGACCTTCACAATCATCAACAGTGGTTACAATTAACGACTCTCACATTCCAAGGAGCTGAGATGAAGATCACAATCTTTGCAACGCTCTAACTAAAAAGACTACAAGTCAATGGTCTCTTCAACTCAAAACGTAGAGCTCACCTCTGCGTTCCAAACTCAAAACGCAGAGCCCACTTCTGCGTTCCAAGCAACAAAACGCAGGGCTCACCACTGCGTTTTCGGCCTCAAATGCATAACTCAACTCTGCGTCCCAAGTCCAGGACGCAGAGTTCGTGCCCAGAATGCAAATTTTGCGTTTGACTCGTTTAAACACGAGCTAAACGGTTCTAAAACCGTTTATTATGATTTGGGAGGAATTATACCCCACTAGGGAGCGATTTTAGGGGTTGGTTACACCCCTTAATCTCCTATAAATAGCAGGAAACTCAACTGAGTTCGGACTGGATTTTTTAGATCTGGAAAGAGGAGAGATCTTTTGGCAGATCGGAATTTGTTAGATCTTCAGGAAGATCATCTTTGGAGATCAAAATCTTTGGCTTAGAGGCTTCAGATCTTGGAGAGTTTGAAGTTGTTCTTGGAGCTTTTCCTTGACTTGTGAACCGATTTCGGTTAGATCAAATCAACTCTTTTATAAAGTTCTAAACTCGTTCTGAGTTCTTTAACTCGTTTAGAGTTCCTAAACTCGTTAAGAGTTTTAAACTTGCATTACAATTTCTTCCCATTAAGAGGAATCAACCAAGTTCCATGAAGCGAGGCGTTCGGATCGTCAATGGAATATACGATTAAGCTCTTATCGATACCAAGAAGAACCCAGTTTTAAACAAAGAGAATGATCTCTATCGATTCCTTCCTTCTTTTGTAAATCGGGATACCGATATAGAAGAATCGTAATTTCTTTTTTTAAGTAAGTTAGAGAGAGATTACAGTGAGAGATTGTGTTCATTAGTTAGGGAGATTAATACGAATTTTATTCTTATTTCTTCTTTAATTTTTCCCACAAACAATCTGTTGGGGACGAGCTTCACTGATGAAGAAGTGGTGGCGCAATCCGACGTCAACCTTACTAGAACTACGGTCGAAACTCTTGTTGTGGAGTTTGATCAAGCTAAGTACGAGGAGGCACTCTCCTCCGAATCCCTTAGCTCCAAGGCTATGCGCAAGGTTCCCAAAGTCTCTAAGGAGACTAAACCTCTAATTGCAGCTGAATCACCAAAGGAAGGCATTTCCTTTAGCATAGATTGCCCGGACAACCTCTCCTTTGGAGGAGTAGGCTCAGCTTCAGCCAAACTCATCAGTCGAGTTGAAGATTCTATACTCGCGCCAAAACAACGGGTATTAGGTCACAAAAAGCTCATTGTCGCGACAAACCTGATCAGTACAGTTAGTAATGTTGCTTCAAAAGCCTTAAGTCAGGCTAAGAAGAACGCCGCTCAACGAAGGAAAAAGATCCATACAAGGAGCATAACTCTGAGAAAGCCGATCTTTCGATCAACGCGAGCTTTATGTTCGTAAGCCTCAACACGAGCCTCGTGTTTCTACTTTAGAGCACAAGTCTCAAGTTGATGAGCCCAAGTATGAGCCTCATGTGATCCAATTAAAATGAGATCCTCAAGGAAGCGTCACACAACCAAAACGCAACCCTCAAGGGAGCGTTCCAACATCAAAACGCGATCCTCAAAGGCGCGTTCCAACATCAAACCGCTACCATCAAGGAAGCATTTCCCAAACTGAGCGTGACTCTCTGGAGGACATTCCAGAATCAAAACGCAGATCTTAGGACTGCGTTGATCAACCAAAATGCGACCCTCAAGGGAGCATTTCACCAACAAAATGCAAATGTCAGGCCTGTGTTACTCAAACAAAACGCGACCCACGCGTTCCTTCTCCGAAACGCGATGTGATTCATTGTGTTCAAAAGAATAGACATGGATTAAAGATTCATGTTCACCAAGAGCCAGTCTCATCTACTGGTGGATGGGGGTTCCAGCTCCGACCTCGCGCTCAATGGATAGTTCTCCTCAAGTATCCAATTTAAGGGACCTTTTATCGATAGAAAGACCGATGCAGCAAGCCACTCATTCATGTCAATGTGAGCGAAAGACCGGTGCAACAAGCCTCTCAGTCATGTCAATGTGAGTGATTTATTTCTACGGTCCTTTCAGAATGTTAATGTTGTGCTTCTGTGCCTAGACGGTCAGTGTTTGATCGATTGATGAACGTTGCTCGACCAAACAAGCGACGACGTTATTACAAGAAGAAATCTTCAGAGGCCGAGTATCCTGAAGTCACTATCAATATGATCGGTAGAGGGAAATCGTAAGTCCCTAGTTCTGATAAATCAGAGACAGATCGTTCTCTGAGTGTCAGAGAAATCATGAACGAATTTGAAGGAATATATCAACGCACTCAGACACGAACAAAAACCATTCCCCCTGTCAACTATCAGAGGTTAGCCAGAGGAACCAATTTCGATAATGAACATTCAGCCATCACGGAGTCTCAATCATCAAGTTTTTTCGTGGAACATGAGAGCTTCGCCTACATGCCAGGAAATCCTGAAGATCTCACAAAGAGGCTTGATGAGCAGCAAACCATGCTCCAAGCACAGCAGAAAACTATCAATTAGCTTCGAGCTATGATGGCTCAGATTTTTGTGGATAGGGCTAATTCCCAGAAAGCTGAGTCACAACCTTGGCAGGAATCCTCCCAGAAAGGAGCATTGGTGTCATTCCCCTTTTGATAATAGTTTGCTCGAGGGATATGCTATCCTAGAGGCCATTGGGAAGCCTGTGAAGGAGAAGGATTTTGTTAACAAGGTCGAGGTTCGAGATCATGAGATGAAATGGGAAGGAGAAGAACATTTTTCTTCGGGTTAGGTGGATCAAGGATCTAATGAAGAAGTAGTTCAGCCTCCTCCAGTTGCTGCCAATGCTCAGAGTTCGGAGGGCGACGATGGAAGAAGTAAGCGCAAATTGGTAATTTCCAATTTTTCAAATTCAAAAAGAGCGGGTTCTCAGGCATCCCTAAGAAATCTTAAAATTCGCTGGATTAGTTGCTGAATCAGCTCATTTCTCTCCCCCCGACTCCTCCGCTTACAGTTGTTGTTGTCGTTCCTGAATTGATTGAGGTCTTCTAGAATGGTAACCCCTTAACTGTTGAGCACAATCAATGGGAGGCATTGTTGCGTATCTAGGGTGTGGGCAGATCTAATTTGCCTCATCAGCATATCACATCTTCTGGGAATCTTCCATCCGACTCAACATCGGAGTCTATCTCTGAGTCAGCAAAGGTAGGTTCCAGTTCAGTATCCCTCCCACTTGGTTTTAAAAAATTCACCAAATCTAAGAAGAAGAAGCTAATTGGGCATTCGAAAATGGTCAACAAACCTCTTAGTGTAAAGAAGTTTCGCAAGTATTTGGCAGCTTCTTGTTCAAGGGATTCTTCAACTAAGAGGGGTAAGACCTCTTCTTCCTTTGCTTCTATTTATATTCCTATTAATGAGAAATCGGCCCTTGATATTGAAAGTACCCTAATGCCACTAGGAAGGAACCCTAGAGGGGGGGTGAATAGGGTTTATGCTAATCTAATCCGATTTATGCCAATTTAAACTTATTGACAAATATCCTAGCAAGTATGATATATGACAAGATATATATGCAAGGATATACAACTAATACAAGGGTGAAACAATATAGTGGATGAAATAAACTAGATGCAATAGGCGATATAAGCAATGAGCACAAGTGTAAATGAATGTCAATGTAACTCAAACACAAACAAATGATCACGGAGTTCGGACCTTCCGTCCTACGTCTCCGCTCCCCACTCCCGGGGAGAAATCCACTATCACACCGGGTTTTTAACGATCACCCGAAAACGCTTACACCACACAATATCGGTTTCAACGCTCACCGATCAACGTCTACAATCTCACAATGTAACTACACTAACTACCACCTCAAGTGTTGGTCTCTAGCCCGTGTCTCCCTCAAGTGCTCGGAATTATCACCTCTCTCTAGGCTACCGACGCCACTACTCTTGGGACAACCCCGTCTCTCACCACACACTCCTATTGGTGTACTAGTGTAATACAAGTGATCTCACAATGAAAGCTCAATACAAATAAATCGTTCTCTACAATAGATGAGAACACAATGTAGCACAACTCAATGTTACAATCTCTCACAACCCCAATAATACTATGTATGAAAATACTAAAAGCTCAAGTGGGTGTGTGTAACAATGAGATTCAATAAAAACAATCTAAACTCAATATAAAACTAGCATATGGAAATTAAGATCAAACATATAAAATAGCTAGATTGAGTTTAGGAAAACTTCTCTATATGATAACAAGAGATGGAGGGAGAAGAGTGAATGCTCAAACTGTAGAAGATGATCTCCTCAACTCTTGTGGAATTTAATCACAAAACCGAAACTCTTAAATTGCTTAAAAGCTTTTTAAACAAACACTAAACAAGCACTTAAACCCTTGTTAAACTTGTTTTTAAAACTTCTTGATTAACTCTAAAATATGAGAGCAATGGGGTATTTATACCCACACAAAACTTCAGCAAAAAACCAAGTGAAATGACCAAAAAACCCACACAAAAACAGAATCTGGAAATAGCCGTTACTGTTCAACGGTCGGATTTATAAGTCGACTTATAGTCGACTTGGTATAAGTCGACTTGGTATAAAAATGTAAGTCGACTTGCTAGATGAAAATAACACACAAAAATCAGCACATAAGTCGACTTGAAAAAGACATAAGTCGACTTAGTCTAAGTCGACTTAACAGTTCGAGGAAGTCGACTTGGCAGAGAGTTTTTGCACATTCTAGAGCAGTTCATAAGTCGACTTGTCAACTCTGATAAGTCGACTTATAAACGTGCACAGGCACTGTACATGCTGAAAATCTGATTTTTAAAGTGCCTTTAAAAATAGCAAATAAAATCCAAAAATTATGAAACTTTGGGAAATGTTTATAAACACGATAATAAACGTGTTACAAAAAGAATTTTTGGAATTGCATTCCCCATTAGTGAAAACTCATGTATTTTGTAAGTATGTCCAAAACATGAAAAGTTGATATACATGAAATTTAATGTTTTGACATAAACACAACTTTAAAAACATTTTCAAACGTTCTTATAGACTTAATAAAGGATATAAAATATTGTTATGAAGTCTATAAACTAGAAACACAATATTTTCACAAATATGATAGAATATGAAACATATGAACATATATATGAATATATATTCGTTTCATATCTACAAAATCAAACCAAAACATATATGTATATATATAAACCAAAACGTGTATGTGTGTATATAATTGAGCTTAAAGTACTAACACACATAATATAAAACCTAAAACTAAATTACCCAAGCAATCTTGATCTTCATTGAGCTCAACTTGGTACACGTTGCGGATGAAGCTTGACTTGGATCTTTAACATGAATTGCAAGGCTTCAATCACTACTCCGCCAACCTCCATTTGATATGATCGTTATGGCGCAATCCATCCATCCTCCAACACATTGTTTGTCTAGAATACCTAATAGGAAACATAAACACTAGACAAACAATATTAGGAATTGTTTGTAATCATCAAAACAAGATTAGAAGATGTAGGCTCATAACATGAGACCTAACAGATATTGCTAAGATTTCAATCAACTGTGGTTTGAAAGAGCCAAGTGGTTTGGATGGTATCATCGAACTTAAGTCTATAGAGATGGAGAGAATGAGGGAAATTTCTTAATTTCCTATCTCTTATTTGTTAAGTTTGTAGTTGATGTTTCAGTTCTTATGAAGATAGGATCATGGAATGTTAGAGCTCTTAACTACCCAATTAACTATAGACTTGTTAGAGATGGTATTTTCTATGCTAGTACTAACATTTGTTTTGTATTCAAGAATCCAAACTGCGTTCTGTTAAAACCATATACTCTGAAAAGTCTAGGTGATAATAGAATTTTATCTTGGCTTAGTTTAGATGCTTCTGATTCTAGAGGTGGTGTATTATTGGGCCGGAATGAACCTTTGTTTCATTATCTAGAGTCGTATATTTGTATTTTCCCTTTATCTGTCATTCTCAATCATACATCTCTCAGTGGAAGTTTATGGTTACTATTGTCTATGCCCCTATTAATAAAGAGGATAAAGAATATTGCTGGTAGGAATTAGATAGAGTTCGTAGTATTTTTTCCCTACCCTTGGGTGCTTTGTGGTGATTTCAACGTCACTCTCAATGTTAATGAAAGGAGTGATCGCTTTGGGTCTCTTCAGTACATTCATAACTTTAGGAGTTTGGTTGATAAGCTTTTTCTTATCAATCTTCCTCTCAATGGTAAATTTTTTACTTGGTCTAACTTGAAAGCTAACCCTGTCCTTACAAGACTTGATCGTTTCCTTATATCTACTGATTTTGAATCTAAATTCCCTTCCATGGTCCAATATTCTTCTCCTTCGTCATGTTTGGATCATAGCCCTATTATCCTTGACACCTCTTGTATCAAACCTAGACCTCTTTTTAGGTTTGAGAAGTCTTGGATGTCTCATTCTTCTTTTGCTTCTTTTGTCCAAGATTGTTGGAGGTCTTTTGCTTGTAGGGGTTCCCTAGTGGAGAGGTTAGCCTTTAAAATCAAGCTTATGAAAAGAAGACTTAAATGGTGAGAAAAAATATATCTTTGGATCTATTGCTTGTGCTAAGAAAACGCTTATTTCAGAGTTACAGTCTATTTCTCATCTTGAAGAGTTTCGTCATCTTTCTGAGTCTGAGTTCTCCCATAGAATAAGTCTTAAATTTCAACTGTATGTTTTTTCCAAAGCTGAAGAGGTTTATTGGCGCCAACGCTCTAAGTCTTTATGGCTCAAAAAAGGGATTTAAACTCTGATATTTTCTACAAAATTGCCTTTACTCATAAGCGTAGGAGTTTTATTCCTTTACTTGTGCATAATGAATGTCTGTTGTCTTCAAAAAATGATATCTGAGAGGCATTTAATTCATTGTTTTCCTCTCTTTTCAAAGCCTCTCATCTATCTTCTTTTGATGTTGATTGAGTTTATATATACCCTCATAATCCAGAATCTCTTTCTTTGCTAGATAATCCTTTTTCCCAAGAAGATATTAAGAAAGTTGTTTTCTCACTACATCCTAATAAATCCCCTGGTTTGGATGGTATTCCCATTCCTTTTTATCAATCCTTCTGGGATACTATTAAAGAGGATATATTTTCCTTTTTTGGTCTTTATATTAGGATACCTCCTCTCTTTATATCAATTTTTCTTTCATCGCCCTTGTCCCCAAAGTGGTTGGTGCTAATCATGTTAAGGATTTTAGGCCTATTAGTTTGCTAAATGGCCTTTTAAAAATTTTCACTAAAGCCCTTGCTAACAAATTAGCTCCTCTTCTTTCTTCTCTTGTGAATAATCCCCAATTTGCTTTTCAAGTAGGTAAATCTGTGTTTGCCTCTATCATCTTAGCTAGTGAAATGATACACAATTGTTGTTCAAAGAAGAAAGAGATTTATATTTTTAAAATAGACTTCATGAAAGCTTTTGATTGTGTTAGCTGATCTTTTCTTTTATCTCTTTCATGAGCTAGAGATTTTGGTCCTAAATGGTGTTCTTAGATTGAAAATATCATTGTTTCTTCCAAATCCTCTATTTTGATCAATGGCTCTCCAACTGGTTTCTTCCCTAGCTCTCATGGTCTTAAACAAGGTGATTTTCTATATCCTATGTTGTTTATCTTGATAGCTAATGTCCTCAAGAAAATGATCATCAATAGTGTAGATGCATGGGGGCTTTCTAAGCTTCATCTTAAGGGTCCCCTTAATTCTATTCGCTCACTACAATTTACAGATGATATCTTATTTTGTATAGAGCTACTCATTCTGATATCTCTACTCTCAAAATGATCTTTTACCTATTTGAAGACATCTCGGGTCTTAGTATAAACTATGCTTAAACTTCTCTTTTCTATTGTATTGTAGTAAAATTCTTGGTAGGGGTGCATGTTTTGCTAATTCCATGAAATGTTCTCTAGACTCATTCCCTTTCAAATTTCTAGGTCTTCCTCTGTAGCTAGGTTCTCTCTCCAAAAAAGAATGGCAACCACTCCTGGATTCGTTTTCTTGTAAACTCTCTCTTTCGAAAAGTAAACATTTGTCTATTGGAGGTCATCTTATTTAGTTAACTTAGTCTTGTCCTCTCTACCCTTATATTACATGTCTTTCTTCAAATTACCTAGATGGGTTGTCAAATCTATTGATAGATTGCATCGAAATTTCTTATAGGGAGGGTCTTCTTCTGTTAGTAATGGTAAAGCTTTAGTGAAGTGGTCATTTATCTGTAAATCCAAACAAGAAGGGGGTTTAGGGGTTCTTAATCTAGTTAAGTTGAATATCGCTCTTTTATCAAAATGGGTGTGGAAAGTTTTGAACCATGACTCTTTCGTTGGGAATACCATTTCAGCTCTATATAGTCTTCATAATTTCCCTCTCTATAGTACATCAAACTTTAGATCAGTATCTAAATTTTGGCATGATGTGGTTTCTGTTAGCATAGCATTGAGAAGTATGACGCTATGAAACTTGGGTGAGTCTACTAGAATAAGATTTTGGGAAGATAAATGGATAGGTAATTATTCTCTAGCTAGCTGTTTTCCTGAGGTGTATAAGTTGGCGTTCTCGAGTAATGTCTCTATGGCCTCCCAAGGTATGATGAGGGGCAACTTCTAGATTTGAAAACTTGTCCTCAAGAGAGCTACCACTAATCCTATATATCAACAATTGGATGTTTTGCTGGAGCTTTTAGCGACTGTTCCTGCTGTATCCGAAGCTCTAGATTCTCCTTCATGGCATATTTCCAAGAGTAACTCCTTCTTTGTGAAATCTCTTTATCGTCTTCTCCATTTTGGTGGTGTTACCTGTGATCTACATTAGTTTATTTGGGATTCATATATACCTCTCAAAGTTAAGATTTTCTTCTGGTTGTTAGCTCAGAACAAACTACAAATTAAAGATAATTTAATCAAAAAAGGAAGGATAGGAGACCACTTATGCTCTGTTTGTCATGAAATTGAAGAATCAACAGATAATCTCTTCATCAAATGTCAGTATGCTCGTGATATATGGCAATTCTTTCTTCCTTCGTGAGAATTAACTCTTTCTAACATGATCTTATTCAAATGATGAAGTTTAGGGGGGTAGTTTATCAATGATAAGAACAGTCGTTTGCTCTGGTCAATCTTGTTGCCTACATTGTGCGGGTACTTATGGAGAGAAAGAAATAATATGGTGTTTAATGGTGAAATTAGAGATCCTTCCAAGGTGGCATCTAATATAGCATATTTTCTGTTGTTCTGGATAGGTTACTTTCGGCATAAAAAAGCAGCCAAGTTGAAATCTATTATTCAAGATAAGAAGATTGACGGGCTTTTGAATAATAGCGAGAATACTAGCTGGTCGATCTCGGTTCCCAAGCTGATTTGGGTAATGGTAGATTCTTTGCTTTTTTGTTCACTTTTGTGGCTAGAGTTTTTGTGATCAGTTGCTTAGTGTTGTTGATAGGTCTTGATACTATACCTTTAGTTTAGATTTAGAGTTTTTGAATGTTGGATGAGGTGACGGCTATAGTTCTCTCTCTCCTCCCTTTCTATTGCTCTTAATCTTGCTTTAGGTTCTCTTTTGTACATATATGGTTTATATAATATACATCTTTTGAAATAGGGCATCTGGTCCTATTTTTTACTTAAAAAAATATCCTAGAAGTTTGCCACTTTCAATTATGAGTATAAAGAACCATGATCTCATTACTGACATGGACCAAACTGATAACCTTGAAAATGCTACATAACTACTCAATATTTATAGGATCTTCCATCATATGTGAGCTATAGCAGTCGAATTTGAGGAGGCTATAGCAGCCGAAAGGGCGGCTACGGAGACTGCCGAGAGGAAAGTCGCCAATTTAGAGACCGAGCGTGCGACTTGGGGCCAAAATGAAGGCAAACTGTGCCGGAAGGTAGAGATAAGGGAGGATATGATTATGGGTCTTCAGGGGCATCACCCCAAGCAATCAGCCACCATCGCTAAGCTGAAGGAAGAGATCGACCACTATCAACACGAAATTATTCGCAGACAGTATTTATGGTCACGAGATTGATTGTAATATAAAGACCATTATCACTCTTATGAGTATTCTTCGGGGCTATCCATCAGTGAGTTTAACTGGACTTTGCATCTAACCCAATACCCATGTTTTCCGTTTTCCTCTATATGATTTTCGATGTAAATCTTACGCCAGTACACAAACATGGGAAATTCTTAGGTTCTCATGGAGCACCTAAGTGTCTACACCCCTCCAATAGGAGGGTGCATCTATCACTAGAGGGGAGAATGTGATGTCACATTCTCTCCTCTAGTACTACATGTCCCCTTCCTATTAGACGAGGGTAGGCATCTTGTCTATTCCATAGAGTGGGCAAGAATTTCTCCATAAACAAGATCTTGTGAGTTGTGAGCCATAAGGAGTATTATAATTTTTTTAATAATAATTTTAACTATTTTCTTTATGGACAAAACGACCCAATCAGTCAGAGCTTGTCCTCATAACTTTTGTGCTCATGATTTTTTATAGGGAAATACTCTGGGTGTTTACCTTTTTTCAGAAGGAATCAAGATAACTAGGAACACGAGAGATGCCCACCACTAAAATGGCTTTTAATTTTGACCAAAACAGCTTGCTTTATAAATGGACACTAATGATTTGGAGAACCAACTTGAGTCAGACGCAACGCAACCACGTGCGCATGACAACAAAAACTAGCTGCGTTTCTAGGACCGGACGGCCTCAGTGACGTGCCAGCACCGAAAATATTATTATTGAGATAATAATGATGATAATAATAACCATATCAATAATTGCATGAGGAGAGATTGCTCACGCTCGACTCAATCATTTTGAGTCGAATCGAATTGCGTCGTTTTGTTCTTTTTAAGTCGACGTCGGAAAGATCCAATTGCAGTACTGCCTGGATTTTCGATCAAGAACTGTTTTCAGTGCCGTGGCTTATGCAATTTTTATTCAATATTTATTATTATTATTTTTTTTTTTAAGATAAGACCGCATGATCGCACGCAAGGAGCAGAGATAGAAAATATCAACACAAATAAAATCGAATAATATATATGGGATTTATAACTTTAACAGGCGCACGGTAGTCTTGATCACAGCATACGTGACAGGTGTTGGTTACTTTTTGTTAGATTAACGGATGACTTTTTTTCGCACAAAGAAGGTGAATTGGGAAGGTAGGAAGGAGAAATTAAAGATATTTATCATCGTAGCAATCCTAATGATATGAGACTGATTACTTTTACTAGTAGAGAAAACATAGCATTGGCGACGGGGAAATCCGTCGCTAATACAGTAAAATCCGTGACCGATACACTTTCGCGATGGGGAACAGTCCGTCGCCAATGAACATTGGCGACGGAAAACATTGGTGGCGAACTATGTCCGTCGCCAAAGAACATTAGTGACGGGCAAGAGCCGTCGCCAATGAACATTAATTAGAGTTTAATCAATCGGATGGAATTAGGATGGTACGTACAGTGTGAAACTTAGTAAACTCAGTAGCTTGGGGGAGAACAAGATAAGCTTCATATCAATTGACCAGCATCGTGTACGTACATAACAAATGGACCGTAGACAAGGATTTGTGGATCGCTATACATCAGATACTAAAAGTTTGCGACGAGTAGCCAAGTCCAATAATTACTGATCATGCATGAGTTCAGTCTCATCTTCCAACTTCAACTTATGGCTCATCTTAATGCAGTCGGAAAAGGAACAAATATTATTGATGACTTTTTATACCCCATTCAAAGATACATGAACCGTGTGGTGTTTTAATTTAGAAATTCTGAGGAGGGGGGGAAAACTGAAAACATGTGGTTCAGGGGTGTATGAGGACCCAAATTTGGATGGAATGGGATATGATAAAATGTTATTTAAGTGTACAAGACAAAATAGATTATCTACAATTTGCTCAAGAAGGTTTTTATTTATTTTTCTTTTGTAATAGATTCTAGCGTTATGGCACGTGCGATCCGCGTGCATTAATTAGAATTTCTATTGAAATAACATAGTGGGCGTGCGGACTCTAATTCCAAAATGGGCTTTCAAGTGTAAGTTTTTTTCTTCCAGAATTTATATCCAAAAAGATTAAATAACTATACGGTAGATGTATAAATTGAAGCAGCCATTTTTTAATTTTTAACATAAGGAGTACTATATATACTTACGTATAGAACCTTCGCTTTTCAAAAATAAAATAAAAAGAACTTTGGTTATTTCTCAATTTGTATACTCCATTATTTTCAGTTCATGCAGTACATATCATCAGTTTTTTTCTTTTTTTTTCCATATTTCCAAGTTTATCTCTCGAATGAGTTTTAGAGTATTATAAGTTTTGACAGCATTTTTAGATTCTTAAAGTTGTGACTCACACGGAGTAGGACGTAGCTCACGTGGGTGTGGGCTACAGTTTTTTTTTTTTTTTTTTTTTTTTGACACTATAAAAAACTAGATATCGAGATTGATCCTATTTGAGTTTTAGCCTAACCTGTCGAGGAATAAAAGCAGAGGAGGGAGGTCAAAGCTTAAGAAAAATTGGACCAATACTCGCTCGGTTTTTGCCAAACACAGGCTCAGCAAACCAAAGTGTAAGCGTGTCCATTATACATTTTTACTAGCAAGTTCACCCTTCCGGAAATTACCACATTATATTTCAAATCCAGCACTCTACAACATGCTATATGATTAACTACTGCCTACTAATTTCTCAAAATTCAATGCAACGACTAGAAAAACATTCTAAACTTCTACAGCAACAAGAGAAACAGTCTCCCATCTCATTTCTCTCTCAGTTCCAGCCAGCATCAGGCCAAAAGGCTTTACCAACAGCCAAGTTATTCTCAGCAAGTTGTTTCAGCACATCATCGTACTCCTTCATCAGTGAACCCAAACCAGCCCCTACAAACGCATCCTCACAAGAATCATAATACCCGATGAGTCCGCCGATACTATCCTTCATGCCCGACTTATCGCCGTTGGCCACCGCCTTGCTCGCCTTATCGAGAACGTCAAGTGCGCTCACGTACCCTCCGACGCACGTATTGTGCAGAATGTCCTTGGAGCGATCGTCGCTGGCTGAGTCTTTGGCGAACACCTTCGCGTTGTCGACCGCTGCCTGGGTACTAAACACCGTCGCCATGATCATCAGCTGAAGAACCTCGGTGGCAGTCGCCGTACTTAGAGGGCTATCCGCCACAGACTGCACTGACGAAACACAGCGGTCAGGGTACGTAGATTTTGCGCACACAGCGTTCACGTCGAGCTCGTCGGAGGCGGAAGAAGAGATGGCGGAAGAAGCTGGCGTCGGCGACGACCAGAAGGCGTCGAAGATGGACCTGCTGTTGCCTACGAGATCCTTGTTCATATATCCAAACTCGCTCACGGGCGAAGGCAAATTATTTTCTTTGAGCTTATCCTCACAAACCCTAAAGCAATTCTCAAGCTTGTCGAAGCTCTTGGTGACATCGCGCTTGTTATCGTCAGCTATCGCCTTGTTGGCCTGTTCGACAAACGAGGAGGCCTTCTCGAACTGATACATGCATTTTCTAAGTGCGGATTTGAGGTTGGGGTCGCTGGTGCGGTCGTGGAGCTCGCTGGCCTTGGTGAGGGAGGCGTTGGCGTTGAGGCCGGCCGCTTTGAGGAGGACGTTGACGACGGTGAGGGGGTCGGAGGAGCGGAGGTTAGGGGTTGAGGACTGGACGGTGGACATGCATTTGCCGGGGGACGGTGCTCTGCTGCAGATGGCGTCGACATCGAGCTTGTCGGTGGGTGAAGAGGAGATGGGATGGAGGAGGGAGGAGATGAGGAGGAGGAGGAGGAGGTGGGTCTTGTTCATGGTTTGAGCGATGTCGGTGAAGCGTGAGAGGGAATAGAGTTCCGCTTTAGATTATCACCAAACTCAAGGCAGGGAGGGGGCGGCCGTGAAAGTAGTCAGGTGGGGGGAAAGGAGCGTGAAGCGTTGTTTGAACAACAGAGCGTTCGAATTATTTCTTACAAGTGGTCGTCGGGCCGTGTTTATGTGCACATTTTTCTTAATTAAAACACTCTCCGCTTATATGGGAGGTTAAACTTAGGAGTAGTTTATTTATTTCATGCGATACGGAACCTCGTTTGCTACGCGAGAGTAGAGTCAAATGAGAATGGGTAAAAAATATAGGAAGGGGATGAAGTAGATGTGGGAATTGAATGCAAGTTCTCATTCTCATATTTGGGCACATTTAGAGAATGAAAAGGGAATGACAATCTTATTCTAATTCCCATGTTTGGTATCATTTGTTCAAAAGTAAGAATAAAATTTAGTTTTCTAATAATACCCTTACAAAAACGCAGAATTTTAAAAACATAAAAATATTTTAAAAATGACTAAACAATTCATTTTTTTAGAAAAATAAGTTTTATAGAAATTATATTTTTCTTACAGAAATAATTTTTCAGTTGATAGTTATATTTTGGTACACTGCCTCAGCAACAGTTTCAAACTTTTGGCTTACTAATTGAAAAATAATTTTCATAAAAAACTATTTTCGATTATAAATAATTATAATTCCACATTTCTAACTTTTAATGATACATGTCTACTAATTGGCAGCGCAGCTAATGCTACTAGCATCACTATGCACAAACATATACAATAGACTAAATTATGTATGCATGCTACATGATTTATGGCTGAATTTCATGTGCATGCATGAAAAGAGAGATCGGAAGAAATCACTAAAATTTGAAGGATTAGAAAAACATGTTAACTTTTAGTCTGTATATAAAATTTCTATGGAATTTCAAATGCACCCATAACTTTCAAAATTTTGATTAGGAATAGAAAACATCCAAAAAATAAAATATTTGCTTCGATGGAACTTCAAATCATACTTCCAAAGATAAAATATTTGCTAACCTAATTTACCAATAGATTACGCAACCGAGTCGCCAAAAGATAAAAAAAATTACTGTAAAGATTAGCCACACATACATAGTTTAAAAAAGAAATAATGGTCACCTAACTGAGTCGCATTAAGGCGAAGGCGAGATTTTTTTTCCTACTTCAGACGGTTCGGTATTAGGGCAAAGGTGAACAAAGAATAGTATTTTAACATTTTACATCTATTTGTATATTTGTACGAGCTGGTAATGATATTATTTCTATAGAAATAATTTTTCATATGGGAATTTATATCTATTCGTATCTTTTAAGGAGGGTATAATCGAAAATTATTTAATTATTTTTGTTCTCATTTAAGTGGGAATATCAATTCCTTCTCAAATGGTTAGGAATGACAACTCCCACATAAAGTGAAAATTGATAAAAGAAGTAGGAATAGTAATTCTAGCGTCTAAAAATACATCGTATTTGGTATGCATGAATAAATAGTTGAAATTATATTTCATTCCCACTCATTCCCGCGTACCAAACTGAGGCATTAGCTTCCTCGTTTAGAAAAAGTAACAAACCCGTGAGAACTGCTGTCAGCCACGTGAAACATTTTCATTCCATTCTCAGGTCAACACAAGGGACACAAAGATACAGCTCGATGCCCATATAAACAGATCACAACCACAAGCTATATAAATCAACGGCTACGATGAGAGCTATATAAATCAACGGTTGTGATGACAGTAGTAGTCTCTCCGCTACTTTTCGGTACCCATTTGTTTAACCCTAGTCTTAGTAATGCAGATCACTCCCTTTCGTTCTGCCCTGATATAATCCCCTATTCCTTCCTTTAATCAGTGACTGTCATCCGTTGCAGAATATTCGCTTCCGTTGTAATCGGTTTTGTGTAAAGTATTCAGCTACCAATCCAATCCAATTTTTCAACTAATTCACCGGCACGCTGTGGTCATCGATCAGTATACTACACATATTTCGCACTTCAGGAATCAATCCATGGTATGCTAAAACAATAGTTGATACTATCATCCCAAAAATGAGGCATAATTACTCGAGCCTAATCATTCTTTGCTTATTCGTTGGCCATGAAACCATAATCTCAACTTTGTGTTCTCGTCTCTCCATGCTCATTCTAAACTATAGAGTCTAAACCCTCTAGCTCACTTTCCAAAAATCGTCGAGTCTCATCAACTAATCCACGACATTACGGAACGTGTATAATGATGAAGATGAAGGATTTGAAAGGACTTTCAGGTGCGCGCACACTAACATGTGTATCATGAAGTATCAGATCTATTGCGCGTGCAGCTACCAGTTTGTGAATGTAGTTGCAACATCACGAGCGCGTTCGTTCGGAATAATGTAGTTGGAGCACTGTGTTGTTCCAACTACATCTATGAGCATTAGACATCATCGCAACACCAAAAGGGTGTCGCGTCCCACTGGGGTCATGGAGTGTCGCAACGACATGGGTTGCCACTATGCGGATGCAGAGTGCTTACTCTAAATGATTTTTGAATTGATCAATCACGACATCTGGTCATGAACTCACGCCCCTAACATGGTGTTTTTGAGATGTCATGAACTCACCCACCTAACATGGTGTTTTTGGGCAGAACTTACCGGATCAGTAAATGTAGTTGCAACATCATGAGCGCGTTCGGAATAATGTAGTCGGAGCAGTGTGTTGTTCCAACTACATCTATGAGCATTAGACATCATCGCAACACCAAAAGGGTGCCGCGTCCCACTGGGGTCGTGGAGTGTCGCAACGACATGGGTCGCAACTATGCGGATGCAGCAATATGAGTTGCTGCCTGTAGGTGTTGCAAGGCCCTCCAACCCTAACACAGACATTCTGAAGTCTGTGTCAACAAATATGATAAAGACCATGTTTCTTAAAAATGCATTCGTTTTCTATCCCCTCGTGTCCTTGTATTTTTTTATATAATTCTTGAATTCATCGATCAAGAACCAGATCCTAAGTCCTCGTGTCCCTATAAACTTCCCTTTTAATGTTTGAAATTGCATAGAACTCAGATATCTAAAGAAATACGCAATTATCACATGTTCACACATTGCATTCTACGAAATTCACAAAACTACGATGAACCCGAATATGCAACTCAACCACTAAATGGTGGAAAAAGTACATAAAAGTACCAATTAAGATAATAAGATGGTCTAAATTATTTTTGAAGAAAAAAAAGACAAAATTCCAAGACGAACCCAGTTCCACGATCGATCTCAAACTATAGCAAACCCAACAAAACGGATCAACAAGTCATCATAACATTAAAAAATAAAACACAAAAAGAAATGGACGGTCTAACGGTAAGACTTCTGGAACCTGGCGCGGGCGCCGCGGCCGCCGAACTTCTTGGGCTCGCAGCGCCTGGGGTCGGCGACGAGGAGGGTGCGGTCGTAGCCGACGAGGATGTCCTTGATCTCCTTCTTGGCCTGCTCGTCCACGTACTTCTGGTAGAACGCCACCAGCGCCTTGGCGACGCTCTGCCGGATGGCGTAGATCTGCGACGTGTGGCCGCCGCCCCTCACGCGGATGCGCATGTCGACGCCGGCGAAGCGGTGGCGGCCGAGCAGGAGGATCGGCTCGAACGCCTTGTACCGGAGGATCTCCGGCTTCACCAGCTCGATCGGGGACCCGTTCACCTTGATCAGCCCGCGGCCGCGCTTGCAGTACGTCACGGCCACCGCGTTCTTCTTGCGCCCGAAGCACTGCACCGACTCGGTGGCGGCGGGGGCGGACGCCATCGCCACGTCTAGGTTTTTTTTTAAGGGCTAGGGTTTCGGGGAGAGGCGGCTGCAGGGTGATGGGGGAGCTGGGAGATGAGGGCTTATATAGGGAGGAAGCTTAGGGCTCGTTCGACGGGGCATCAACGAAAGCCCAAAGTTAAAATGGGCCTCACTTAATACTAGACAATAAATTTAAAAAAAAAATTAAAATGGCGTGTTTACTTTTTTTTTTTTTTTTTTTTGTGAGAGAGGAGATTTTAAGAATATCTATGTTTAACAAGTTGTTCTGAACCATTTCACCCGACTAGTAGAAAACAATTTAGAGATTTTAAGTATTTATTTTATGATTCATACAACTCGTTCATGCAAAAAGATTATTCATTTTAAACAATTTACCACTTCCTGACAACTGAATAGCATGTAACTTTAAAGTAATAAGTAAAGAGAATTTCAAAATACAAAAGAAATACATAAAATTCTCATGACAAAATATCAGAGGACTTATTACACGAAATGATCACATAATATTGTGGTATTTTCTCTCAGGACCACCATAAACACAAATTTTCATAAGACCACCGTGATGATATGCATTTTTAACAGAGTGTTACCAAGTCACAAGTTCCCTTCCTATCCCGTTAAATAATATGTTAAATTTCTAAGATATCCTCCTAATGGGTCTATTTCATTTTTACATTATATTTTCTGAATCCAGCAAAATATTTTATTCCCATTAAAATTTACTCAAATCCCTCAAAAAAAACATCCCGAATAAATCCTCTCCAAAATTCAATTAGGATGAGCATAATTTCATGTTGGCTTCATGGGCAAATAGAAGCTCAACGGTGGATATCTTGTGGTGATTTCCTATATGCGCTGTTTGGATGGAGGGTAGAGATGGGGAGGGGAAGAGAAATGAGGCTTTCACCTTGTTTGGGAGTTTTTTTAAGGAGGGTAGAGAGGGGGAAGGAAGGGGAAAGGAGGTTAAAATTGCTTGGTTTTCTTCCCCCCGATTTGGGCGGTAGAGGAGGGTAAAGGAGGGTAAAGGGGTGTAATGACATTCTTACCCCCATCAAAACAAATAAAAGGGCTGATGTGTTTTTAGTATAAAGTCATTTATGTAAATTTACATATATTTACTTCCTTTCACCTTCATTCAACTTTATAATTCTCTTCCCTTCCCTTCCCTTTCCTTCCCGTTGTTTACCTTTACTTATAGAAAATGAAATTTCTTACCGGGTTTTCTAAAGTTGCGGGGTTAAAAAGGAAAGAAAAAAATAATAATAAAATAAAACCTTCCAATTTTATCTCCCTAGTTCTCCATCGCGGCGCTGGAGACGACGATGATAACGAACCCCGCCACCGTCCCCAGCCCCTCCTCCCTCTTCCTCCCTCGTCGCCCTCCCCTCCTCCGCCAACGCCTCCCCAAACCCGTCGGCCTCCCCATCTCGCCCCGCTCCGCTCCCGCGCCCGCGCCCGCGCCCGCCCTCTGCGCGCCGCCCCAGATCGACATGCTCCCCGACCCCACCACCGGCGTGTTCCTCCCCCGCCAGCAGAAGGTCGTCGTCCTGTGGGACCTCGACAACAAGCCCCCCCGCGGGCCCCCCTACGCCGCCGCCCTCGCCCTCCGCCGCGTCGCCGAGCTCTTCGGCCGCGTCGACGCCATCTCCGCCTACGCCAACCGCCACGCCTTCACCCACCTCCCCGGCTGGGTCCTCCAGCAGCGCCGCCAGCGGCGCAGCCTCGACGCCCTCGAGCGCAAGGGCCTCCTCCCCCAGCAGGCCCCCTCCTCCCCCTACGTCTGCTCCGTCTGCGGCCGCAAGTGCCCCACCAACCTCGACCTCAAGAAGCACTTCAGGACCCTCCACGAGCGGGAGCGGAACAAGAAGCTCGCGAGGATGAGGCAGCTCAAGGGGAAGAAGAGGCTGAGGTACAGGGAGAGATTCATAAGCGGCAACGCCAAGTACGAGGAGGCGGCGAGGGAGCTGATCACGCCCAAGAGGGGGTACGGGCTGGCGGCGGAGCTGAGGCGGGCGGGGGTGTTCGTGAAGACGGTGGAGGACAAGCCGCAGGCGGCGGACTGGGCGCTGAAGAGGCAGATGCAGCACTCGATGACGAGGGGGATCGACTGGCTGCTGCTGGTCTCGGACGACTCGGATTTTAGGGACATGGTCAGGAGGGCGAGGGAGGCGGAGCTGAGGACGGTGGTCGTCGGGGACGGGAGGAACGTGCTGGGGAGGGAGGCGGATCTGTGGGTCCCGTGGACGAGGGTGGAGAGCGGGGAGGTGGGGGAGGAGGTGCTGAGGTCGGGGAGGAGGAGGAACGAGTTTGAGGGGGAGGGGGATGAGGGGGAGGGGTTCTTGAGCGCCAGGTTTTACGAGGGAGCAGGGGACGCGGATGAGGAGCTGGAGGTTGCGGCGGAGGAAATTGTTGGCCGGAGCCCTGATTGGTCTGGTGGCAGCCGGCGCGGTGGTAGGATGTCTGCGTTTTCGGAAGAGGATGCCGAGGATGGCGTTTTCGATATGTTTGGGCCGGGCTTGCCCGGTCAGGAATTTCTTTCGGAGGGCGAAGAGGAGGATGATTATTACATCTGAACATCAACGAGGGTAAGTAAATTGCTGTTGGTGGTGTTTCTTGGTGTGTAGCACCAATGTTTATAGAAATGCAGTCTCATCATCCATCTTTGTGACTGAAGAGAAATAAATTGACGAAATTTGATTTATTTTCAACGATCTTTCACAATGCCAAATGTTTAGCATGTCTTTAGAATCAGGTAGAGTGCATTGTCAAATTTGCAGATAAGGAAGTCTCCGTAGTGATGGGAATTGAGCTTATAGCTACACCTTCATAGTTTTGATGGATTAGTTTCTGAGACTGGCTGCAATGAACTCTTACACGAAGGTGATGGTCTCAAGATTCTTGTTAAAAACTGTTCTATATGAAGTTCGCATTATAAAAGTGCCGCTTTTGAACTCTAAGCACATCAATTTATGAGCCAGAGGGAGTTATCTGCAATTTATCCCTCTCAACATGTCAATCCGAGGGTGATAAGTGCTTACAAAAAAGATGAGGTTCTGAGAAGTGATGAATAGTTAAGCACGACCGACAGGGGTGGAGCCAGAAAATTTTATTGTGCGGGGGAATAGATAAGTGTCTTCTCTATTTCATAAGGAAGTTAATAGTATATTCAGATTAACCTTTGACGTTTTTCATTCAAAGATCTTCAGTATCAAAATCCAATTACTAAAAGTCATACGAACATATAAAACAATAGACGTAGATAATTCCCTCTTGCTAGGACACTTCATGGAATCAAATTCCCTTATGATATCTTTGTAGAAAAACTTTCTGCAAGTTCCTTTTCAAATGTAAACAATTAAGTTGCCTTCAAGAAATCTATTAGCCATCTAGTTGTGAATTTATAAAACATTCACTTGGATAATGCCTTTAGATAGGCGTAGCTGTAATTACTCCCTATAAATAAATCCAACTGTAAATAATTTTGAAAAATTTATTCTAATATAAATTTTTGATTGATTAGTATCTAAGACTGGCTGTGAGATGAACTCTTGCGTGAAGGTGATGTCTCAATATTCTTGTTAAAAACTATGCTATATGAAGTTTGCATCATAAAAGTGCTCCTTTTGAACTCTGAACAGTGCATAACTCAAGTACTACTGTCATACAATCCATGTCTAACGCCAATTAAAAACATTGAAGCTATTGGCTGCTATGGTCTTACTCAAAAGCTTTAACTCCGACAAATGTTTGTTATTCTTTAGATAATGAGGTCTATGGGAGTGATTGAGCTATAACCTTTCCATCTAGCTTTAGTTTTGTTGGTTGATTAGTTTCTGAGATTGTCCGGGGTGAGGCAATTCATCAATGAAGGTTGAAATAGTCATCAATCTTGTTAAAAAATTGGGTACATTGTAGACAACCAAGCTCATACCTTCAGTAAACCTATCACCTTCAACTCATTTATTAGAGTTATGACCCATCAATTTATGAGGAAGAGGGAGTTCTCTGCAATTTATCCCTCTCAACATGTCAATCCAAGGGTGATTAATGGTAATAAAACAGTTGATAAGTGAGTAGTTAAGCACTGCTGAAGTTATAGGTGAAGGGGTTATCTGCAATTTACCTGGAAAAACTAAGCTAGACGAGTTTTGCATCATAAGGATGCTTCTTTGATACCTGATAATCTGAGTACCTGTACGGAACAAATTCTTCTATGGTGATCCCATGTCTAGAACATATCTGACATGATTCCTCGTGGATATGTGCTCCACACATTCAACTCTTACCGTTCACTTTATAACTTTCCAATACTTTGTGACTTTCTGTTTGGATTACTCTTTTATAAGCATTGCGCATATTAGAATTTGATGCTTCTTTACTTTCATGTAAAATGCCAATAGCTGTTTAAAAATTACTGCATAATAATCTGTAGACACTTGGAAAATGACTTAGAGAAGCTTGATAACCACAAACTACTCAAAACTTTTTTTTTAGGAAAGGCATGAGGCTGAGTTTTAGTAATAGTAAAGAACTAATATATTTACAGACGAATCACTCTAGTTCTTAGTAGTAGTAGCCTAGTAGGTCTAACTTCAATAGCTGTACGTTCCATGGGTATAAAACTTCGCACTGAACTAGCATAATAGGAAATATGTTGTGAAGGTTATTTCCTATATATGATTAAGAAATGGAAAGTGAATGCTTGTTATATAACGATCCTAATACACAAAGTTTTATACTTGATTGTTTGTTATACATCAAACTATTGAAATCCAATTTTCCTATATGTGATAAAGCATTAGAGGAAATATATGGCGAAGTTTATCCTGTTGATCCATCAAGTCTCAGAAACTGAATCTGGAACAGAATCTGTTGATGTTGGTTGAATGATCAATATCTGTTAACAAAGTCGAGGGGATCAGCTTTTTTATGGCTAAAACACTCGGATGCTTAGAAGCAAGATCACCGAGAAGCTAAATGAAGATGAAGAAAATGAAAGTGAAGCTTTGAATGAGAGAGAACGGACTTTTGAGTTTTGGGTCTGGAACCCTATTTTGTAGTGAAAGATACTTGTGAAATAGTAGCTGAGGCTATTATCTAATGTCAGCATATATGACCCATCAAACTAACACCTCTCAGGATAACTCCTATACTGATTACTTTAAACATTGGAGTTCCATCTGCATGATTGGTCGATAATCCTAGTTATGGTCGAGTATCAAAACTGGTTCCAGTAAAAAATTTGGCATTTCCAATATATTCCTCCTGGTGTTTCCTTTTGTCTTGCTGACATGAAGTTTGCCTGTACATGGATTAATAATAATTTGAGTCTTTACTCTGATGAAATTCTGTAGTTTTCTTTCGTCATTTTTATCCTTCTATGTCAACATGAGTTTATATCCTTCATTATTGTTGCATCTATGCACATCCATATCATCATTTATATAAAGTTTGATGCATCAAGTGTCATGTCAATTTTAAAAGCCATTACTTCCCCTGGTTAACTCTGAAGATTTTAAAAGCCAAATGTGCATATATCACATTTGGCTAGCAAGGAACAAAATAGTTTCCCGGAACACTAGATTGCGGGTTGAGGACTGCTTGAAATTGATTCAGTTTCGTATTAAGATTCAATGCAGCAGGATATCAAGGCTTAAGGATTCCGGTTTTAATAGTCAGGGGGCGAAGGCAAGGCACATTGAGCCTGTGTTGCTTTCAAACAGGAGAAGCTAAATGTAGCTGGGTTTTTTTTTCCTTCAGTTTGTATGGTCTCTATTTCTCAGATGTGAGGGGATTGTCTGTTTTTTTTTTCCAGTTTGTTTGTGAGGGGCCACAGTTCTGTATTCAGTTTTGTTCGAACTTCATCGATTACTGGTAAATAAGATTCATTGTTTACTTGGCAAAAAACTGTGAAGATTTATCAGTTTCATGTGCTGTCGCTATTTCTTGAGCTTGTGATACACTCAATTATGTTTTTTCTGTAAATGATTTATGTTGTTTGCCATCCTTTTATAGTTCAAAAGCAAACTGTTAGCTTTTATTTCCTTCTGTGAATACGTTCTCCAAACAACAAACTATTTTGCCTTCATTCTCATAGTCTGAAGTATGTGTCGACTGTATGATTTTGTGTTGGATAAAGTTTTCTTATTGATGTATGTACACTTCGGTTCATGCTGTTGATTAGGATTCAGAAATTCTCATTGAAAACCTTCAGCAATTACTTCTTTCCCAATTTTTATGTTCATTCTACATTTGTTCTGTTCTATATTCAGTTTTCTTTCCTGTACAGTTTCCCAAAGGTTTATGTTACTTCTAGACTTTTGTAATGCTAGGAGAAATAAACTCAAGGTAAGGTAAGCGTGACTGGGCTAGGTTGGCCCGTGACCCGTACTGAACTAGCCCACTCCGGGTTGGATTTGAAGCGGTTCGGTAGAACACTGGCACCTTTGGTTCGGCTCGATTTCAAAGTTGGCCGGGTACAAGTATATTTCTGAAACCTAGGCCCGAACTCGAACCTGGCCCGCAAACCCAACCCAGCTCGGATTGTACTCGGGCCTGGAGCGAGCGCGGGACCCAACTCGCGCCCCATCTCCATACTGTCAGTAGTTTTTATTAAAGTAAATTAGTTATTAGTGACTATTTGATAATCTAAAAAATAATAACAAAGTTAAATGTGTATGTTTTTTAAGTAAAAGAAATTTGTAGGCCGAGTCCAAAGCCTTTCTCAAGATGCAACTGAATCTTGATTTTAGGGGCTGTTTAGTTTGTGGATTGCATGTGAAGGATTTTAAAAAGAAAAACGCATATTCAAAATATTGTTTGTTGGTAACGAACATTAACGAGGGTTTCCATGAAAGATGAAATCCAACCAACCTCTGTTTGGTTTCACGTGATTTTTTGTCGAGGACTTACGACTAAAATCACAATTCCGACTGAAAGACCAACATAAATTTAGAAAATTACATCTAATGCATGCATCCTGGGTGAACTCCAAATCTGTAGTATAAAAAACATCAATCAAACAAAAGAACGTATTTGCTTCGTAGGAGCTCCTTATAGCCGTGGCAACCTCCACTTCCTGTTCCCAGACAAGATCAAGCCAATCTGTGACACATTTTGAGACTAGCAAAATCTAATCCTATATAGCAATTAATGCTGGCCCCTATAACTAGGCCTGAGCATGGTTCGGTCCAAACCGAAAAAACCGACCGAACCGACCCGAACCGACCCGAAAAAATCGGTTTTATGAGTAGGACGGTTCGGGTCGGTTTGAAAACTTTTCAACCCGAACCGACCGAATATAGTGCAATACTACCCCTTCTGATTTCAAACCCTACCCGACCCGTCCCCAAAGAGTCAAAAACTCAAACTCTAAACTTATTTTCTGGATCATTATGGGTTAAAAAAATATCATTATATCAGTGTTTAATGCTTCATAATCTCCTACTTTGTTGATATTTCTTTTCTTTAACACAGTTTGTTTTTTGATAAGAAGTTTGATGAAATTAGAACCGAACAAACCGAACCGAACCGTACCGAACCGACTTGCAACAGTACGGTTCGGTTTTGAATTATAAGTGGTTCGGTTCGGTTGTTTAAATTTTGATAAAAACCGAACCGAACCGACCGTTGCACACCCCTACCTAGAACTCCAGCGTGCAGCTAAATGAAACCGACACGCGCGTGTCACGCGAGGCAGGTAACAAACGGGACAGGTGGGCTCCGCCCGTGCGCTGTTTTCTCATCCAACGGACGTGGCCCATGGGCCTGGGCCAGGTTCTAACGCCTATCAATCATTGGCTTTTCCTCGCCAATAACGGAACAAACAATGCCAGTGCTCTCTTCCTCCATCATCATCGTCGTCGTCATCAAACATACCTATCAACACCGCAACTCTGAAAAAATAGCAAAAAACAACAGAAAAGTTTTTGGACCTCCACAAAACACCCCCCCTAAACTTTCTGGCTTTTCCTCGCTAAATCATTTTTTAGGAGCGAATTTTGTGTGGGAAAAAATGAACCCAGACGGAGAAGAGTCAAATTTTTAAAAAATTAATAATAATAATTAGTGGGACGTAGCGTCATTTATACTAAATTATTATTAATCATATCATCGAGGTTGTCGATTGGACCGCCACTTCACCTTGTCCTCTCTCTATCCACTAAACTCCCAAAAACTAAAGAGAGAGAGAGAGAAAAACAAACAAACTTTTTACCTACTCACCCAAAAACTAAAAGGAAATTTACATTTACCGAGTACCCAAAAAAAAAAAGAAAGGAAAAAAAAAGTGGGAAAAAAAAAATCATTCATCGTCGGAGTTCTCGGGGCTAGGCTCCTGGTTAAGATCGGGGTTCTTGCAGAGTCTGTTGTTGGCTCGCTGGCTCCGTACAGGGGACGCGTTAGCCGTGGTTTGGGCTTGGATGGCGTCGATCCGGGCGCCGACCTCGGCGGCCTTCTTCCTTATCGAGGCGGCGGACAGGCAGCCGATGCTGTTGATGAGGTCGACCTCGACCCCCTCGGCCGCCAGCTCCGGCGAGAAGTTGAGCCGGGCCGAGCGGCCGCGGAGGAGGTAGACGGCGGTGTCGTAGGCCCTCGCCGCCGCCATCGGGGTCGAGTAGGAGCCGAGCCAGATCCGGGAGCGCTTGTTGGGCTCCCGGATCTCCGCCACCCACTTGCCCCATTTCCTCATCCGGACCCCCCTGTAGACCCTCTCTTTGGACGCTCTGCTCGAGGCGGCTGATGACGGCGGCGCCGGCGACGGCGGCGAAGAGGGCTTCGAGCTGCTGGGGGCCCTCTCGCTCGCGAAGAAGCAGTTCCTGCTGCTCTCCATTTTTTTTTCCTTCTTTTTTCTTTTTCCCCCCTCCCTCCCTGTTTCTTTGGGTTTTTTTCTTTTTTTTTTTCTTTTTTTCGGGCGGGGGGTGTTTATATTCGTAATCTACAGTGCGGGGGGGTGCGGGTCCCACCCTTTTGCTGTGTTCCTGGGATGTCGACGTCAGGGGCTGCCGCGTTGGGAGGGGGTGGGGGTGTACACGGATGGGAGGGAATCTCAACCGCTCCCCCACCGACATACGGAGAAAATGAGCAATAATTTGGGAAAATAAAAAAATAAGAGCCACTCTAAATGGCAACTTTGCCCTCTAAAAGAAAACAAAAAACATTTTATGGCGTGTACTCTTTTTTTTTTTTTTTTTTTGGGTGAAGGAGACGAAGTAAAGGCGAAAACTTACGATTGCCACTTGTCGAGCCGAGAGCCGAGATTCTGTCGTGTGAGAGCGGGGTGTCAGAACATAATAGGACGACGGTTTGAAAATTACACGATGTCAAAAAAGCTGAATAATCGGAAATAATAAGGAGAGGGGGAGGAGGATAGATAAAATAATTTGGAAATGAGTGTCTGGTTGTGTTTAGATATTCATTTGTACTGCGCGAGATTGCCACGGTGATACGAAGCCAGAGAATCCTGATGCAGACCACACGGCGGATCACGTTTGCTATATCCACTTCCAAATAGTAATTTTAGAAGTGGTATATCAGTGGCTATACACGTGAGAGAAGGGCAATTTAGTCCTCACACACCCCCCAAATTTTCTGTTTGGGAGTGTGAATAGTTTGACCCACGGCGGATATATATTTATGGGGATGCGTGACAGATACAAGTCTAAATACGGACCCGATCGAGAAAAATAACTTGCCACGAAGAACGGGTCATATCTTTTAAACCGTAAGTCGGAACTGGACGAATTATATATGAAAATAGCGTACCTTTTCGAGACGTAGCCAACCAAACCAACTGTTGTTCGTTTGCCGTTGTCCGTTTCGCTAAATTTCCTCCGGATTGAGAGATATCAGCGTTTCTGTCGGTTTTTTACTATTTTAGGTAATATTTTAGGAGTCGGTTTTAATTAGAAAGCAAATCTGGTTTGATCCCAAATTTAACCGATTTACTTCCCTAATCCTAGGGAGTCTTTTTTAGGAAGAGTTTTGTTATTTCTATTTTTGGTAAAGTTTGAGTCGTAATAGAAGTCTTGTTTCTTTTTTATTTAAGCAGAATATTATAAGCTCTAGAAGCATACCTTTTCATCAATAAAATTTCTCATTTAATATTTCTTCGTGGATTCGGAGATCGTTCTTTGTGCATTCAGAAAACACCCTTGGTGGATTCCGAGGTTTTACTTCTGCACTGGGTTAATTGGTATCAGAGCCAGGTTCCTCTGGTCCGATGACAAGCAATGAAGCACCTTTTTCTCAAATTGAGCTCGATGAGCTAAAGACCGATGTTAATCAGATGAAGACTATCATAGAGCGACTTGCGTCGGCTGTAGAGCGTCTGAACACGGTAAGAGTTCAAAATCGCATTGATGATCGCCAGCAACGTGATCCGACTTCATATGATGAATTCAACAGCGACGATGATAACTACGAAGCCTCACGCCACAGTGATGATCGCAGAGACCATCGACAAAGGGATGGTTGTGATGCTAGAGGGTTCAAGATGAATATGGATCTGCCATCTTTTAACGAGCAACTTCATATCAAAGAATTTCTTGATTGGGTTGCAGAAGTGGATAGTTTCTTTGAGTATATGGAGATCTCAGATGAGCGTAAGGTAAATTTGATGACCTACTGACTTAAAGGTGAAGCATCATGTTGGTGGGAATCAGTTTGCATGAATCGATCTCGTCAAGGAAAGTCGAAAGTCAATAGGTGGGAAAAGATGAAAAAACTACTAATATCTCGTTTCTTGCCGGATGATTATGAACAAGTCTTATTCGGACAATACCATAATTGCAAACAAGGTGGAAGAATAGTTGATGAGTACTCGTAAGAGTTTTATCGGCTGTCATCACGCAACAATTTAAATGAGAACGCAGGCCCAACATATGTCTCGATATACTGGGGCATTGAGGATAGAAATTCAGGATCGTGTATCTTTGCAGCAGACATACACCTTGGCAGACACGGTTAGCCTAGCCGAAAAGGTAGAGCGACAATTTTTGGGCGTTTTTGCAAGTAAAGCTGCCAAAACTGACAGCTTTTGTCAGTTTTGACAGCTTTACAATGGCAAAAAATACCAACCAAACAGCCCCTTAGGCCCTCATTTTGTCCAAACAAACACTGATTGTGTTGTAATACTGTATCTGATGACACATACAGTATTACAACCCCAAAAAAACCTCGATCAAACAGCCCCTCAGGAAAGCAGTTCAAGTCCGAGCCATGCAGAGTTCATGCTCTGTGCTCCTCGAAGAAACGGAATTATATACCAATATTTTCTCCATGGAAAAAGTAAAAATAAAACTTATAATAATCTATTATTTTTTGCAGTAATTCCATTCCACGTGATCAAAAATGAAAGCCAAGGCGTCACGTGAGTGGTGCCCGATAAAAGCCACCTTGGCCGTTTCCACTGCCTCTACGGAAACGTCCTCTTATTATGAGCTAGCTAGTACCGCCTCCATCCTACCTTATAATTAATGAGACAAAATTAAAGGGGTCATCGTAAATGGACAAATCATTAAATATATAAACAAACAAAAAATTTTTTTTTACCACAAATTATATTCCGATAGCTTATTTTATTACCATAGTTAGATGCTTGGTGGATAGCCTAACACAGACGAGACAAATAAAAATAATTGGATAAATAATTCGGTGGAATTTTCTTCATCATTAGAATATGAGTAGCGTCGTGAGGAATACAAACTAAAGTAAGAGGGTTTTAATTGAAATTAACTCATGCTCTTGTTGTTTAGCTATTTATAACGCCGACTAAAAGCCGGCATCGCTCGCAGACAAAACTTCCACTGGCCGACCGAGCATTTCATGCTGGCGCTTCCAAAGACAAAAGGACAAGCAAAGGAGAGCGGAGTCGGATAAAGGCCGTTAGCATGCAATACAGTTCTTGAGGAGTAAGGGAACGGGCTATCAGTACAAGTGGTGTCATCATCAGTCACTATTCATAAAGATGGTGTTGGTATAGGGACCCAAAATATAGGACAATTGGAGGGGACATGTGAGATGTTCCCTCTTATTGCATAATGAGCTGATATGACCAGTTCATTATACAATAGGGAGGGGACACCTCACCTGTCCCCTCCATTGGTCTTATATTTTGGATCCTTAAGGCATTTTTTTTTATAAAGAACAAGATGGCTGCTAAGAATTTTGATCTTTTTCCAGCTAGGTGGTAATTACTTTATTTTTTTAATTTTAATTTTTAATTTAAAAATTTAAAGAATAAAATATCAATGTGTAGATATTGTTTTTCCAAATACCACTAAAATGTTGGCAAATATAATATTAATTATTATAATACGAAATACTTCTAAAAACTATTTTAAGAATCTGAAAAAATTTATATTCTAATCAATTCAAGTAGGAGATAATTCTTCAATTAGATGGTAAAAGCATGCACCAAAATTTTCACTCATTTTTTCATAATATTTCTAGTTGTCGGGCAATGTCAAGTGGTTAAAGGACATGTTGGTATTTGGAATATTTTTTTTCAAATATTAGTTTTTTTAAGAAATATTTAATTTTTAACATACGTAAAATCATAGCGGTATATGCAAAACAGCCAGTTTGATTCTATAAACCGTATGTGGCGATATTAATTTTATCCTTTACGATTGATATTGGGGTTGAGAATTGTAAGAATTGAATTGTCTCCAATTATCGTATAATTGGAGAGGATCTTAATCCAATAAAATAGTTACATAGATAGTTGGGAGGAACCAGCAATCTTGGGCTTGAATCTCGTCTTATTTGGAATTGGTATTGATAATGACGCGCGCGTGTTTGACCGACGCACGTGAACTGATTGACGCGCGTGTGTTGACCGACGCGCGTGAGCTGATTGACGCGCGCGTGTTGGTTGACGTAAACCTTCTCAATTCGTCTACTCTTTGCTTCTAGTTTCGTGCGGGCTCTCATAGGCAATTTTAGACGCCTACAATCATTAAATAAATAAACAAATAAACAAATAAATTCTTTTCCCTAGATTAACTACAAACGGGGTAAGTAGTCGACAGTGCAAGTTAATGTGAATGTGGTTTGTTTAAAGTCAAGCACAAACGGGAAAAAGTCATCATAATGTGGTAGCTAATAAAAATTTAATTAGTGTTGTAGCTAATCATTATAATAATGATCTATTTGGTAATATATGGACCTGATTAGCAAAAAATAAAGGAGGTCTGATTTAGGAAAAAAATACTAGGTTGATTGCGGTCATGCTCCGAATATAGATAATTCCTTCGGGTCGATTTTCATCCAAATGGGTAAGTTTTCTATGTGGCTAATGCACTCTTTTTTCACCCAACATGTTACATTCGTGCAACAAATTCACTATCCATTCAGCCAAAAGTGAACACGGATAAATATATCTTGTTGTATTGTTGATTAGAGTGTTGCTAACGTGACGTACTTTAAAACGATGGTTACAAAAGTTTGTAAATTTTTTTTTTTTTTTGAAAAATGCCTTAGGAACTCAAAAACACGGATCTTATATAGTTATATGGGACATGTGAGGTGTCACGGCTCCCTGTCCCATGATAAACAGTACATCATGGGACAGTGAGCCGACACATCACATAGTCCATGTAAGATCTCATATTTTTAGATCCCTATAACACCATCCATTTTTTTTATTTTGCCCCTTAAATAAGGGGGAAAATAATTCTCCAAAAGAAATATGCGAATGCTGTGTTAGTGTACAATGTACAGCTGGATAGGGGCAAATGGACGGTGGGTAATTCTAGTGAGGTCAGAGTGTGGTCGGTGATGGGGGGCAGACGCAATTATTTATATTTTTTCCTTATTGTGGGCCTGCTCTTTGGGTTGGGCTCGAGTAAAATAATAATACAAACAGCGGCAGTGCACCTGCTGCATCTTGACTTTTCAAGCTCAGTGATTGTTATAACTTAATAATTAAGTTTTGTTTATTTAAGATCAAGGAGTAAATCACGATGCTGAGGATAATGTTATTTACATTGAATATTTGAAAATGTTGTGTTCTTCATGTACTTCTTTGTCCTTATTATAGGCTTAGGGGGTTATTGGTTGGGACAAATTGGGATCAAGTGGGAAAATTATTCCAATGGAACAATTTTACCCTTTGGGATATCTTGAGTGGGGTAAAGTGGGATAAAGTGGGATAATGAGATAATTTGAGCCTTTGATTTGATAATTCATGTGGGATAATTGATGATGTGGCACCTTATTAAAATATAATTTTATCTATTAATCACTTATAAATTAACTTATCCAATTGGTTTAGTATATTATTATAATATAAATATTATTTTACTTTATATTAAAATATAATATATTGTACTATACTTACAAATTACTATTATTAATTATTATATTGTATTATATTATATTATATTAGCATGCTATACTATATATAATAATTAATATAATATAATATCAATATATTTAATATAATATTTTAATAATATAATATTTAATATGATACATTATTTTATTTATACAAAAATATAATATATTATACAATAATTACTAATTAACATTATATTAGTTGCTACATTATATAATAATTGATATAATATATGAATAATATATATAATATAATACTTTAATAATATATTATTTAATTTAATATATTATAATATAGTATCATAGGATATAATGTACTTTATAAAATATTATAATATTTTACTTTATTCAACGTAATTATTATATTATATTATAATAGTATGTCATATATATAATAACTATAATAATATTTTATAAATTAATTATATAATAATATATTATATAATAATATATGTTATTAAAATATTATATAATATTATAATAAATACGTTATACTATAATTACTAATTAATATTATATAATAATATATTACATAATACTATTAATATATGTTATTAAAATATTACATATATGTTATTAAAATATTAATATATGTTATTATATAATATTATTATTATATGTTATTAAATATTAATATATGTTACTAAAATATTATATAATATTATAATAAATACGTTATACTATAATTACTAATTAATATTATATAATAATATATTGCATAATATTATTAATAAATGTTATTAAAATATTATATATATATTATTAAAATATTAATATATGTTATTACAATATTATATAATATTATAATAAATAACGTTATACTATAATTATTTTTATATAATATTATTAATATATGTTATTAAATTATGTTATTAAAATATTAATATATGTTATATTTTATATATCATGTCATATATTTATAATATAATTACATGTATTAGTTAAGTAATACAAAAATATTTTAAAATTATCCCAATTGCCTTCAAAGTGGAACAACATTGTTCCAATATGGAGGATGGGGTAAATTTTTACTATTGGGACACAATTTTTGTATATGAGTGGGGTAATTTTATCCCAAGTGGTGTAATTGTCTCACTAGTGTTCCAAAAAACCAATAACACAAAAATGTATTATCCTTGTTCCATTGCCCCAACCAATAACACCATACAATTGAATCCATACCCAATTACCCCAATGAATAACACCAAACAATGTTGTTCCAAAAATTATCCCATTACCCCTAAAATTACACCAATGAATAACCCCCCTTAATAAAAGTGTAAATCTGGGGACAAAATGCCACGTCCTTTTTTTTTATGGGTTATTTGAAGATGGAAGAGGGTTTTGTTGCCCGTGCCCTTCCTGATCTTGTGTTAAGAGTAGAAAAATAAGAAATCATAGTAAATAAAAAAAACTTGTAGGAAAGAACGAACAAAAGAAGAAAACATCATATTTAACGAGGTTCGACAAACGTGTCTACATCCTCGGAAGCCACACCAGATATTCTTTGATTAATGGAAGAAGATTACAATGCTCGCAATAAGTCACTCTCTGTCTAAGATCTCTGATCTTAAAGTGCCATCAAAATCCTCTCAAAGACGTCCTCTCATAACCCTAAAAACGTTTTAGGAAACATATATATACACAGTCAAAAAATAGATTCCAACCCGAATCAGGAAAACGTCAGACCTGACTTCGGTCGACCGATAGCATCGCATCGGTTGACTGGTTCATCGCCATCGGTCGACTGATAGTATTGCTTCGTTTGACCATCTACAACTTTGTTTTCTACAGGGTTTTCGTGCACGCTTTCGGTCGACCAGGGCAAGCCCATTGGTCGACCGTCCCGAAACTCCTGTAGTTTTTCTTAGCTTCACATCGGTCGACTGATGAGCTTGTGTCGGTCGACCGGTAAGAGGATTTTTGTGATGTTTGTGTTTTCCGATTCCAGGTTTGGTTCTCCACTCCCGAAACCAACAGGTTTTTAGTTTTATTTTAAATACGCTCAGCAAAAGAGTCACTTGCAAACATATTCCAGTTTTGGGTTTGAATGTATTTGATAAAACATAATTACAAAAGTAATTATATTTTGTGGGTATGAATATGTTTAATATAACACATTGATAAAAATAATTATGTCGCATTTCAAATATAAAGTATATCACCGAGTGGGAAATTAATATTTGCCAATGATCAAATTTTTCTTACCAAAGATCTATCTTCTATATCATTGACAAGCATTTGTAGCTTATGGTTTGCTTAATTGGGTGATGTTTTCATTGTGATTGTTGTTGAGGCCGGCCTTATATTTTAGACTTTGAGACGTCAGAAGAGTTAAAAGTGAAGCAGAAAAAAGAAGTGACAAAGAGTCAGGCGGCAGTTGGATGGGTGGCGATGTAGAGGTCTTTGATGAGGGTTGCATATTGTGAAAGAATTATATATACAGAAGAAACAAAAAGTCAGAAAATTAATATAGGGTTTGTGAGGATCTTTGATGAGATTGAGAGGAGTTCCTGTGGGTTCTTCGCAAGAAAGGCTAATTTTTGTTCGATCTCTAGAATAAAAAAGACTACTCACTCTCTTCTGGAGGACGTAGGTGATTGCCAAATCACATAATCCTTTGCATCGTCTGTTTTTCTGCGGCTCCTTGATGAGGTTAGATTATTGATGTTTCGCTATGTTAGGATATGTGAAGCCTAACTATCAGGCATGCCCTATACTTCAG